>JALPQD010000079.1:7257964-7344948 GCA_023101885.1 Typhlomys cinereus
GTCAGTTTGAGCCCAAAATGTAGCTGCAGCATCCAAGAGATGAGCATATGACATGTCTGTATTCATGCCTGTGTCTGTGTTTTATTTCTGTACCTGGTGGGAGATTCCACCAAAATATTTCATTGTTTATAACAAGCTCATACCACCTGCTCTGAAATACATTAGAGCATTCAAACATGTTGTCACTATAGCCTCTTCCTGCCTCAGGTGCCATGAATTCATTCCTGTCTGTGCCCCAGGTGAAGTGATCTGTAACAGAGGAAGTTCCAGGTATGTGTCAACAAGCTCATTCCGTAAACAGCACTTGACATCATTTAAGTGGATTTCATTATAGAATTTGAAAAGAGGAAAGGGTCACAAAGGACCCATGTAGTCAGAACTGTGAGAGACACATGCAGCATTGCATATCCCACTGTCCCAGATAAGTGACATTCAGCATGTATCAGAATACTTTCTGTGTGGTCCATGAGTCTCTCTATCAATTTCCCCTGGAGAAACAAGAATCATGCTAAATTCAGAAATATCCAGAACCTTTGCAGATTACCTCCACATTGTGTGCTCTCACCAGTGCTAATCACTGAGATCTAGAACCCAGAGAAATAAATAAACATTGAGACACTTTAATTGGCAACTGTTACCACAGAGTGACTGACTTGACTTTCACCAAGTAATAATTTACCAGAGACAAAAATGCTCAAATCTGTATTTGTTTTTTATATATGCAAAATAGTGATATCCTATTTCTTTGTCCATGGATAGAAGATAATGTGTTTTCTATGATCATGCAGAAAACACAGGGAAGCAAGCAACCTCTAAGTTTTTCTTTTTGGGTGTCCAAGTGTGTTTTTGAGTGTGTGTGTGTGTGTGTGTGTGTGTGTGTGTGTGTGTCTGTGTGTGGTTATGTGTGTGTGTGTGTGTATATGTGTGTATCAGAGGACACTTGAATTTGTGTGCTTCTGGTGTGCCAAGGGTGTTTTGGGGAATTATCCTGGATAACCCTATGTTAATGCTGTGGTCTTGGGTCTTTCACACTCCACATTCCAAGATTGGAAGTACTGGTCACCACCATTTCAGTTCCATTTTTTTACATTCGACTCCAATATCTATACTCAGCTCCCTCGGCTTCTAAGTTTTTCAGTGGACACTAATATCATGTATGAGTTTCACCCTTGTGGGTCCCAGGTGAAGCTCATTAGTTCTCCAGATTCTCAATTTTATGCATTTTATTACTAAAGTTACAAAACAAGTATTTTTAGGGTAATCCAGCATGTGGTACACAATTAGTCACTACTATCAAAGACTGTGATAAGAGTCTTAACCTTCAAGAACCCAATGTTTTCTGTGAAGGTTAAAACACCATTTTTTTTAATTTTTTCCACTCCTACACACTTGATAGATACCCCTTCCCCTCACTCTCTCCACCCTCCCTGAATCCCCTTGCTCTCTCCCCCTTTTTCCCTTCTTTCCCCTCCTCCCTCCCTTTCTCCCAGTGCCCCCTCCCTCCCATTCCTGGAGCATCCTTTAGTGTGCATGTCAAAGTTCCCTCTGGGTACTTCTCTCTGATGAGGTGTAATGACTCAGTAGCACTGCCTAGAGAAAAACTGCCTAGAGCAAATCCATAATAATAAAAACAGCTTGGTACTGGCTCCAAATAGACACATAGATCAATGGATAAAGGTTGAAGACCCACTTATAAGCCCACACCATTACAGTCGTCATTATTATCTCTGACAAAAGGGCCCAAAACACTCAGTAGAAAAAGTACAAAATCTTCAATAAATGGTGCTAGAAAAACTGGATATCCACATTCTGAAGATTTAAACTGGAACCATACCAGTCACCGTGCACAAAAATCAACCCGAAATGGATCAAGGACCTTAATATTACACAAGGGATGACAAAAACCCTAGTAGAAAGGGCATGGACCTCACTTGAAATGATTTGCGAGGCCAACAATTCCTAAAAAGAAACTTAATAGCACAGACAATAGAACCAATATTCAGCAAATTGGATCTTATAAAATTTTATACATTTTTTATTATTATTTCAGCTCATACAAACTTAATAGGTACACCAGTTCCCTCCCTCCCTCCTCCTCCCCCCGAACCCCCTGCTGCCCCTCCCCTCACCCCTCCCTCCCCATCTCCCAGTGCCTCCCACCCCAATTCCCAGAGAGTCCTTTCTTGTGCATGCCTGACTCTCCTCTGGGCCCTCCTATCTGATGACTACAAGGACCCAGTGGCATTTCCCTGAACCCTTTCCCGTGTTCCCCTTAAACATAGGAACACTACTGTGGCTGTGAATCCCTTGCCTCCAAGGATCTTGGTGCCTTTGCAGATGCTACACTTTGTGAGTCAATAGTGTGTTGGACATTGCGCAGGGCATGCAAAGTCCAACTATGATTGCTAACTTGTGAGGAGTATCTTGCAAATCATTGCTCCTCCCATCCTTTTGCTCTTACACTCTTACCGCCCCCTCTACTGCAAATGTCCCTGAGCTTCAGGATGGGGAGAGATTAGTCTGGCCTAGTTCTAGGTGGTTGATATAGAGTCTCTGAAGTTCTGGACTGTGCTTTGTTGATTTTCCTTTGCAGTTTTGCTGCTCCTGCAATGCCCTTCACTCCATCCTGCTGGGCACTGTATGTCACCCCCTTTCCAGAGACAGAAAGCTGTTAAACTGGAGTCTTATTATAAGAGCACATTCAAGAGTAGATGTAATAAAAGTAGGAAACCTCAGTAAGGGAGAGGTCAATCACCCATTTGCAAAATGGTTACTTTTCATCTGCCAGACTATATGCCCTCCCCTTTTGGTGAGATCATACCCCCTCAGTTGTACGTGATCAGGAACGAACGTCTGTGAACTTAACCAGGTGTCACATTACTTACTTGCAGTCCTTGATGGAGGCCTATTTTCTCTACTATAACATAGTCACTTCTCTCCTTGTTTCTGGTGTGGCCCTCCAACCCCATCCCTCCTGTTCATAAACCCTGCAATTACTGTAGGTAATACATAGATTTACCTATGAGTGTCTCAAGGTGAGCTGGGTGGGTTTGGTACTAGGAGTCACCTATTAGGGAATACATACGGCACTTAATTTTCTGGGTTTGGGATACTTCACTTAATATAATTGTTTCTAATGACATCCATTTCCCAGCAAATTCCAGTAATTCATCATTTTTGATGGCTGAGTAGTACTCCATTGTATAGATGTACCACAGTTTCCTTATCCACTCGTCAACTGTTGGACATTTGGGTTGATTCCATGACTTTGCTATTGTAAACAGTGCTGCTATGAACATGGTCGTGCTTGTGCTATCGAGGTGAACCTCTGCTGTATGGGGGGTTATTCCCAAAAGTGGAATAGCAGGGTCATATGGCATTTCAATCTTTAATTTCTTTAAGAATCTCCAGACGGCTCGCCAGAGTGGCTGTATGAGCCTGCATTCCCACCAGCAATGTAGGAGAGTTCCCCTCTCTCCACATCCTCTGCATTTGTTGTTTGTATTGTGGATTTTTGCCATCCTGACCGGGGTGAGATGATATCTCAGGGAAGTTTTGATTTGCATTTCCCTGATGGCTAAAGAAGTGGAGCATTTTTTAAGATATTTGTTAGACATTTTAATTTCATCCCTGGTAAAATTTCTTTTAAGTTCCAGGGCCCATTTTTTAATTGGGCCATTGGTTTCCTTGGAGTTTAGTTTTCTAAGTTCTTTGTGCACTCTGGACAGTAGAGCTCTAGGAGATATGTGGTTAGTGAAGATTTTCTCCCATTCTGTGGGTTGCCTTTGAGCTCGTGTTACAATCTCTTTATCTGAACAGAAGCTCTTTAATTTCACAAGATCCCACTGTTGAGAGTTGGTAGCAGTGACTGTGCCATTGGATGTCTGTTTAGGAACTGTTGGCCTAGCCCAATCAGCTCGAGGGAGTTCCCTATCCTTTCAACTATGGTTTTTATAGTCTCTGGCCTTATATCAAGGTCCTTGATCCTTTGGAATTAAGTCTTGTGCATGGTGACAAGTACGGGTCCAGCTTTAATCTTCTGCATGTGGAGATCCAGTTTTGCCAGCACCATTTTTGAAGATGCTGTTCTTTTTCCATTGGATTCTTTGGGCCCCTTTGTCAAAGACCAAATGGCTGTAACTTTGTGGGCTTATATCTGGGTCTTCAATCCTTATCCATTGATCTGTGTGTCTATTTTGGAGCCAGTACCAGGCTGTCTTTATAACTATGGATTTGTAGTATAGACTAAGGTTTGGTATGGTTCTACCTCCAGCTGTTTTTGTTACTCAGGATTGTCTTTGCTATCCTGGGTCTTTTGTGCCTCCATATGAACTTTGAGATTGTTTGGTCAACTTCTTTGAAGAATTGCTTTGGGATTTTGATTGGTATAGCATTGAATCTGTGTATTGCCTTTGGTAGGATGGTCATTTTTACGATGTTGATTCTGCCAATCCAGGAACAAGGGAGGTCTTTCCACCTTCTGGTGTCTTCTGCTATTTCTTTCTTTAGGGTTTTAAAGTTTTCATTGTAAAGGTCTTTTACCTCCTTGGTTAGGTTTATACCAAGGTATTTCATTTTTTTAGGGGCTATAGTAAATGGGATTGTTTCTCTCAAGGCTTTTTCACTTCTTTCATTCTGGGCATATAGGAAGGCCTCTGATTTTTGCACATTTATTTTGTATCCTGCCACCCTGCTGAACTTCTCAATTAGTTCCAGGAGCTTCCTGGTGGAGTTTTTGGGATCCCTCAGGTATAAGATCATGTCATCTGCAAATAGGGATAGCTTGACTTCTTCCTTGCCGATTTGAATCCCTCTTATGTCCCTTTCTTGTCTTATGGCTTCAGCTAAGACTTCAAGTACAATATTGAATAGAAGTGGTGAGAGTGGACAGCCTTGTCTAGTTCCTGATCAAAGTGGGAATGCTTCCAGTTGTTCCCCATTGAGCATAATCCTTGCTGTGGGCTTGTTGTATACAGCTTTTATTATATTGATAAAGGTTCCTTCCATTCCTACTGTCTCTTGCGTTTTGATCATAAACGGCTGTTGGATCTTGTCAAAGCTTTTTCTGCATCTATTGAGAGTATCATGTGGTCTTGGACTTTGGACTGGTTTACATGATGAATTTCATTTATTGATTTGCGTATGTTGAACCAACCTTGTGTGCCGGGGATGAAGCCTACTTGGTCCCCGTGAATCATCTTTTTAATATTTTTGAATCCGATTTGCTAAAACTTTGTTGAGAATCTTTGCGTCTGTGTTCATCAGAGAGATCAGCCTATAGTTTTCTTTTTTAAGTGAATCTTTATAAGGTTTTGGGATTAAAACGATATTAGCTTCATAGAAGGAATTGGTAGTATTCCTTCCTTTGCTATTTGATGGAACAGTTTAAGGAGTATTAGTGTTATTAACTCCTTAAATGTCTGGTAGAATTCTGTGCTGAATCCATCTGGTCCAGGGCATTTTTTGGTGGGAAGATTCGAGATTACTTCCTCAATTTCCTTATATGTTATAGGACTATATAAATAATTCACAACTTCCTGATTCAATTTAGGTAGTTGTGTTTACTTAGAAATTCATCCATGTCTTTTGTGTTGTCAAACTTCACAGAGTATAAGTTTTTGAAATATGATGTTATAATTCTCTGGATTTCTTGGTATCAGTAGAGATAACTCCATTCATTTCTGATTTTATTAATTTGGGTTTTCTCTCTCTTGCTTTTGGTTAATTTAGCTAGGGGTGTATCAATCTTATTGATTTTTTCAAAGAACCAGCTTTTTGACTGGTGATTTTTTCTATCATTTTCTTATCTCGATTTCAGATATTTCTCCCCTTATTTGCTAATCTCCTCTCTTCTACTACTTTTGGGATCAGATTGCTCTAGTTTCTTCTAGGTTTTAAGCTGCATTGTTAAGTTGTTTATTTCTGATGTTTCCATTTTTTTGATGTAGGCATTAAGAGCTATGAACTTACCTCTTAGAACAGCTTTCATTGTGTCCCAGAGATTTTAGTAAGTTGTATTTTCATTATCATTCACTTTCAGGAAATCTTGAATTTCCTTTTTAATTTCTTCCTGAATCCAGTTCTTATTCAGCATCATATTGTTAATTTTCAGGAGTTAGTGTATTTTCTCTTGTTTTTTGTGTTGTGGATGTCCAGGTTTAGGCTGTGGTGGTCTGATAGGGCACAGGTTAGAATTTCAACTTATCTTCAACAAATGGTGCTGGCAAAACTGGATCTCCACATGCAGAAGATTAAAGCTGGACCCGTACTTGTCACCATGTACAAGACTTAATTCCAAATGGATCAAGGACCTTGATATCAGGCCAGAGACTTTAAAAACCATAGTTGAAAGGATAGGGAACTCCCTCGAGCTGATTGGGCTAGGCCAACAGTTCCTAAACAGACATCCAATGGCACAATCACTGCTACCAACTCTCAACAGTGGGATCTTGTGAAATTAAAGAGCTTCTGTTCAGATAAAGAGATTGTAACACGAGCTCAAAGGCAACCCACAGAATGGAGAAAATCTTCACTAACCACATATCTGACAGAGCTCTACTGTCCAGAGTGCACAAAGAACTTAGAAAATTAAACTCCAAGGAAAACACTGGCCAATTAAAAAATGGGCCCTGGAACTTCAAAGAAACTTTACCAGGGATGAAATTAAAATGTCTAACAATTATCTTAAAAAATGCTCCACTTCCTTCGCCATCAGGGAAATGCAAATCAAAACTTCCCTGAGATATCATCTCACCCCGGTCAGGATGGCAAAAATCCACAATACAAACAACGACAAATGCTGGAGAGGATGTGGAGAGAGGGGAACTCTCCTACATTGTTGGTGGGAATGCAGGCTCATACAGCCACTCTGGCGAGCCGTCTGGAGATTCTTAAAGAAATTAAAGATTGAAATGCCATATGACCCTGCTATCCCACTTTTGGGAATAACCCCCCATGCAGCAGAGGTTCGCCTCGATAGCACAAGCTCGACCATGTTCATAGCAGCCATATGACCCTGCTATCCCACTTTTGGGAATAACCCCCCATGCAGCAGAGGTTCGCCTCGATAGCACAAGCTCGACCATGTTCATAGCAGCACTGTTTACAATAGCAAAGTCATGGAATCAACCTAAATGTCCAACAGTTGACGAGTGGATAAGGAAACTGTGGTACATCTATACAATTGGAGTACTACTCAGCCATCAAAAATGATGAATTACTGGAATTTGCTGGGAAATGGATGTCATTAGAAAGAATTATATTAAGTGAAGTATCCCAAACCCAGAAAATTAAGCGCCGTATGTACTCCCTAATAGGTGGCTCCTAGTACCAAACTCACCCAGCCCACATTGAGACACTCAAAAGTAAACCTATGTAACACAGTAATTGCAAGGATTATGAACAAGAGAGATGGAGTAGGAGGGCCACACCAGAAACAAGGAGAGAGGGGACCATGTTACAGCAGAGAAAATAGTCCTCCATCAAGGTCTGCAAGTAAGTAATGAGAAACCTGGTTAAGTTCACAGACGTTCTTTCCTGATCTCACCAGAAGGGAGGGCATATAGTCTAGCAGATAAAAAGTAATCATTTTGCAAATGGGTGATGTACCCCTCCCTCACTGAGGTTTCCTACTCTTATTACATCTACCCTTGAATGTGCTATTATAACAAGACTCCAGTTTAACAGCTTTTTGTCTCTGGCCAGGGGGTGACATACAGTGCCCAGCAGAATGGAGTGAAGGGAACTGCAGGAGCAGCAAAACTGCAAAAGAAAATCAACAAACCACAATCCAGAACTTCAGAGACTCTATATCAATCACATAGAACTAGGACAGCCTAATCTCTCCCCATCCTGGAGCTCAGGGACATTTGCGGAAGATGGGGGCGGTAAGATTGTAAGAGCAAAAGGATGGGAGGAGCAACGATTTGCAAGATTCTCAACAATAGTTGGGGCCAAAGCAATCATAATGGGACTTTGCATGCCCTGCGCAATGTCCAGCGCACTGTTGCCCTCATAAAGTCTAGCATCTGTTAAGGGCACCGAGACCCCTGGAGGCAAGGGATTGACAGCCATAGTAGTGATCTTATGCTTAAGGGGAACAAGAGAAAGGGCTTATGGAAATGCCCACTGGGTCCTTATATGTCATCGGAGAGGAGGACCCAGTGGAGAGTTAGGCGTACACAATAAAGGACTCTCTGGGAATTGGGGGGGGAGGCACTGGGGGAAGGAGAGGGGAGGGGGGTGCGGGGGGAGGAGGGGGGAGGGAGGGAACTGGTAAAAAATTTTAAAATGTATAATTAAATTTTTAATAAAAAAAAAGAATAACAAGGAAAAAAAAAAAGGGGTCATGAACAGAGAAAGATTGAGAAAAGCAGTCTAGTATAAGCACTAGAATGTGTTCTGTCCCCAGCAACAAATCACAAAAGATGAAAGTCGTGATTATCACTCACAAACCTGCAAAAAAAAAAAAAAAAAGAAAAGAAAAGAAAAGACTGAACAAGAGTGCTGTAAGCAGCTTTTTAATCTCTGGCCAGGGGGTGACATACAATACCCATCAGGGTACAGTGAAGGGCATTGCAGGAGCAGTAGGGCCGAAGCATTCATAATTGGACTTTGCATGCCCTGCGCAATGTCCAACACATTATTGACCCCACAAAGTCTAGCATTTGCTAAAGGCACCAAGATCCTTGGAGGCAAGGGATTGACAGTCACAGTAGTGTTCCTATGCTTAAGGGGAACACAGAAAAGAGGTCAGAGAAATGCCACTGGGTCCTTGCACCTCATCGGAGAGGAGGACCCAGAGGAGAGTCAGGCATGCACATTAAAGGATTCTCCGGGGATTGGAGGGGAGGCACTGGAGGATGGGGAGGGAGGCGTGAGGGGAGGGGGAGCAGAGGAGTTGGGGGGAGAGGAGGGAGGGAGGGAACCGGTGTACCTATTAAGATTGTATGAGCGGAAATAATAATAAAAATGTTAAAAAAAGAAAAAAAAAGAAAATTATAAGAGACACGGATGGATACTACATTTTAGTCACAGGTACAATTCACCAGGAAGACTTCACAATACTGAACATATATGCACCCAATACGGGCCCCTCCACATTCATTAAGAAACCCCTACAGCATTTAAAGCAAGAAATCAACCCCCAAACGGTAATTCCTGGGGACTTCAACACCGCCCTCTCAACATGGGATAGATCAACAGGTCAAAAGCTTAACAGAGACACTTTGGAACTTAATCAAACCCTGAAAGAAATGGACCTTACATATCTCTATCGAACACATTTTTCTCAGCAGCACACGGAACTTTCTCCAAAATAGATCACATTTTGGGCCACAAAACAAATCTACACATATACAAAAAAGTTGAAATTCTAACATGTGCCCTATCAGACCACCACGGCCTAAAGCTGGACATCTACAACACAACAAACAAGAGAAAATGCACTAACTCCTGGAAACTTAACAATATGATGCTGAATAAGAACTGGATTCAGGAAGAAATTAAAAAGGAAATTCAAGATTTCCTGAAAGTGAATGATAATGAAAATACAACTTACCAAAATCTCTGGGACACAATGAAAGCTGTTCTAAGAGGTAAGTTCATAGCTCTTAATGCCTACATCAAAAAAATGGAAACATCAGAAATAAACAACTTAACAATACAGCTTAAAGCCTTAGAGAAACTACAGCAATTGGATGCCAAAAGTAGTAGAAGAGAGGAGATTAGCAAAATAAGGGGGAAAATTTCTGAAATCGAGATTAGGAAATGGGATAGAGAAAATCAACCAGTCAAAAAGCTGGTTCTTTGAAAAATCAATAAGATTGATGCACCCCTAGATAAATTAACCAAAAGCAGAAGAGAGAAAACCCAAATTAATAAAGTCAGAAATGAACATGGAGTTATCACTACTGATACTCAAGAAATCCAGAGAATTATAACATCATATTTCAAAAACTTATACTCTGTGAAGTTTGACAACACAAAAGAGATGGATGAATTTCTAAGTAAACACAACTTACCTAAATTGAATCAGGAAGTTGTGAATTATTTAAATAGTCCTATAACATATAAGGAAATTGAAGAATTAATCTCAAATCTTCCCACCAAAAAATGTCCTGGACCAGATGGATTCAGCACAGAGTTCTACCAGACATTTAAGGAGTTAATAATACCAATATTCCTTAAACTGTTCCATCAAATAGCAAAGGAAGGAACACTACCAAATTCCTTCTATGAAGCTAATATCGTCTTAATCCCAAAACCTAATAAAGATTCACTTAAAAGAGAAAACTATAGGCCGATCTCTCTGATAAACACAGACACAAAGATTCTCAACAAAGTTTTAGCAAATCGGATTCAAAAACATATTAAAAAGATGATTCACGGGGACCAGGTAGGCTTCATCCCTGGCACACAAGGTTGGTTCAACATATGCAAATCAATAAATGTAATTCATCATGTAAACCAGTCCAAAGTCCAAGACCACATGATACTCTTGATAGATGCAGAAAAAGCCTTTGACAAGATCCAACAGCCGTTTATGATCAAAACGCAAGAGACAGTAGGAATGGAAGGAACCTTCATCAATATAATAAAAGCTGTATACAACAAGCCCACAGCAAGGATTATGCTCAATGGGAACAACTGGAAGCATTCCCACTTTGATCAGGAATTAGACAAGGCTGTCCACTCTCACCACTTCTATTCAATATTGTACTTGAAGTCTTAGCTGAAGCCATAAGACAAGAAAGGGACATAAGAGGGATTCAAATCGGCAAGGAAGAAGTCAAGCTATCCCTATTTGCAGATGACATGATCTTATACCTGAGTGATCCCAAAAACTCCACCAGGAAGCTCCTGGAACTAATTGAGAAGTTCAGCAGGGTGGCAGGATACAAAATAAATGTGCAAAAATCAGAGGCCTTCCTATATGCCCAGAATGAAAGAAGTGAAAAAGCCTTGAGAGAAACAATCCCATTTACTATAGCCCCTAAAAAAATGAAATACCTTGGTATAAACCTAACCAAGGAGGTAAAAGACCTTTACAATGAAAACTTTAAAACCCTAAAGAAAGAAATAGCAGAAGACACCAGAAGGTGGAAAGACCTCCCTTGTTCCTGGATTGGCAGAATCAACATCTTACCATCCTACCAAAGGCAATTTACAAATTCAATGCTGTACCAATTAAAATCCCAAAGCAATTTTTTAAAGAAGTTGACCAAACAATCTCAACGTTCATATGGAGGCACAAAAGATCCAGGATAGCAAAGACAATCCTGAGTAACAAAAACACAGCTGGAGGTATCACCATAACAAACCTTAGTCTATACTACAAATCCATAGTTATAAAAACAGCCTGGTACTGGCTCCAAAATAGATACACAGATCAATGGATAAGGGTTGAAGACCCAGATATAAGCCCACAAAATTACAGCCAGTTGGTCTTTGACAAAGGAGCCCAAAAATTTCAATGGAAAAAGAACAGTATCTTCTATAAATGGTGCTGGCAAAACTGGATCTCCACATGCAGAAGATTAAAACTGGACCCGTACTTGTCACCATATACAAGACTTAATTCCAAATGGATCAAGGACCTTGATATAATGCCAGAGACTATAAAAACCATAGTTGAAAGGATAAGGAATTCCCTCGAGGTGATTGGGCTAGGCCAACATTTCCTAAACAGACATCCAATGGCACAGAAAATTATAAGAGACACTGATGGATACTACATTTTAGTCACAGGTACAATTCACCAGGAAGACTTCACAATACTGAATATATATGCACCCAATACGGGCCCCTCCACATTCATTAAAGCAAGAAATCAACCCCCAAATGATAATTCTTGGAGACTTCAACACCTGCGCAATGTCCAACACACTATTGACCTCACAAAGTCTAGCATCTGTTAAAGGCACCAAGATCCTTGGAGGCAAGGGATTCACAGCCACAGTAGTGTTCCTATGCTTAAGGGGAACACGAGAAAGGGTTCGGGGAAATACCACTGGGTCCTTGTACGTCATCGGAGAGGAAGACCCAGAGGAGAGTTAGGCATACACAATAAAGGACTCTCTGGGAATTGGGGGGGAGGCACTGGGGGATGGGGAGGGAGGGGAGTGGGGAGCAGGGGTTTCAGGGGGAGGAGGAGGGAGGGAGGGAACTGGTCTACCTATTAAGTTTGTATGAGCAGAAATAATAAAAAATGTATAAAAAAAAACTTTACCAAGAAGGAAATTAAAATGTCTAACAAATATATTTAAAAATGCTCCACATCCTTAGCCATCAGGGAAATGCAGATCAAAACCTCGCTAAGATATCATCTCACCCCAGTCAGGATGGCAAAAATCCACAATACAAACAACACCAAATGTTGGAGAGGATGTGGAGAGAGGGGAACTCTCCTATATTGCTGATGGGAATGGAGGCTCATACAACCACTCTGGCGAGCCAACTTAAAGAAGTTAAAGATTGAAATGCCATATGACCCAGCTATTCCACTTTTGGGAATCACCCTCCCCCATACAGCAAAAATTCATCTTGATAGCACAAGTTCATAGCAGCACTATTTACAATAGCTAAGTCATGGAATCAATCCAAATGTCCAACAGTTGACGAATGGATAAGGAAAATGTGGTACATTTATACAATGGAATACTACTCAGCCATCAAAAATGATAAATTAATGCAATTTGCCGGGAAATGGATGGAATTAGAAACAATTATATTATGTGATGTATCCCAGACATAGAAAATTATGCACCGTATGTACTCCCTAATAGGTGGATCCTAGTACCAAACCCACTTAGAGACACACTCAATGATAAATCTCTATAATACCTACAGTAATTGCAAGGATTATAAACACTAGAGAAGGGGAAGGAGGGCCCGGCTTGAAAGAAGGAGAGAGGAGATCATGCTACAGCAGAGATAATAGCCACCATCATGGACTGCAATAGGTGACATCCAATACACATCAGGATAGAGCCAACGGCATTGCAGCAGCAGGAAAACTGAAAAAAATAGTCAACAAACCATAATTCACAACATCAGAGACTCTAACTCAACCACTTGGAATCCAGCCTGCCTAATCTCTCCCCATCCTGAATCTCAGGGAGATTTGCGGAATGGTGGATAAGATTGTAAGAGCACAAGGATGGAAGGAGTCATGATATGCAAGATACTCCACACAAGTTAGGGCTGAAGCAATTATAATAGGACTCTGCATGATATACGCAATGACCAACATATTATTGACCCCTCAAAGTCTAGCATGGACTAAAGGCACTAGGATCCTTAGAAGCAAGGACTAACATTCACAATAGTGTTCCTACACTTAAGGGGAACACAAGAAAGAGTTCTAGGAAATGCCACTAAGTCCTTACACCTCATCAGAGAGGAGAACCCAGAGGAAAGTCTGATATACACATTAAAGGATGCTTCAGAGATGGGGGGAGGGGGCACTGGGAGAAAGGGAGAGATGGAGGAAGGAAGGGGAAAAGGGGGGAGGGAACAAGGAGGTTCAGGGAGGGGTGGAGGGAGGAAGAAGATAAGGTTACCTATTACATTTGTATGAGCAGAAAAATAAATAAATTTTAAAAAATTGCAAATGGAAAAGGACAGGATAGGACAGATTCCAATGTAACCTAGAGAATCACTCAGAAGCATTTTCAATGCATATTCCAGAAATAATGTAACATCTAGAAGAAATGGATAAATTCCTAAATACCTATGACTTATTTTGTTAGAGGCCAGAGTCACTAAAGGGCCAAAAGGAAGTCATAAAACTTGTTTGACATATGCCCCCGGGACCCAGCCTACCAGGACATTCCAGAAGAGCCGTAAAAACACCCCGGATCCAGATAACCGATATCGCAACTGCCAGATGCCGGGTGACTAATATCACAACTGTTAAACGTCACAATTACCAGGCGCCTCTACCGATGCTTACCAGGCACCTCCACCGATGCTTATCTCTTTTCCCTTGCCCCTCCTCCCCCTCCAGCCTGAGCATATAAGCTGTACCCTAACCCTAAATAAACGAGACCTTGACAACTCTTTGCTTGGTCTCCCTCTTTCTTTCTCGCCCATCGTTCCCTGAGGCTCGATCCTCCTCGGACCCACGAATAACTGGTCCTGCTGGACAGGACATTATTTGATTTAAATGAGGAGGATACGTATAACTTGAACATCCAATGAGCTTGAAGCAATAACACAAAGCCTCCTACCCAAGAACCGTCCAGTGTGGGCAAACCGGTTTTTCTATCAAACCAAAGTGCTTTCATGTTGATTCTAGCCTTGTCACAGTTTGAAGGGTGAATTGTCCCCCAACAGGCTCATGTATTTCAGTCTTTAGTTTGGAAAGGTCCTGACATTTTTAAGATGTGGAACCTTCCTGGATAAAGGCAGTCACAGGATGGGCCTTGAGGTGGGTTATCCCCAACCTGCATGAGTGAGTGAATCTGCTCTTGAGCCTGCAGAAGCAGCTCTCAGCATGATGTCTGCAGTGACTTACGCTGCCTTCAGCTTCTGCTAGCCAGCCATGCCTTCCCCACCATGAAGGATTGTAACTTCCCTCTGAAACCTTATGCTGAATATATCTCCCTTTCTCTCCTCAAGCTTATTGAGCCTGAATGTCTCATAACAGCAACAGAGAGCAACTAATACAAGCCTCCATTTCATAAGGAAATTTTCTGATAATCGCTTACCTCTCCTATTTTGAAAAACTCAAAAAAAAAACTTCCATAACTTTTACTGTGCTGTGCATTTCTTAGTTTGTCAGCGTGTGTTTTGCATCCCTTCTTAGCTTCATAGATTGGCCGTTTGTTTTCTAGTCATCCAGGAAACAGAATGTGTAGCTAAGTCTCAAACCAATGAGGGTAAAGGACAGAGACAACCCTGCATTAGTGATAAAACATCACATGGGGAAAAGGGAGATAAGTAGATGCTCAGAGGTTAAAGCCTTTGCCTCACAAACAAAAAGGACCTGGATTGAGATTACATGGACTGCCCAACCACTGTATCCTTTACTGTTCCCACTTGCAGAAGCTGAACACCCTTCTGCAGAAGTAAAATATGCTTTGGCAGTATTCAGGTCTGTTGAGTGTCTTGTCTTGACACTGAGGGTCTTCATTTATACACCAGAACCAGATGGATTTGTTGCTAAATTCATCAAACCATGAAAGAAAAAGCTAACACTGATCCCCCCACCAAGCAGCAGGTAGGACAGGGGCACCAGCAAACCCATTCTTCAAAGCCAGAGCTACATCATAACAAAACTAGATGATGCCTTCCTAGTGACTCCCTATTTATCAGTGATGCCAAGCATGGGCCCTGAACGCGGGCACCGAAGCCAGAGAAGGATATCAGGTGTCCTGCTCTATCTCTGTCCATCTTATTCCCTGAACCTGGGGCTCTAGACAGTGGTCAGCAAGCACCAGAAATTCTCCCACTTCTGCCCTGCCCTACAGCCCTGCAATCACAGCCACCCCCAGTTTATGGGGATGCTGAGAACTCAACCTTTTAGGTGCACTTATTGTATGGTCTGAGTGTGAATTTTTCTCCTACCGATTCCTGTGACTGAACATTTGGTCCCCAGCTGATGGCACTATTTGGGATCTTTAAGAGCTGGCGCCTACCTGGAGGAGGTATGTCACTGGGGATTGGGATTTGAGGTTTATAATCTGACCCCACTTCCTTCCTTCATTCCTTCCTTCCTTCCTTTACTCTTCCTTCCTTCCTTTATTCCTTCCTTCTTTCTATTGCTTTTCTTTCTTTCTCTATCATCTCCTTTCTCTCTCCTCCTCCTTCTACTCCTCTTTTTTTCTCATTCTCCTTCTTTCTTTCTGAAAATGGCTGCAAGCTAACAGTCAGATACCCACTCCCATCACCTTGCATCTTCTCTGCACCTCTGGACACCTAAGCCAAAATAGTCAGCCCTTTGTCCCTCAAGTTGCTTAGTAACTATTACATCTTCAGGATTATGGGGGGGTGGGTGTGCACCAGAGAGTACACTATGTGCCTATGGAGGCACAAATGTGTGACATCAGGAATCATCTTGGATTGCTCAACCTCTTTAATTTTTTGCTCTGGGGTTTCCCAGGCCCCTTTTTCCAAGGCTGGAATTACAAGTCACTACCACATCTGCCTGGCATTTTGATGTGGGATCTGAACTCAGGTCCTTTTGCTTGTGAGGCAAGGACTTTAACCCCTGAGCCATCTCTCTTCACATTATTGCTTGGAGAATCCCTTGTTAGTTCACAGGGAACCTCATTAGCATCACTTGTGACTGGTCTCAGAATAAAGGTTTGCAGGAAGAAAGTCTCCAGGCCTCCCCTTCTGCCTAAAGGCTAGGTGTAATGCCTCCTGGCACCCCTTTTCTAAAACCTCAGATTTTGCCATGTTGTGTGTTATGACCCTTCATCAGCTTTTCAGAGCTAACTCTGGGGGCTGGATATAGCATGTAGGCATGTCTGCACATGGGGTGGATGCATGCTTGTGGGTGTTCATGCACATGATTGTGACCTGATACCTTGTGCACTCCAAGGTATCAGGGATCATCCGTAATCGCTCTTCCACCTTTACTGCTTTGAGGCATGGTCTCTTGCCAGGAGCAATGGTCTGACTAGCCAGCTTGCTCTCAGGACTTCCAGATTTTGACTTCCAGGCATGGAATTATAGTCAAGCCGCCATGCCTGTCTCACAATATTTACCTTGCACCTGGGGATCCGAACATGGGTTCCTTGGGTTGCACAGCAAACACTTTAACCACTGAGCCATCTCCCCAGCCCACCATTTGGTCTTTGAAACACGGTCTTGGTGTGTATCCAACGCTGGCCAGATTTATGAGGGACCTTCATGCCTCTGTCTGTCCAGGGCCAGGAGGTTTGATTTCAGCTGTCATTTTGGGTTCTGTGTCTCCAAAGCACTTCTTTTCTGATGTCCCTCATGGAGACCCCAGTTCCCAGAACAGCCTCTGCTTCTCTCTTGTTCAATGTTCAGTTCCTCTGGCGTGCTTCTACCAGGATGGCCACATTCTCTGACCACACGAGGATGTTATGGCTGTGATTTCTGGTGTGACTGGCATCACCCCAGACCCTCATCTTGAAGGCAAATGGTATGAGTACATCTTCACAGGCATGCCCAAAGGTTCAGTTCTCATTTGTTAAGCTGAGACATTGGTGACACCCTTATACCATGATTCTTCTTGAATGGTGGCCCCACTCTGGGAAACCAGTGGGATCTTATATCTCCCCACACCCATGAGGTCTCCTTCACTGTTCCTAACAGATCTAAAGAGGACCCACACACACAAGGATGGACTTTAAACAAAGATGTACAAGAAAAGACATGTCTCTCTCTTCCACCTTCCTACTTGCAATCTTCCTACTGCTGTAGGACCTTGTCAGTAACTTCATGCCTGTAAGCCAGGGCTGTTGCTAACTCCTCATTCCAAGTAGAAGGAAGTGGCTTGGTATGTGAAAAGTTTCAGCCTGGCTGCATCTGAGTATCCAGGGAAGGAGAAGGAGGTGGAAGGGAAGCCAGGCAGAGAATTCCTCTTTCTTCAAGTTTTACTGGACATTTAAGCCAGGGTTCCCTGCAGCCCCAGGCCATAGCCTGGAGAGGGCTCTGGCCAGGTGCACAGTTCCATTGCTCCCCTAAACTCTTGTCCAGGTTCCCAGAGGAGTGAAAGGGAAGGTAGGCAAAAGGGAGGGGGGGCAGAAAGGCAGGGAAGGGATGGAAACGGATCATCAGCCCTCTGCCCACCGTGGGTTAAGACTTCCCTGGAGGGTTGCCAGCCCCGCCATCCACAACTCTCTGTGATGCTGGGGGCAGCCCCTCACTGCCAGTCTTCAGCTATGTGGCCAAGACATGTCCATTGGCCAGGTGCCTGACTGCCGGGCTCTGGGAGCCATTGGCCACAGCTGCCCATGACCCTCGAGCCACCCCGTTCTTCATCTGTGGACCTTCTGGAGCGGCCATACCATCACTGGAGTCTGATTCTTCCACATTGCTATGGGCATCCTTTCTCATCTGTAGATACACAGAGGGAGGAAGAGCTCAGAGCAGTAGAAGGAGCTTGGGACATGTGATGGTTAGTTACTGACAACCAGACACCTAGGTACCCAGGGAAACCTATAGAAGATTATCTAAATGATGTGCAAAGACCCACCCCACAGTGAGTGGGGATCATTCCCTGGACAAGTGGATAAGACAGAGAAGGTCTGGATGGAATTTGGCAGTCTGGCAAACTAGAAAGCATGCCCTTCTCTCAGCATTTCCTGTGGATATGGTATGGACCATTCAGTCAACTCCTCATAATAAACTATATAACCCCTTGTTCCACTAAATTGTTTGTGCCAAGGACTTATCACGACATCCAAAAACCAAGATGATTTTGGTACCAGAAATGTTGGAGGCAAGGGGTGCTGAGGAATTAAGACAGCTGGGCTCCTGGGCACACCAATGAGAATGATCTCTATTGTGTAATTGATGTGGGAAGAACAAGCTGTCAGGATTTGTATATGAGTTCCTCCCCTCCCCAACTCCACAAAGGCTCATGGGTTTGCATCATTAGCTGGTGATGGTATTTGGGGAGGGTATAGAATATATGGGAAGTAGAGCTTTGCTGGAGTAAGGCACATCAACAAGGATTAGCAGCCCTGCCCTGCTTCATCCCTCTGCCTCTAGATAGATAGATAGATAGATAGATAGATAGATAGATAGATGATATATGATAGATAGATGATAGATAGATAGATAGATAGATAGATAGATAGATAGATAGATAGATAGATATAGATAGATAGATAGATAGATAGATGATATATGATAGATAGATAGATAGATAGATATAGATAGATAGATAGATAAATAGATAGATAGATAGATAGATAGATAGATAGATAGATAGATAGATAGATAGATAGATAGATGATAGATAGATAGATCCTCTCTGGAACCATATGTCAAATAACTCTTCCCTTTTCCCTTGAGTATAAGCATTGCCTCACAATAATAAAGAAGAGCTACTGAACCCCCCAGCCCTATGTAAGGTGTCTGTAATTAAACAACAATGGAGAGATCTAGCATGTATACACACGTGCCCCACAGCACTGCACTTTCTCGCTTTGCTATGAGAGAACACTCAAGCACAAACAACTTAAGGAGGAAAAGGGAGATTTATTTGTCTCACAGTTCCATCATAGTCCATCATAGCAAGCAGCAGAAGCTAGAGGCAGCTCAATTCTCATCTGTCCTCATGGAGGCTGAGATCCATCTGCAAGGAGCTAGAGCAGACTACTAGGTGAAGCAGGGCGCGACTCACCAGGCTCCAGGTCCACCCTCTGTGACATTCCTTCCTCCAGCAAACTACAGACTGAAGGAGCCAGGACCTTCCCAAAGATTCACAATGGCTAAGGATTCCAATGTAGGAATGTCCAATGTGGACAAATCACATTAAAACCACAGCACATGGCTTTCTGCTCTTGCTGTGGATGTGATGCATTTGCTCTTCCATGATGGACTCACACACACACACACACAGACCAGAACTGTGATCTGGCATGAACCCCTCCTTCTTTCCCTATTTTATTATGTCAAGAGGTCATGAAAGTCAAGCAGAGGTTTGTGACTTGGAGGGAGAGACACCCATCAGTTGATCCCAGGGGCGCCTCCTGACCTAACCTGATTTGATGAAACCGCAGAGCATGCACAAGATGAGGAAGAACCAGTACACGTCCAACAACTGGAGGGTTATCAGGAGCATGTTGAAGAAGTGTAGCCAAAGAGGACCAGAATTCTTGATGGAGTCACAGATCGTGGTGTAGATAATCCTGTGGTGGGAGGGATAAAGGAGTTTCACAAGACTCTGTGGCTAACTTGAATGCTCCCAAACCTTCTATGGCTCCCCATTACTCCTGCCCCTGGATCTTCAACTAGACACCACACACACACACACACACACACGTTTCATCTACAGAACACACGTTTGCTCACTGGCCTTTCTGCACCATGAATCCCTAGGGAATGTCTACACTCCCATGGGCCTTTTTTGGGTTTGCATCTCCTTAGACTCCAGACAACCCTTTCAAACTGTCTCATAGGGCAACTGTAAAGCCAATCAGAAACAGGGTCCTGCAGAATGTCTTTGACTCCCACCTCTGGCCATGCCTTCCCTCTGCCAGGTGGCAGCTCCTGTTCCCTCCATGTGCCTCTTTCTCCCTTTTGTCCTGTCACCCTGCTCAGCTCCTGAAAGCTCAGGCTGGCTCTGAACTCATGTAGCTATGGAAAACCTTCGACCATGTGCCTCTGGGTCATGTGTGTGGTGCTGGGGAGGGATGCCAGGACTTCACAACTGATTCAGCACTCTTCCAATCATGACTCCTCACATTGATCCATTTACCCCTGGCTAATCCATTTCTTTTTTTAGCTCGTGTGTGTGTGTGTGTGTGTGTGTGTGTGTGTGTGTGTGTGTGTGCATGTGTGTGGGGGGTGGGGGCCCTGTGTGTCCCTATGGAAGATCAAGGTGACCTCAGGAATCACTCTGGATGGCTTCTTCCTCTTTTTTACTTTGCTTTGGTATTCTCCAGGCTCTACTTTCCAGGACCGGAAGTGCAGGTAACTTACATTTCCACCTGGCGTTTTTATGTGGGACCTGGGATGGGAATTCAGGGACTTCTGCTTGAGAGACAGAGTTTTAACCCATGAGTCATCTCTTCAGCCCCTGGTTAGTCTATTCTTTGTGTCTTCAAAAGCACGTGTACCCATCTCTGTTCTTCTTCCTCCTCCTCTTCCTCCTCTTCCTCCTCCTCATCATTCTCTTCCTCTTCCTCCTTTTCCATCTCTTCCTCCTTTCCTACTTCTCCCCCTCCATTCTTCCCTTGCTTTTTCTCTTCCATTCTTCTCTTCCTTGTTCCCCTCCTCCTCTCCCATCTCTTCCTCCTCCATCCCCTCCTTCTTGTCTTCTTCTATCTCCTTTTCCTCCCCAATCTTTCTTCATCTCTTCCTTCTCTTCTTCTACTCATACTTCATCCCTCTCCCTCCTTCTTTTGCCCTCTCCCTGTCTTCCCCTCTCTCTGAAACCCAGAACCTCTCCACACTGAACTGCAACCCCAATCCCAGCTTCTTTCTCTTATACCTACTGGTCCCCGGTTCCCCACCAACGGCAAAGTGCCCCAGACCTCTAACTCATCCCCAAGTTTTGCTGGCTGCTAATAATCTCCACGGGTTGGCAATTCCTGTATGCTTTCCTTCTGCAGGGTGAGTCCGGTGCTGTCTTGTCTTGCCTGCCTCCTTTCTACACTTCAGGCCCAGTAGGAAGCAGCTGGGTTCCTGTGACTGGCATAGCTCCTCCTAACTTGGGGGAACAGCTCTGCCAGCTGTTTCCCCAAGCCACCACCAGAGGGAAGCAGCGAGCAACGCAGTCAGGCTACCTTGATGGGGTTTAGATTTGGTTTTCTCTGCCCACTGCCACCCAGGGCTTCTAGCTCTCTCCAACCAACCCACCAAGACCTCCAAGTGCCTCGTATGGCCCTCCTGATATGACTTGCCCCACTAACTCTACTCCTACCACACCCATTCATTCGTATTCTCCCAAAATTTGGGCCACGGCCTAGCCACCAGGGCCTTCACACAGGCCGCTCCCTTGGCCTGGACTACACTTCCCAAGGATTAGCACAGTTCTTGCATCTCCGGCTTTCTGGCCAGCCCACTGTCCCTGGAGCAAACAATACCCATCCAATACAGACTGTATCCATCCCTGCTTCCTGCTACTTCCTTAATACCCCTCATTTTTTACTACACTTTTTGCCTAGGTATACAAGCTCAATATGAAACCCCCTTCTTTTCCCTCCCCCCTCCATGCCCTCCTATTGTCCCCTGTAGGTGAGCACAGATTCCAGGCTTGGTTGACTGCTGTAGCCTTGCTGCAGAGTGAGCAAAAGCCACTCAGTTCACAAGCCAGTTAAGCACACTTACTAATTGCTTGGCCCGCTCCCAGCTAGACTCCTAGTGCCTGTACACAATCTCCCTGCCTCTAGGGGCTTTAGAATGATAGTCAGAACTTGTGGTCTGGTCGGCTCCTGAAAGGGCCCCCTGTGAACTTGCTAGTGGCAGGATTGGCCAGCTGCCCCTATATAAGTCTTTGTTCCTGCACAATAAAGGGGACACCATCTTTCCCGCATAGTGTCTTCTGTGCCTGTCTCTGTCTCTGTGGCATCAATGTCCTCACTGCTGTTGTGTCCTGAGAGTAGCCCTGGCTGGGTTGCTGCCATTGCCAGCAGCTCTGCTGTTCACTGTTGCTATGACTGGAACCGCAAGAGTCTCCCCATTCCACTCTCTCACCCATCCCACTCTCCTATCCCCCACCTTCTTTCTTTCCTTCCTATCTTGGTGCTTCCTGCTTTCTCCCTCCCATCCTCCAAAGCCTTGAATTTCCCTCTGAGTCGTCTACACTAGTGAGGGTTCAGGACTCAGTGGCATAGGTTGGGGCTTCTTCTTGGGCTGCCTGCTAGTATAGGAACACTATGACTGTTTAACTGCCTTACTCTAAAGATCCTACTGCCTAAAACCTTGTCCCCTGTGACATGTGCTAGACTTTGGGGGGTTGTTGACATGTCAACAACTGTGCAGGTCAGACAAGCTCCAATCACATTGTGGCTATGTCCTGGTGCTGCAGCGCTGACATGTGTGGAGTACTTTGCATGTCATTTGTCCTCCCGATCTTTAGGCTCTTATAATATTGCCACCTCCTCTTCTGTAAAGTTCCCTGAGTTTTAGGATCGGGAGAGATTTGGCTGGTTTGGTTCCAGATGAATATTCCTTAACAAAATTAACCAAACAATCTCTAAATTAATATGGAATTACAAAATGCCCAGGATAGAAAATCAATCCTGAGTGACAAAAACATTGCTGGAGGTATCACCATACCAAACCTTCATCTATACTACAAATCCATAGTAATCAAAACAGCCTGGCCTTGTCTCCAAAATAGACATGTCGATCAATGGATAAGGGTTCAAGACACAAATATAAGCCCACACAATTACAGCCATTTCATCTTTGACAAAGGTGCCCAAAAAATTCATTGGAAATAGAACAGCATCTTCAACAATTGGTGCTGGTAAAACTGGATATCTGCATGCATAAGACTAAATCTGGACCCATACTTGTCACCATGCACAAAAAATTAATTCTAAATTGATCAAGGACCTGGATGTCAGGCAAGAGACTATAAAATCCCTACTTGAAAGAATAGAGAACAAACTTGAGCTGATTCAGCTAGGCCAAATGTTCCTAAACAGAAATCCAACAGCATAGGTATTAGAACCAACACTTACCAAATGGGATCTTATGAAATTAAAGAGCCTCTATTCAGATAAAGAGATTGTAAACCCAGCAAAAAGGCAGCCCACAGATTGGAAGAAAATCTTCCCTAACCACAGATCTGATAGAGTTCTATTATCCAGAATGCACAAAGAACTTAAAAAACTAGACACCAAAGAGATAAATGACCCAATTAAAAAACAGGCCTCAGCAGATAAAAAGTAACCATTTTGCAAATGGGTGATTGACCCCTCCCTCACTAGGGTTTCCTACTTTTATTACATCTACCTTTGAATACACTCTTCTAACAAGACTCTAGTTTAAACGCTTTTTAACTCTGGCCAGGGGGTGACATACAATACCCATCAGGATGGAGTGAAGGGCATTGCAGGAGCAGCAAAACTGAAAAACAAAATCAACAAACCATGATCTAGAACTTCAGAGACTCTATATCAACCACCTGAAACTAGGCCAGCCTAATCTCTCCCCATCTTGAAGCTAAGGGAAATTTGCGGAAGAGGGGGCGGTAAAATTGTAAGAGCACAAGGATGGGAGGAGGAATGATATGCAAGATACTCCACACAAGTTAGGACTGAAGCAATCATAATTGGACTTTGCATGCACCGCACAATGTCGAACACACTATTGACCCCACAAAGTCTAGCATTTGCTAAAGGCACCAAGATCCTTGGAGGCAAGGGATTGACAGCCACAGTAGTGTTCCTATGCTTAAGGGGAACACAGGAAAGGTTCTGGGGAATGCCACTGGGTCCTTCACCTCATCAGAGAGGAGGACCCAGAGGAGAGTTTGGCATGCACATTAAAGGATGCTCCGGGGATGGGAGGGGGAGGCAGTGGAGGATGGGGAGGGATGGGGGAAGGGAGGGGTGCACAGGGCAGTGGGAGGTTGGAGGGAGGGAGGGGACCGGTGTACCTGTTAAGTTTGTATGAGTGGAAATTAAAAAAAAAAAAATAGGCCTCAGAACTCAAACGAAACTTTCCCAGGGATGTTACTTTTTTATGTATGCACTGTGTGCTATAAACTTTTCTCTTAGGATAGCATTCGGTGTTTCCTAGAGACTTTGATATGGTGTGTTTTCATTATCATTAATTTTCAGGAATTTTGGAATGTCCACACCACCTTCTTCCTGAGCCTATTTCTCATTCAGTATCATGGTGTTTAATTTTCAGGATATTTTTTGTCATTTGCCTTTCTGTGACATCTAGCTTTAGTCTGTGCTGCTTAGGTAAAGTGCAGGATGTATTTTCCACTTAGCTGTATATGTGAAGGCTTGCTTTTTGGCCCAAAATGTGGTCTGTTTTAGAGAATGTTCCATGGGCTGCTGAAAAGACGATATATTCCATGGTGTTATGGTGGAAGATTTATAAAGATCTATCAGGTCTGTTAAGATTGTGGTTTGCCAATCCAGAACTTCAGAGACTCTATATCAATCACATAGAACTAGGACAGCCTAATCTCTCCCCATCCTGAAGCTCAGGGACATTTGCGGAAGAGGGGGCGGTAAGATTGTAAGAGCAAAAGGATGGGAGGAGCAACGATTTGCAAGATTCTCAACAATAGTTGGGGCCAAAGCAATCATAATGGGACTTTGCATGCCCTGCGCAATGTCCAGCGCACTGTTGCCCTCATTAAGTCTAGCATCTGTTAAGGGCACCGAGACCCCTGGAGGCAAGGGATTGACAGCCATAGTAGTGATCTTATGCTTAAGGGGAACAAGAGAAAGGGCTTATGGAAATGCCACTGGGTCCTTATATGTCATCGGAGAGGAGGACCCAGTGGAGAGTTAGGCGTACACAATAAAGGACTCTCTGGGAATTGGGGGGGAGGCACTGGGGGAAGGGGAGGGGGAGGAGGGGGGAGGGAGGGAACTGGTAAAAAATTTTAAAATGTATAATTAAATTTTTAATAAAAAAAAAAGATTGTGGTTTGCTTCACCTCAAATGTGTCTTTGCTTACATTTTGGCCCATTAACAAATCCAATAGTGAAAGTGGGTGCTCAGGTCCCCCACTCTTACTGTGTTTGAGTACATTTGTTGTTTGAGATGTACTTTTTTAAAAAAGGTTGATAAAATAAAAGTAGGAAACCTCAGTGAGGGAGGGGTCAATCACCCATTTGCAAAATGGTTACTTTTTATCTGCCAGACTATATGCCCTCCCCTTCTGTTGAGATCATACACCCTCAGTTGTAAATGATCAGGAACAAATATCTGTGACCTTAACCAGGTATCACATTACTTGCAGTCCTTGATGGAGGCCTATTTTCTCTGCTGTAACATATTCCCCTCTCTCCTTGTTTCTGGTGTGGCACTCCAACCCCATCCCTCCTGTTCATAATCCTTGCAATTACTGTACGTAATAATACATAGATTTACCTATGAGTCTCTCAAGGTGGGCTGGGTGGGTTTGGAACTAGGAGTCACCTATTAGGGAATACATATGGCGCTTAATTTTCTGGGTTTGGGATACTTCAATTAATATAATTGTTTCTAATGACATCCATTTCCCGGCAAATTCCAGTAATTCGTCCTTTTTGATAGCTGAGTAGTACTCCATTGTATAGATGTACCACAGTTTCCTCATCCACTCGTCAACTGTTGGACATTTGGGTTGATTCCATGACTTTGCTATTATAAACAGTGCTGCTATGAACATGGTCATGCTTGTGCTATCGAGGTGAACCTCTGCTGTATGGGGGGTTATTCCCAAAAGAGGAATAGCAGGGTCATATGGCATTTCAATCTTTAATTTCTTTAAGAATCTCCAGAAGGCTCGCCAGAGTGGCTGTATGAGCCTGCATTCCCACCAGCAATGTAGGAGAGTTCCCCTCTCTCCACATCCTCTCCAGCATTTGTTGTTTGTATTGTGGATTTTTGCCATCCTGACCGGGGTGAGATGATATCTCAGGGAAGTTTTGATTTGCATTTCTCTGATGGCTAAGGAAGTGGAGCATTTTTTAAGATATTTGTTAGACATTTTAATTTCATCCCTGGTAAAGTTTCTTTTAAGTTCCAAAGCCCATTTTTTAATTGGGCCATTGGTTTCCTTGGTGTTTAGTTTTCTAAGTTATTTGTGCACTCTGGAAAGCAGAGCTCTATCTACCCTTGAATGTGCTCTTATAATAAGACTCCAGTTTAACAGCTTTTTATCTCTGGCTAGGGGGTGACATACAGTGCCCAGCAGGATGGAGTGAAGGGCATTGCAGGAGCAGTTTTCCTGAAGCTCAGGAACATTTGTGGAAGAGGTGGCGGTAAGAGTGTAAGAGCAAAAGGATGGGAATAGCAATGATTTGCAAGATACTCCACACAAGTTAGGGCGAAAGCAATCATAATTGGACTTTGCGTGCCCTGCACAATGTCCAACACACTATTGACCTCACAAAGTCTAGCATCTGCTAAAGGCACCAAGATCCTTGGAGGCAAGGGATTGGCAGCCACAGCAGTGTTCCTATGCTTAAGGGGAGCACGGGAAAGGGTTCAGGGAAATGCCACTGGGTCCTTGTACATCATCAGAGAGGAGGGCCCAGAGGAGAGTCAGGCATGCACAAGAAAGGACTCTCTGGGAATTGGGGTAGGAGGCACTGGGGGATGGGGAGGGAGGGGTGATGGGAGGGAGAGCGGGGCGTTCGGGGGGAGGAGAAGGGAGGGAGGGAACTGGTGTACCTATTAAGTTTGTATGAGCTGAAATAATAATAAAAAATGTATTAAAAAAAAAGGTTGATGAGTCTATATTGGGTGTCTTTATGTTCCGAATTGTGAAGTCATTTTTTTTGGATTGTTCCTTTGACTAAAATGTAATATCACTCCAGTCTCTTATGATTTCTTTTCATTTGAAGTCTATTTTGTCAGATACTAGAATCGTGACTCTTGCTTTTTTCCTGTTTACATTGTTTGGGAGTACCTTTGAACATCCTTTCATTCTGATACTGTGTCTATCTTTCCACGTGAAATTTGCACCTTGAAATAAAAGATTGATCATTGTGATCCATGTTTGAAGCCTGTGATTTTTTGATTGGAAAGTGAAGTCCACTGAAATTTAGGGTTATAATTTGTTGCTGTATCCTCTGCCAGGCCAGCCGTGAAGGGGGAGAGAGGGCCTCAAGGCGAATGGGCCAGCCATCGACGGGGTCACCACAAGACCTTGGGAATCAGGTGAGAAGAAACAGTGGACAAGATGCCACTGATTCAAAGTCATTAAGGGGGTTTTGGGCTTATGTAAGGTCAGGGTCCAATCAGGTGTTTCCATCTCTCCTCTGGGGGACAGCCACCAGTCTCTTAATTGTTTACTAGGTGTCCTTTTCAGGGGCAGTTTAGATGGCTGCTTCCCATTGGTTGTTCATCCTTCTGCCTGCACAGTCCTCTGTTGGGGCATGTCTGTACATGCCCAGGGTTGTCCACAGCTGGGAGCCAGGCTAGGGCCTCCCTGAATAAGTAGTGCCACATTTCACCCTTTTATTTATTTATCAATTTTTTCAGTGGTAACCATGATAGCTGGGGTGACCCCGAGCCTCTTCAGCTGTGTGAAATATAGCTGACTGTGCCTGTCTTGGGTTGCTCACCACCTTCGTGTGGAGCCTTATCCATCATTGACTAACCAGTCATGAGACCATCGCAGTGAAGGAATCATGGTCCCAAAGGGGAACTCAAGGTGGCAGAGAAAAACAGGTTTTCTTCATTGCAGGGGCTGGCTGAGAGGCTGTAGATGGAGCAGGCAGAGAGGTTGTAGGCGGGATATGCAGAGAAGCTGTCCAGAAGAGCTCTGGAAGGCATGTCAGGATATGTGGATAGTAGATTAGACCAAGCCCTCACGAATCTGCAATCCAAGGTCGAACCACGTCTCTAGGAGGGCCATGGCTTGAATGTTCAAGGGCCATGAGCACCTGTACCGTGGTCTTGTTAATGGATCACTGCTAAGAGATATGCTGAAGGAAACACTTAAGAAATACAATTAATAAAAGAACAATTTCTCTTATGATGGCATAAATTACAATCCAGGAGGGATCAAACAGCCTTTTAATGTTGTTCCAGATTCTGGTTACAAACCCAGTGTCTGTAAGCAGGTTACAAACCCAGTATCTACAAGTTGTTCATGAGCCTTGGAAATGATGGAGAACCGATAGACAAGAAAAAGGACAAAAACTAACTTTTCAGTATATCACACCCAGGAGAATAAATGTATGGCAATTCTGTGAACCAATATTGTAACTTGATTTAAGCTGGGAATGACTTGAAAACATTAAAGGCACATGAGCAAAAACTAGTAAATCAAAATGTTAAAGAGTACAGACACCACACATTTTCTCTTTGGGAAAGAACTAGAAATACTCATTAATGATGAAAACTCACTCAAAGCTTTTCCCATTTCATTTGTCCCCATTACACTACTAGTTATAACAGTCTAATTTTTAAGGTCTGTAAAAATCTCTACTACAGTATTTTATATGTGGTAATTACAATTCTATAAATAAAGCTATTTATAAATCATAGAATAGACCCAAAAAACAAAAATTGTACATATTTCAAACTTGAATGAAATAAATTACATCATGATATATCAATTAGTAATGTATCAATGTTAACTAACATCTATGGTAGATTTTTCCCCCAATATAATTAAGCACTGCACAACAGGGCTCAAGCTACAGTTAATCACATTTGTTTTTTTTTTTAAACACAAATTTATTCACTATAAACAATTAAAAAGCAGTTTTCTTCCTCCATAACAGACATTAAAACTAAGTTTTTTAAAATTATCAACTACTTGTAAGATATTTTAGACAATATACAATTATATATAATCATTTAAAAATGTATACTTTGAAATCTAAGATATTGTAGCTCTCAATTTACTTAACTACCTTAGCATTAAGCAACCACAAGATTTGTATCTTTAAAATACATGAAACTCATAAACATAAAAGAAAACTTTTGATTTAAGATAAACAGCCTTAAATCTCATTTTGAAATGAAATACATGATTTATAAAAATTTCAGTTAATTTAGTACTTTACAATCTTTTAGAGCCAAATGTATAGTTTAAGTATAACACAAGTAAATAAAAGCTTCTTAAATTTTGTAGAAACCAGGACATTATTAAACATGAAATAAGAATGCAGCACATGGTCATAGGAGAATACTTGTATGTCTGTTTAAATAAACAATATTTAAAAAATAATACCTCTGCAGTTACCGATACTGAGTAGGACCTTTACTAGTCCATCAATGTTTTTAACTTTCTAACTTCTGTTGCAAGAAAGTCCCCATTATCTATAGGTTATCTTCAAAAACTTGTCTTTTAAGAATTTTTGAACTACCTCAAAATATTATTAACTAACTTATGAGAAGCTGGTAGCTAGAAAAAAACATTCATGGAATCCATGAGAAACAGGCGTGGAACTAAAAAATGGACTCATAGCACTAAAGAGCCATGAGGGGCTAGGGCACCAAAGATGGCTGCCAGGGAAAGGTATATCTGCACACATAAGTAAGCCTAAAGAAACTGGCTTTTTTCTCTTTGGTTAACTCCCATAGGGCCCAACCCAGTTGCCCTTAGATCCAGGTGAAGCTAGAAGTCAAGTTGTTTGTTGATTGAGGAGAGCTCCATAATCTCTACCTAGGGAAGATGGCTATCTTATCTCTGGGAGGATTCAAGTTAGTTCCTCAGCAAGAGTGTTCCCTTGGTGTTTCCAGCAGTGGGGGATGACCTTCAAGGATGTCAGAGACCTTCAAAGACCTTAGAGACTGTCCCAGCAGGGACTGTTCTAGACCTGCCTATTGTACCCCTTAACTTTCTGAGGACCCAGACTGCTCAAGGAAAGAGGGGCGATGATCACTCTGGCTACTTCCTGCTGAGCATAGATGACTTTATTACTTCAAGGTCCCTTTAAAAGAGACAAAACTCAGATAAATTGAGCCTCCAAGATCTACACAAGAATTAAACCATTATAACTGAGGAGGCATAAGGGATAAACCAAACAAACTTAGCAGTCTTACTGTGGGTACAAGCAAGAGTTAGTAAAGAACACATGCTTGCAAGGTATAAAAGCCAAGAGCTATAAGTAATCTATATATTGGATTTCTTTCTCCTCTGGCTATTGTAAATCTCCAAGATCTCATTCTAAAACCTGTGCAAAACAATGTAAACTGTCTGATTCTTTCTACAGAACAATCTGAATTAGTCCTCCTTAGGACCATTCCTCAGATCTAAGCAAAAAGCCAACATTCATTTTTCTTGCGGGGAAGGGAATTTCATAAATCAAAACCTAACAATTGAAAATTAGTAAGGCATAGCTTCAGTGGAGGATAGCCAGGCTTCCAATTGGCCTTTGTTGGCCTTTGGAATGTCCAGAGCCTGAATGGATGCCCTGAGGACCTGCATAAAGCAGGTTTGTGTTGTAAAGGCTGAGTTCTCACTGCTTTCCATTTGCATCCAAATAAGAAATTAGCACTAAAAGGGCAACTCCAAAAGTTAACCAATTTACCAAATTTAGGGGTGAAAAGAAGGCAGATTTCCTGTAACATAATTGTTTGCCGAAGGACATAGCAGTAATAATTTGAACTTTAGTTAATTTTGATATGTCAAAGGATAGTTTGAAACATTCCAGGTGCCATTAATATTGGCGGGCAGGAGGCATATGGCCATCCTGGACTTCCCTCTTACCGGCCAGGAAGAGCAGCGCTCAGGACACATTTAAAGCATTTTTTTCTTTCCCTACTGGGAAGGGAATTTCAGGTTTGTCAGCTTGGGCATGCCTGTTAGTAGTTTATTTATCCCCTTAGGCAGATGGATCCTTAGGCCAAAATCTTGCAAGGAAAAAGGAAACATAAACTTGAGTTAACCCAAATGCATTTAGAATCTCCTGGAAAGATTATGCTGGGTCCAGCATTTATCCTTCTTTGTTTCAAAGGAATGGGGGGTCTGGCTAAAGTGCAGGCTTGAAGTCCTGTTCCACCTTAGCAGGCATATACATGGGAGCATGTAATTAGAAAGCAGATTTGTCCCCAAGAAAGGGAGCTCATACATACCAGGAGAAGGAATAAATTCCAATGAACTTTTTAGATGAAATTATATTTTTCTGGCTGCTAGATTTGATGGGATAAAATTCTATAAAAGAAGTCAGAGGAATGAGCAAGTTCGATCAAGCAATATCATAGTAGCTTTATTATTTTGGGAACACATGGAAAAACCTTTAAGAACACAATGGCATCTTCACTTGTAGCCCCATTAAAACTCAAAACCAAGTGAGAAAATTTTTCATGAAAGAAAGCTTATAATTTATCAGAAAAACAATTGCAATTGATATAAAACATAACTAGTTAAGGCCTTAGATGTTACCAAAATTATTTGTTTTTAAGTATGCATACATGTATTTAAAAATGGCATGCCAAAATTTTTATATCAGCGTGCAACAGAAATGAAAAAAATTGAAGTGGCCACAGACACAAGACACACATGTAAACACAGAACACACAAACATACAAGCACATGAACTGTACAATTTACCAGCAACTGCCTTAAAATTATCCTTGAAAGCTTTATCAAAGGCAGATTAGGAAAACCTTATTTAAAACAAGACCTCACATTAGTTAAGTCCGTCAATTTAGCTTAATTTTGAAAAGCATCTACCAAGGAAAACATTCTTACCCATAGTCTGGTTCCCACATTTTCTCTAGGGAGATCCAAGGGTGCTAAAACCGCAGCCTCATTCCAGAATTCCTCTCAGCCAGTAGACTTAACCTCCAGGCCTCTAGTCTCTAGGAGAGATTTTAAGACACATATCTGGGGCTCCTTGTAGTGTGAGGGGAGGTTGCCCATTTTTCTACAGAACAGAGATGAGACCAAAAGAGGCACAGATGAGACAAGGAATGTATTGGGCCCAAATGTCTTATCCATGGTGGGAGACTTCCAGAGTTCCTTACCATCCCCCCGGGCCATATGCACGTATGGTGCCTCTGGGTCAGGCTGATTCAATGTAATGAGCCTGGGCTCTGAGTTCTGAGGGGACCAATTTCTCATGTGAACTCGAGGGAGGAAAGCCTTGTTTTAGAGGGGCTCTTTGATCATGGAGAAATCAAACGAGTGATTGGGACTCCTTGATTATCATCAAATCAAGTGAGCAACTGTGTTCCTAAGGACAAACAGGGAAAGGGGAAGAGGAGGGGGCCACCTGCTCACCTTCAGGCACCTTAAGCACAGGAACACAAAACCAGAGGGCCAGCTCACCAAACTTTACTGGAGTGGGTGTCTCCTTTACACCAAAGGCAGCACCAATTTTTGCTGTATCCCCTGCTGGTCCAGCCGTGTGGAGGGGGGAGGGCCTCGAGGCGAATGGGTGAGCCAGCAAAGGGGCACCACCAGACCCCAGGAATCAGGTGAGAAGCAGCAGTGGATGAGATGCCGCTGATTCAAAGTCATTGGGCATTTTGGGCTTATGTAAGGTAAGGGTCCAATCAGGTGTTGCCATCTCTCCTCCGGGGGACAGCCACCAGTCATTTAACTGTTTACTAGGTGTCCTTTGCAGGGGCAAGTTAGACGGCCACTTCCCATTGCTCGTTCATCCCTCTGCCTGCACAGTCCTCTGTTGGGACATGTCTGTACATGCCCAGGCTTGTCCATAGCTGGGAGCCAGGCTAGGGCCTCCCTGAATCAGTAGTGTCACAATAATTGAGAAATGTTTGTTGATTGCTATCATTTTCTATTTTATACATGTGTGTTTCTTTGCTTAGTAGCTGTGTTGGCATTATATTTCCTTTCTATATGTTTTATATATATATATATAATAGTAATTATACTTATTTTAGACTTATCTTTTCTTCACATTTGCATATTTTTTCTAGTATCTTCTGTATGCCTTATTTAGTTGTCATGCAGGTTCTCATTACACTCATGTTGTAAAATTTTTCTTTCACCTTCAATCATGACTGATAGTTTTGATGGGAATATCAGCCTGGGTTGGCATCTGAACTCATTCATAACCTGACATACATCTCATCAAGCTCTTCTGGGTTTTATTATTTCCATTGAAAGCTATTATTATAACAGGTTTTCCTTTAAAGGTGACTTGGTTATTATACCTTGAGATCTCAAAACATTTTCTTTGTCTTGAATCTACAGTGTTTTGACTATTATTTGGAATTACAAGATTCTATTTTGGTCATATCTGATTGGGGCATTTGTCATGTGTTGTACTTGAATGGAAATCTCTGTCCTTAGATGTGGTAAGTTTTTATTTATGATTGTGTGAAATAATCTCTTTGTACTTGGTTTCCATGAATGTACAAGTTTGGGTTTTCAGAGGGTCTCAAATATTTCTCTCAAATTTTTTAATATTTTCAGCCTTTTTAATTGAACAATTTTGATCTGCCATCTTGTTTCTAGTTCTGATATTCTATTTTCTCCTTTGTTAGTTCTGTTGGAGAGACTTCCTATACATTTTTGTATTATATTTAGCTTGTTTTTAATTTCAGGTTTAATCTCTGCATGAGATTTTTTCTAGTGCACTATGCTTAGTTTTTTCATCAGCTTCATTTTTCATCTCATCCAAATGCATATTATTGTTCTATTCATAGTTGATTAAGCAGATATTCAACTCCTGTTGGAGTTCTTGAATTGCTTTCATCAGGTTCCTTGGCTAATATCCAAGAATTTATTCTGTTTTGAATCTATCATTATAGGGGTCATTGTTTTTTAAGAGCGTTTTTATCCTGGTTTTTGTTGTTCTGTGGATTCAATGTGTGACTTTGATATTTTTCTCTTTGGTCTCAGGATTCTTTATTTGTCATGTGTTTCTGACTTTTTTGAGTTCAATAGAATTACCATAATTGTACTGTTGTTCTGAGTCCTTGACTAGGTGTGAAAGGAGTCAGTCTATGTTTTCTTAGTGCTGCTCCTGGATAAAGGTTATTGTGATAACCAAGGAGTGTGTAGGCCCAGTTCATGTTAAGGGAGGGGAAAGAGTTTTGGGCTAGTTATGTATGAGTAATTAAAAAGTAGGTGTCAGGGTTTGTTAGGGTAAGGCGTGGATTAAGTATTGAAACAGCTTTAAGAAGATATCACAGGGTGGATATAGTAGCAAGGTTTTGAATTGTGTGAGACATGACTGCTAATAGATGGTTAGGGGTATGAGATGGTGAATGGCTAATACCATGAAAGGGCAGATGTATGGTGTTTTGTATGCACTGTATGGAAATCTTAAGATGTGGTGTATAGTAATTGATGTTAAAAGGAAAATAAAATGGGATACTCATCTTACGGTCATGTGAAAAGTTTTCCTTCTGTTGAATTATGAGATTGTTGGGGGAATTCCATTGTATGGTACTGGTCACTGGTCACCATCCTAAGGTTTCAGTGACCACTATTAATTTCATGGAGGCTATTTTAATGATTAGCATTATGGTGGGGGACTGAAAGAAAGCTAGGGTTTTTAGATAGTGACAGGTGTGTGGGTGAGGTTAAATGGGAAATTCAGCTGCCCTCTCATTGGCCAGGCCATGTGGTCAGTCTACACTGGAAGATTTATTTTGATAGAGAAAGAGAGACAGAGAGAAACAGAGGCACAGGCAGAGACAGATACAGAGACAGAGTCAGAGAGTACAGTCATGCCATGGTGCATGGGTGGAGATCAGTTGACTTTCAGAAGACAAACAGAGCATCATCATCACCATCTTCATTATTTTTAAAAAGATAAAACCCACAGAATTTACTATGAAGCTAATGGTGATACTATTCAGTAGATGTTCATGAGGAGGGAAAAACAGCTGATGTTTTAAATTCTGTCATAGTATTACATATTCATAATACAACAGTAGGGGATCACAAAAGCATGATAGATAGGAGTAGGAAAACACAAGGACTTAAGACTCTCAGATCTAATTTTGCAATAATGGTGTTCTATACACACCAAAAAAGAAATCCTTCAGCAAGTCCTGGACCAATAAAGGGATCCTCCTCAATTGTGTCCCATGAAGGACAAATATACTTCCACAGAGACCTGATTCCCCAGATCTAGCGCAGGTGCCCCAAATGGAGCCTGTTAATCCACACATGCAGAGGGATGGGAGGTGGGAGAGACATAGCTGGATTGGTGAAGGGAGGTGAGGGTGAACAAGGTTAGAAGAGGGGGACTGGGGTAAAAACACGAACTCATTTTGTTTGCATATGTAAAATTCTCAATAAAAGTTTTGATTCCCAATTGATTGATAAAAAATATGGCATTTTAGCCTGCACAGAGAACATTGGGTTCTTCTGGATTAAGATTCCAATCACAGTCTTTGATAAGAGTGACTAACTGTGGGGCTGGAGAGGTGGCTCAGGGGTTAAGCCTGTGCCTTGCAGGCGGAAGGTCCTGAGTTCGGATCCCAGATCCCACGTATAGACGCCAGGCGGAAGCGGGGGCGGCCTGTGCTTCTGGTCCTGGTAGGGCGGAGCCAGTGAATCCCAGGGCAGAGTAAATAAGAAAGAGGTGGAGGCGTGCATGGTGGTTCCCGAATTCATCCACACACATGCACACACAAACAGAAAACTTGAGAGGTTTCTTACTTCCCTGTGTCTTCTGAGAGATCATAGGAAACACATTATCTTCCATCTGTGGAACAAGAAATAAGATATTAATAATTAACTCACCTAATTGTGCATTGATCTTGGAAATTATGTTTTAAATATGTAAATGAAAACAAATAAAGGTTTGAGCATTTTGTCTCAGATAGTTACTTGGCAAACCTCTGACTTTGAAAACAATGATCTAATTAAGGATGAAACATAGTCAAGTCATTCACTCTGTGGTAACAGTTGACACTTAAATTGTTTCCATGTTTATTTACTTATTATCTGAGGTCTGCATCAGAGTCATTAGTACCAGAGAGGGCACACAAGGTGAAGGTCATCTCCAAAAGGTTCTGGAAATTTCCGCATTTAGCATGATTCTTGTTTCTCCAGGTTGTGGGAGACAACTGCAGGTATTGGGAAATCTATGGAATGACACATGAACCACACAGTAAATATTCTGATACATGCTGGATATCATTTATCTGGGACAGTGGAGTACGTAGTACTACATGTTGCTCTCACAGCTCTGACTACATGGGTCCTTTGTGATGCTTTCCTCTCACAAGTTAACTTCAAATTCTCTGATGAATCTACTTACATCATAGAACGTATTGTTTACAGAATAAGCTTGTTGACACAGACCTGGGACCAGCTCTGTTCCAGATCACCTCATCTGGAGCACAGACAGGAATGAACTCATGGCACCTGAGGCAGGAAGAAGCTATGGTCAAAACATGCTTGCATCATCTCTTTGTCACCTAGATATGGACCACAGGTGTTTAGCCCCAGGGAACTGTTTCTAATGTATTTCAGAGCAGGTGGTATGAGCTGGATATAAACAATGGAAAGATTTTGATGGCATCTCCCATTAGCTACAAAAATAAAACCAGACATTGGCATAAATACACATGTGTCATATGCTCATCTCTTGGATGCTGAAGGTTCCTTTTGTACTCAAACTGACATTCTGCAAGACAAGGAAAAGATGCGGAGGTTGATGTTTGTCTTCCTGCTTCTGAAGCATCCTCTCTTCTGGTGCAGTCTCAATGGAGGCAGTTGCTTCTGGAGATTAAAGCAGGAAGGGGACAGTGATATAGATGAACGGAATGGCTGTGTTTTCATCCTTTACACATCATTTAACTACTACCCACCAAAAGTTTATTTCGGTTTCCCACTTGACCTAAAGTAAGTGCTTTTTTTCATTTCTTTCATTTTCTGTTTACCAGCATGAACAATGCATTACAGGTGCATTGAGTGCTGAGGAGTTGGCTCAGGGATTTCAGCCTCTGCCTCCCAGGAAGTAGGACCTGGGTATGGATATTCAGATTCCTTACAAAAATGCCAGGTGGAAGTGGAAGCAGCCTGCAATTTAAGACCTGGACAGCAGAGCCTGGTACATAATAAAAGAAAGCAATAAGGACATATGCCAGTGCTGGGTGATTCATTTTGTCATCCTTATACCTCCACAGGCACACTCACTCAGGTACTCTCTAGCATACACACTCACATACACACACACACACAGAAACACCCACACAAAGAGCTATGTTGGACACTTTCTAAAAGTTCTGCCCCATTCTGCCAATCTACACTTCTGGACATGAGCCAAGATTTACTTTGATATGCGGAAACACTATACATTACCACTTTGACCTGTATCAGAGGCTTTTTTTCCCTTCTATATTCTACATAACAATGCTGCAAGCCTAGACAGGAAGTCCCCTATTTTAGTTCTCCTTCTTCTTCTATGATCTATTTCTTGGCATATACAGTCATTTCCCTTGAAAGATGTTTCACTCACTCACTTAAATTCCTTTTCAATGGGACACAGAAAAGTGTTCAGTGTGTACTAATGCTTTATTTGAGCATGTGATTACCAAAACCTATCCAAAGAGTCACTCAGCTTAGTACCAAAGGTTTTGGTCAATTTGTTTCCATAGATACTGATCATATTCAGAGATATATCACAGCATTTCATGCTATTGTGTTCTATTCAACAGCATATGAAACTGATTAAAGGAACAGGATCTCTGTCAGCTAGAACACTAGTAGACTTTCCAAATTTATTCTGCCACAGTGTGACATGGATTCTGTCTTGAAATTCAGCTGCTGACAGCATTAAGGAAAAACTAACATTCTGACATACAAATTGGCGGGAAATCTAGTAAAACAGATGTTTTTGCATCTGTTATAACAAATGCATCACTGACAAAAATGACAGCTTACATCTCAGTCACATTCCAGGCTGACAGGCAGTCATAGCAAAAGCTGATGACTTTTGCAAGCAGGGGAGAAGTCTAACAGAGTCGTTTTTCTTTTCTTTTATTGCCACTAAGGAGAGTTTTACATTTACACATCCTCTAATCCTGACAATACGAATTACATTTCTCTTGACTTTTCTTCATCTTTTTCCAGAATGTAAACATAATTTTATGTGAAATGGAGCATATGCACTTTTTGACTCTAATTGCTGATTCTCAGTGTTGGGTGTGCAGCATGTATCATTTCTTTTTGACTCTAAATAGAAAGTGTAAGTGGAGACCAAAGAGCTTATTCTCCTAGTTGCTTAGCTTCTACATTTATTCCACAACTGGAGCATGAAATCTAAACTCTCAGGAAGATGTCGTAAGGACACATCTTCATAAACAGGAGACTTTTCTCCAGCACAAGAACCTGAGGGCTAAATATCACTTACTACATACTGTTCTTTGTATCTGAGAGAAGGTTGTTGTGCTGGGAACAACATACAATGAATACTGTGCTCTCTTTTCAGTTTGACTTCAAGAAAATACCAACATGCTCTGACCTTAATGTTTGCCACTGAAGAAATAAACAGAAACCCCAACCTTTTACCCAATGTTTCTTTCAGTTTTGGATTTATTTCTGGTTACTGTAATCGTGACTATTCATTGAACAGTTATCTAAATAAGGCTGCAGAACGTACTTATGTTTCTCCTAATTACTTGTGTTATGCATCTGCGTGTGAAGTGGTATTTACAGGACCATTATGGAAAACATCTGCCAGATTTGCAACATATATGCAGTTCCGGATTCATCTGCAGGTGAGGTTGGGTATTATTCTTCTGCTCTACAGAATGTCTATGGAGAGTTAAAGTTGACTGAGTCTATGGGCCATTCCTCTCAATAAGGAGTATTGACAAATTCTTGTGTAAAAAGAGCAAACAGGGGTTAAAAAATGGGATTTTCTGGAATATGTAAAGTCATCATTAAATCTGTATAAATTCTTTGGAGAAATAAAAGATTAAGAATGGAATAATGACATTGTATTTTTTATGAAATAAAGATAGTTCTGAACACAATTCAGATGTGATTTTGAGGTTGATTTGAATTCTCTTCTACCTGAGTTTAGTGTGTTTTCTTTGTTTCAGATGGCCTATGGGCCATTTCATCCCATTCTGAGTAATCGTGACAACTTTCCTTATCTGTATCAAATGGCACCAAAGGACACATTTCTCCCTCTTGCCATGGTCTCCCTGACGATTCATTTTGGATGGACCTGGGTGGGGCTGGTCATTTCTGATGATGACCAGGGTATCCAATTTCTCTCAGACTTAAAGGTACACATGCAAAATAATGGAGTCTGTCTAGCTTTTGTGAATGAGATTCCAGACAACATGAACTCTTACCAAGCAAAAGCTGAAAAATATTATAACCAGATAATGACTTCATCAGCAAATGTTGTTATTGTTTTTGGAGACATAAACTCTGTCCTAGAACTGAGCTTTAGAAGATGGGAATATTTGGGAATAGAGAGAATCTGGGTGTCCACCTCACAATGGAATGTCAGCACAAGGAAAAGAACTTTCACCCTTGACTCATTCCATGGACATTTCACTTTTTCACATCACCATGGAGAGATTTCAAGTCTGAAAGATTACATCCCAAAATGGAAAATTTCTACAGAGCCACGGGACATTTTTTTGTCCAGATTGGGATGGATGCATTTTAACTGTTCACTCTCTGAGTCTCAATGTGAAACACCAAGCAACTGCTCTTCCAACACCTCCTTGGAATGGTTACCACAGTATAATGATATGGCCTTGAATGATGAGTGCTATGATTTATACAATGCTATGTATGCTGTGGCCCATGCACAGCATCAAATGATTCTCCAAGGTCTAGAGATACAGTCACCAAATCAGACTATAGAAACAGTGACCAAGTGCTTGCAGGTACAGTAGGAATAGTGTCATGGATGGGACATCCTTAAATATAGGCAGATAAGCTCAGTCTTGTGGGTTTCTGATCCTTTCTCTTAGCAACAATGGACCCTCAAATTTGTCACCTCTTGATATTCCATGGGCATGAACCATGAACAAAAATGTAGAGGAAGTGCCAAAGTTTTGAATGAAGGACAGTATTTTGTCAATAAATCTATAAGTGAGAAAAGAAAGTATCTTGTTTGCTTGGCGACAGAAACCAGCTGAGGAAGAGGAAGTAGTCTCCAGGAGTGGGTTCAAGGAGTCCTGTCAACACTGTCCTAACTGAGGTCCTGGTTTTCATGGTTGTTGCTCTTAGTACAGTTAAAGCACAGGATGATGAAAGTTATCCCTCTCATTTGCTGAGTAATTGGTTACCATCTTTTGGGGATTTGCCTCCCTCAATATTCTGATACAACAAAACAAAATGCTGTTGAAAAATTGTTCATTCTACTTTTCTTATTTTAATCCATTGATTCTCAAAAAAGTTACATTTTTGAAAAGTATTTTATTAATATAAATATTATGAGTACAAATATATTGAGAGAAAAGAGAGAGTCAGGAGAGAGACACACAGGAGAGAGAGAGACAGAGAGAGAGAGAGAGAGAGAGAGGAGGGCTCTCTCTACTAAAGATGTCCTAAGTGCAGAATTAAAGAGACTGTGGATTTTTGAGCTGTAAATAGGACATCAAATATTGGTTTTGGGATCTGTGTGGAAGGTGGAGCAGTAGGAACATAAGTGAGGAGTAGTGGGGAGTGGCACTGACAGAAAGTTGCTTCTGTTCATGCCAGGGCTACCATGCACAAATCCACTAGACCTCCACACAGCTGAACGATCAGAATTTCCCTATGCAGGAGGGAGGATCTGAGAAGACAGTGTGCCAACCAAAGAGACTGTTTGAGACTAATGCCTGCCAGTGGAAGTGGGACACATTAATCAACAGTTAGTCCACTCACTGGCCATCTTTTCATGCCCAAGAGGTGTCCAGACACTTGCCAGTGCCAGTGTCCTGGAAGGGACCCAGTAGATCAATCATGTAGGATGGAACTGAAGCAGGAGAGACTCTGGTGGAAAAAAAATCTCATGGGGTAGATTAGAAGGGGATTGGGGATAGATGGGGGGATGACTGATTGACTTATTTTGATTTTACATGAAAGTTTCAATAATCAAAAATAATTTATAAATTGTTACTGACTAAGTCAGTGGTGTTTTAAGAAAAATTTGAAACTAACAGAAGGGTAAAAGATGATTTTCTGTCTCAAAAAATAAAGTACTTGGTTCTTCACTTCCACATGTGGGTACCATGTCTCCAACTCTGATTATGAGGCTTTCTAGGATTTGGATAAGTGAAGCTACTCATGAGTCATCTGGCCAAACCTAAAGTTGCAAAAATTGCTATATAATGGAAAGATTATAGAAACTAGGTTCATTCCTTATAGCACATGCTTTGTGCTCAAGTTTTTACATCTTTTAGATCCATCACTTTCTGAAGAATCTGCAGTTCACTAACCCTTTGGGAGGCAAAGTGATCTTGAACCAGAATCAACACTTGGATGCAGAGTATGACGTTCTCATCAACTGGAATTTTCCACAGGGTCTTGGGCTAAAAGTAAAATTAGGAGAGTTTTCTTCATATGTTCCAAATGGACAGCAATTGAATTTACATGAAGACATCATGGAGTGGGCCATGGGAGAGGCCCAGGTGGGTTTAAACCATTTCTTCTTTTATAATCAAAGGAAGATTTTATTTTTTTTACCTGCTCATAAAAATTTAATAGGTACCAGAGTGCCCTCACTCCCTTCCCGATCCCCATTGCTCCCTCTCCCCTTTCCCCGGTCCTTTCACCCCCCCCTTCCTCCCTTTCACCCAGTGGCCCCCTTTTCTATCCCCTCCAATCCCTGGAGCATCCTTTAGTGTGAATGTCAAACTTCCCTCTGCGTCATCCACTCTAATTATGAGTAAGAACTCAGTAACACTGCCTAGAGCCCTTTCTTGTGCTCCCCTTTAGTATGGACACAATATTGTGATTGTTAATCCCTTGCCTCTAAGGATTCTAGTGCCTGTGATCCATGCTGCACTTTGGGAGATCATTGATACGTCAGTCATTGCTCAGGTCATGCAAAGTCCTATTATGGTTATTTTTTTATTAAAAATTTAATTATACATTTTAAAATGTTTTACCAGTTCCCTCCCTCCCCCCTCTTCCCCCTCCCCTTCCCCCAGTGCCTCCCCCCCAATTCCCAGAGAGTCCTTTATTGTGTGCGCCTAACTCTCCACTGTGTCCTCCTCTCCGATGACATATAAGGACCCAGTGGCATTTCCATAAGCCCTTTCTCTTGTTCCCCTTAAGCATAAGATCACTACTATGGCTGTCAATCCCTTGCCTCCAGGGGTCTCGGTGCCCTTAACAGATGCTAGACTTAATGAGGGCAACAGTGCGCTGGACATTGCGCAGGGCATGCAAAGTCCCATTATGATTGCTTTGGCCCCAACTATTGTTGAGAATCTTGCAAATCGTTGCTCCTCCCATCCTTTTGCTCTTACAATCTTACCGCCCCCTCTTCCGCAAATGTCCCTGAGCTCCAGGATAGGGAGAGATTAGGCTGTCCTAGTTCTATGTGATTGATATAGAGTCTCTGAAGTTCTGGATTGTGGTTTGTTGATTTTCTTTTGCAGTTTTGCTGCTCCTGCAATTCCCTTCACTCCATTCTGCTGGGCACTGTATGTCACCCCCTGGCCAGAGACAAAAAGCTGTTAAACTGGAGTCTTGTTGTAATAGCACATTCAAGGGTAGATGTAATAAGAGTAGGAAACCTCACTGAGGGAGGGGTCCATCACCCATTTGCAAAATGATTACTTTTTATCTGCTAGACTATATGCCCTCCCCTTCTGGTGAGATCAGGAAAGAACGTCTGTGAACATAACCAGGTTTCTCATTACTTACTTGCAGACCTTGATGGAGGCCTATTTTCTCTGCTGTAACATGGTCTCCTCTCTCCTTGTTTCTGGTGTGGCCCTCCTAACCCATCTCTCTTGTTCATAATCCTTACAATTACTGTGTTACATAGGATTACTTTTGAGTGTCCCAATGTGGGCTGGGTGAGTTTGGTACTAGGAGCCACCTATTAGGGAGTACATACGGCGCTTAATTTTCTGGGTTTGGGATACTTCACTTAATATAATTCTTTCTAATGACATCCATTTCCCAGCAAATTCCAGTAATTCATCATTTTGATGGCTGAGTAGTACTCCATTGTATAGATGTACCACAGTTTCCTTATCCACTCGTCAACTGTTGGACATTTAGGTTGATTCCATGACTTTGCTATTGTAAACAGTGCTGCTATGAACATGGTCGAGCTTGTGCTATCGAGGCGAACCTCTGCTGCTTGGGGGGTTATTCCCAAAAGTGGAATAGCAGGGTCATATGGCATTTCAATCTTTAATTTCTTTAAGAATCTCCAGACGGCTCGCCAGAGTGGCTGTATGAGCCTGCATTCCCACCAACAATGTAGGAGAGTTCCCCTCTCTCCACATCCTCTCCAGCATTTGTCGTTGTTTGTATTGTGGATTTTTGCCATCCTGACCGGGGTGAGATGATATCTCAGGGAAGTTTTGATTTGCATTTCCCTGATGGCGAAGGAAGTGGAGCATTTTTTAAGATAATTGTTAGACATTTTAATTTCATCCTGGTAAAGTTTCTTTGAAGTTCCAGGGCCCATTTTTTAATTGGGCCAGTGGTTTCCTTGGAGTTTAATTTTCTAAGTTCTTTGTGCACTCTGGACAGTAGAGCTCTGTCAGATATGTGGTTAGTGAAGATTTTCTCCCATTCTGTGGGTTGCCTTTGAACTCGCGTTACAATCTCTTTATCTGAACAGAAGCTCTTTAATTTCACAAGATCCGAACTGTTGAGAGTTGGTAGCAGTGACTGTGCCATTGGATGTCTGTTTAGGAAGTGTTGGCCTAGCCCAACCAGCTCGAGGGAGTTCCCTATCCTTTCAACTATGGTTTTTAAAGTCTGTGGCCTGATATCAAGGTCCTTGATCCATTTGGAATTAAGTCTTGTACATGGTGACAAGTACGGGTCCAGCTTTAATCTTCTGCATGTGGAGATCCAGTTTTGCCAGCACCATTTGTTGAAGATGCTGTTCTTTTTCCATTGGATTCTTTGGGCCCCTTTGTCAAAGACCAAATGGCTGTAACTTTGTGGGCTTATATCTGGGTCTTCAATCCTTATCCATTGATCTGTGTGTCTATTTTGGAGCCAGTACCAGGCTGTCTTTATAACTATGGATTTGTAGTATAGACTTAGGTTTGGTATGGTAATACCTCCAGCTAGTGTTTTTGTTACTCAGGATTGTTTTTGCTATCCTGGGTCTTTTGTGCCTCCATATGAACTTTGAGATTGTTTGGTCAACTTCTTTGAAGAATTGCTTTGGGACTTTCATTGGTATAGCATTGAATCTGTATATTGCCTTTGGTAGGATGGTCATTTTTACAATGTTGATTCTGCCAATCCAGGAACAAGGGAGGTCTTTCCACCTTCTGGTGTCTTCTGCAATTTCTTTCTTTAGGGTTTTAAAGTTTTCATTGTAAAGGTCTTTTACCTCCTTAGTTAGGTTTATACCAAGGTATTTCATTTTTTTAGGGGTTATAGTAAATGGCATGGTTTCTCTCAAGGCTTTTTCACTTCTTTCATTCTGGGCATATAGGAAGGCCTCTGATTTTTGCACATTTATTTTGTATCCTGCCACCCTGCTGAACTTCTCAATTAGTTCCAGGAGCTTCCTGGTGGAGTTTTTGGGATCACTCAGGTATAAGATCATGTCATCTGCAAATAGAGATAGCTTGACTTCTTCCTTGCCAATTTGAATCCCTCTTATGTCCCTTTCTTGTCTTATGGCTTCAGCTAAGACTTCAAGTACAATATTGAATAGAAGTGGTGAGAGTGGACAGCCTTGTCTTGTTCCTGATCGAAGTGGGAATGCTTCCAATTGTTCCCATTGAGCATAATCCTTGCTGTGGGCTTGTTGTATACAGCTTTTATTATATTGATAAAGGTTCCTTCCATTCCTACTGTCTCTAGCGTTTTGATCATAAAAGGCTGTTGGATCTTGTCAAAAGCTTTTTCTGCATCTATCGAGAGTATCATGTGGTCTTGGACTTTGGACTGGTTTACATGATGAATTACATTTATTGATTTGCGTATGTTGAACCAACCTTGTGTGCCGGGGATGAAGCCTACTTGGTCCCCATGAATGATCTTTTTAATATGTTTTTGAATCCGATTTGCTAAGACTTTGTTGAGAATCTTTGCGTCTGTGTTCATCAGGGAGATCGGCCTATAGTTTTCTTTTTTAAGTGAATCTTTATTAGGTTTTGGGATTAAAACGATATTAGCTTCATAGAAGGAATTTGGTAGTGTTCCTTCTTTTGCTATTTGATGGAACAGTTTAAGGAGTATTGGTGTTATAACTCCTTAAATGTCTTGTAGAACTCTGTGCTGAATCCATCTGGTCCAGGACATTTTTTGGTGGGAAGATTCGAGATTACTTCCTCAATTTCCTTATATGTTATAGGACTATTTAAGTACTTCACAACTTCCTGATTCAATTTAGGTAGGTTGTGTTTACTTAGAAATTCATCCATCTCTTTTGTGTTGTCAAATTTCACAGAGTATAAGTTTTTTAAATATGATGTTATAATTCTCTGGATTTCTTGGGTATCCGTAGTGATTACTCCATGTTCATTTCTAATTTTGTTAATTTGGGTTTTCTCTCTTTTGCTTTGGTTAATTTAACTAGGGGTGTATCGATCTTATTGATTTTTTGAAAGAACCACCTTTTTGAATGGTTGATTTTTTCTATCGTTTTTTTAGTCTCGATTTCAGATATTTCTCCCCTTATTTTGCTAATCTCTTCTCTTCTACTACTTTTAGGATCAGATTGCTCAAGTTTCTCTAAAGCTTAAGCTGCATTGTTAAGTTATTTATTTCTGATGTTTCCATTTTTTTGATGTAGTGCATTAAGAGCTATGAACTTACCTCTTAGGACAGCTTTCATTGTGTCCCAGAGATTTTGGTAAGTTGTATTTTCGTTATCATTCACTTTCAGGAAATCTTGAATTTCCTTTTTAATTTCTTCCTGAATCCAGTTCTCATTCAGCATCATAGTGTTAAGTTTCCAGGAGTTAGTGTATTTTCTCTTGTTTGATGTGTTGTGGATGTCCAGCTTTAGGCCGTGGTGGTCTGATAGGGCACAGGTTAGAATTTCAACTTTCTTGTATATGTGTAGATTCATTTTGTGGCCCAATATGTGATCTATTTTGGAGAAAGTTCCGTGTGCTGCTGAGAAAAATGTGTATTCTTTGGTGGGTGAAAAGTTCGATAGAGATCTGTGAGGTCCATTTCTTTCAGGGTTTGATTAAGTTCCAAAGTGTCTCTGTTAAGCTTTTGACCTGTTGATCTATCCCATGTAGAGAGGGCGGTGTTGAAGTCCCCAAGAATTATCGTTTGGGGGTTGATTTCTTGCTTTAGACGCTGTAGGGTTTTCTTAATGAATGTGGAGGGGCCCGTATTGGGTGCATATATGTTCAGTATTGTGAAATCTTCCTGGTGAATTGTACCTCTGACTAAAATGTAGTATCCATCCGTGTCTCTTATAATTTTTTTTGGTTTGAAATCCTCTTTGTCTGATAGCATAATGGCTACCCCTGCCTGTTTTCTGCTTCCATTTGCTTGTAGAATTGTTGACCAGCCTTTTATTTTTAGAGCGTGCCTATCTTTTGTGGTGAGATGGGTTTCCTGCAGGCAACAGATTGATGGATTGTGATTTTTAATCCAAGTTTGTAATCTGTGTCTCTTGATCGGTGAATTAAGTCCATTAACATTTAGTGTTATAATGGAGAAACTATTGTTAATTCCAGACATTTATTATGTTTAGTAGCTTTTATAAGTATATTGCTTCGCTTTTAATGGTGTTATATTTGCCTTCTGTTCTCCTGGATATGCCTGTTTTTTTCTTCACGCTTGAGTATCATTTCTAGCAGTTTTTGAAGGCCTGGTTTGGTGGCCATGTATCCCTTAAAGTTGTCTTTGTGCTGGAAAATTTTTCTTTCTCCCTCGATCATGACTGATAGTTTTGCAGGGTAAATCAGCCTGGGTTGACATTTTTGCTCATTCAATACTTGAAGTATGTCTCTCCAAGCTCTTCTTGCTTTTACTGTTTCGACTGAGAAGTCATTTGTTATTTTAATAGGTTTGCCTTTAAAAGTGACTTGTTTTTTCTCCCTTGAAGCTCTCATCACCAGTTCTTTATCTTGAATGTGGAGTGTTTTAACTATTATTTGCCGCGGTGTGCTTCTATTTTGGTCGTATCTGTTTGGGGTGCGGAATGCCTCTTGTATATGAATGGGCCTCTCTTTTTTTAGATGAGGAAAGTTTTCCTTGATGATCGTTTGAAAAATTTCCTCAGGGGTGGTATTTTGAGATTCTTGCTCTGGTATTCCATGAATACGCATGTTAGGCTTCTTCAGGGTGTCCCATATCTCTTGGATATTTCTCTCAAGTATCTTTTTGGCTTTAACAACCTCTTCCATTGAGCTGATTAGTACTCCCACTTTATCTTCAATGTCTGAAATTCTGTTTTCTGCTTCATTAGTTCTGTTGATAAGACTCTCTGTGGCGTTCTGGGTTGAAGATAACTTGTCTTTTAGCTCAGTTTTAAACTCTGCTTGAGTTTGTTTTAACTGTTCTATGCCACTTTTTGTTTCTTGCACTGTTTTTCTCAACTCCTCCAGATGTCTGTTGTGTTCCTCTTCAAAGCGATTGATTCGATTATGTAATTCCTCCCGGATTTCCTCTTTCATAGTATTTTATTAAATTTTTTTTTATTATTATTATTATTTATTCAACTGTGTGTATGTGCGCGCGCATGTCTGTGTGTGTGTGTATGTGTGTGTCTGTGTATGTGTAGAACCACGGACGAATTCGCGAACCACCATGGACGCCTCCACCTCCTTCTGCCCCGGGATTCACAGGCTCCGCCCTACCAGGACCAGAAGCGCAGGCCGCCCCCGCTTCCGTCTGGCGTCTATACGTGGGATCTGGGATCCGAACTCGGGACCTTCCGCCTGCAAGGCGGAGGCTTAACCCCTGAGCCACCTCTCCAGCCCCTCTTTCATAGTATTGAACATGGTAATGATCATATTTTGAAAGTCGTTATCCTGGGTCAGGCTTTCTTGGCCTTTTTCCGCGGGTTTGTTCTTGTTGGAGTCTAACATTATGGGATTAATTTCTTCAGTGGGAAATTTGTGTACTTGAGTGTTGCTTCTCATGGATTTGCACTTTGACTTTGGCATTGTCATTTTAACTCTTAAGATCTCTCAATTTCACTAAACTGAATTATTTGGCCTGGGGTACTGGTGGGCAGGGCCTGAACGGGGACTTACCTAGGGCGCGCGTTGAGGCCCGGCTGGATCTCGCGTACGCGTCCCGACTGGCGGAGCGGGTGGGGCGAAAAGGGAGGATGGGCGCGTCGGCGTGGAGCTATTTAACCTGAGGGCAGCTGGGGCGGGGCCCGGGCGCAGGGGGAGGTCCTCCTCGTCCCTCGGCCCCCGCGCGGCTCCGGCTGGATGGTGGGAGTCGGAGCCGGGTCCCCGTGGGCTGACCTGGGGGTCCTAGAGCGCGCGTTGAGGCCCGGCTGGATCTCGCGTACGCGTCCCGACCGGCGGAGAGGGGGCGGGGCGAAAAAGGGAGGATGGGCGCGTCGGCGTGGAGCTATTTAACCCGAGGGCAGCTGGGGCGGGGCCCGGGCGCAGGGGGAGGTCCTCCTCGTCCCTCGGCCCCCGCGCGGCTACGGCTGGATGGTGGGAGTCGGAGCCGGGTCCCCGTGGGCTGACCTGGGGGTCCTAGAGCGCGCGTTGAGGCCCGGCTGGATCTCGCGTACGCGTCCCTACCGGCGGAGCGGGGGCGGGCCTGTTATGGTTATTTTGTCCCTAACTTGTGTGGAGTATCTTGAGTATCATTGCTTCTTCCCATCTTTAGCCTCTTAGAATTTTACCTCTCTCTCTTCCATAAATTTTCCTGGGCTTGAGGATGGGGAGAGATTAGGCTGGTCTGGTTCCAGGTGATTAATGTAGGATCTCTGATATTCTGAATTATGATTTGTTGTTGTGAAACCATTTCTTGTAAAGTAAATCTGTATAGCTTTGTATTATTTGGCCCTATGTACCACAATGATTCATAGATTTTCCTAAATACGTTCCATGTAATTCATTTAATTCTAATTTTATCTTTGATTCTTCCATGAATGAATACAATGCACTTCATTAATCTTTACTCCATCCTACCTGATCCCATCACTGCTCCTTCTCTTGCTGGCATCCTTCATTTCAACAGACTGCATCCTTTCATGACTGTGTGTGTGGCCCACAGACTTCCATTTAGGTGGCCGCATTCACATATGGTTGAGCACTTGGAACATGGAGGATGTATAAATGAGTGCACCAATCTGGTTAAGCTCACAGACTTTCCTTCCTGATCATTTGCAACTGATGGCGTATGATCTCACCAGATGGGGAGGGAATGTAGTCTGGCAGATAGAAAGTAACCATTGTGAAAATGCGAGATTGACCCCCCCACAATGGTCTCTTTTTATTCCATCTACCTTTGAACCTATTCTTATAATAAGACTTTATTTTAACAGCTTTTTAACCTTTGGCCAGGTGGTTACACCCAATACCCATCAGGATGAAACCAAGGGCATTGCAGGAGCAGCAAAACTGAAAAAGAAAAATCAACAAACCATAATTTAGAAAATCAGAGACTCTATATCAACCACCTGGAACCAGGCCAGCCTAATCTCTCCCCATCCTGAACTCAGGGAAATTTGCAGAAGAGTAGGCAGTAAGACTGTAAGAACACAAGGATGGGGAGGAGTAACGATATGCAAGATACTCCACACAAGCTGGGTCCAAAGCAATCATAATAGGACTTTGCATGACCTGCGCAATAACCAACACATTATTGACCCCTCCAACTCTAGCATGGACTAAAGGCACTAGGATCCTTAGAAGCTAGGGATTAACAGCCACAATAGTGTTCCTATACTTATGGAGAACACAAGAAAGAGTTCTAGGAACTGACACTGAGTCTTTATACTTCATCAGAGAGGAGGGCCCAGAGAAAAGTTTCACATACACATTAAAGGATGCTCCAGGGATGGGGGAAAGGGGCACTGGAAGAGAGGGAGGGAGGGGGAAGAAAGGAAGGGGAAAAGGGGGGAGGGAGCTAGGAGGTCCAGGGAAGGGAGTAGGGGGGAGGGGACCGGTGTTCCTATTAAGTTTGTATGAGCAGAAATTAATTAATTAATTAATTTTAAAAAATGAATGCACCACTGAAGCATGTGATTTCCTTTCCCCCCAGACAGCCACTGTTAGTGGTATCTCAGAGAGGGATGGTTACTCCTGTGGTCTTCCACTAAGACAATATGTTTATGAGAGGAACAGGTTAAATTCCAATCTCTTGCTACTTCTCTTCTCTTCCTCAGATTCCCTCCTCTTTGTGTAGTGTGCCTTGCAAGCCTGGTTACAGGAAATTCCAGCTGGAGGGAAAGGCTACCTGCTGTTTTGAATGCTCCCCCTGTCCAGAGAATGAGATTTCCAATGCAACAGGTAACTCCATGTCTTTGGGGGAAGTTCTTCATCTTCATTGTCTTCTTTCAGCAGGACTAGCACATTTGTGATGTCCGACATAGTACACATGGTGCAGAACTCCACCATTCAGGTGGTTGTATATCTTCTAGCAACAGGTAAGAGGGAAGTTAGCATATGAAAAAGTGAAGTGTGGATATTCTCATAAATCTCCAATGAATACATGAAGAATGGCCAATGGGGTCACAGATGTGATAATACATTTTCATGGTACAAAAACTTTTGTAATTTGTAAAATCAATGCTATATTGACTGATCACGGGATGGCAATAATTATGTATAAATCCATTAAGAATAACAATGTACTACAAAGTGAAATGCACTGAGCTTATCCAGATGTTTCTATTCTGGTAATATACAATCAAAATTCATTTCCTTCTGAGTCATGAATTTTAGCAATAGGCAAATTTAAAGATTGCTGGGTGGATTCTTTCTTATTTTATTGTTTGAAACTTCCACACATAAATACAATGGATTGATGTCATTTTCACCCCTTACTGTGATTTCATATCCCCCCCCATACTTGTTCGATGTAAACCTTCTTCCAAAATAGACTCCTGCTTGCCCTGCTCTTCATCTGGGTTGCCTATGCTCTTATTTGCCTAAGGACTTGCTGGAGCACTGATGATATATCAGTGCATGTACCATTCAGGAAAACTGCTCCCATTCCCCTAACATACCATTAACCCTCCAAAGTCTCTGACCTCACAAGGCCTTCCCTCTTCCATGGTGAAATGTATGCAGGCTAACTCTGGTGCATGTATTGTGAAAGAAGATACAGTGCAGTGAGTTCACTTGTGCAGTAGCCCTGCCAGGTCCAGGAGATACTAATTAACAGTACTTCTCCCTACCTTGCATCCTTGACATTTCTACCACCTTCTCGTTCACATTTCCCCCAAGCATAGGGATAGAGAGACATGACAACATCCAGTTTATGGAGTCTAGCCACTCATTTTCTGCATTTGACTCTGAAGTGATTCTCTGCATTTAATGCTGTGTTCATACTCATTATATTGTAATTTAAATTTCTAGGCACACACTACAGGTTAAATGATTTTGATACCTATTATAACACATAATTCTTTTTAAAAAATAAATAAATTTATGTATTTATTTCCTTTCCCCAATCATACAAGATCAACAGGTACCCCAGTCATCTACCTCCCACACTCTACCCCACCCATTTGCACCCTCCCACCCACTTCCCCTTTCTTTCACCCCCTTCCCGGTGCCCCCCTTCCTTCATCCCATACCTTGGAACATTCCATTGTGTGAATGCCAAACTTCCCTCTGAGTCATCCCCTCTAGTGAGGTATAAGGACTCAGTGGCATTGCCCAGAGCCCTTCCTTGGACTCTTCTTTAGTATTTTCGAACACTATTAAGACTAATAATCCCTTGCCTCTAAGGATCCTAGTGCCTGTGATCCATGATAGACTATGGGGGTTATTGACATGTCAGTCATTGTGCATCTCATGCAAAGTCTCATTATGCCTACTGCTGCCCTAACTTGTGTGGAGTAACTTGCATATTATTGGTCCTCCCCATCTTTAGGCACTTAGAATCTTGCTGCCCCCTCTTCCGCAAGTTTCCCTGAGCTTTAGAATAGGGAGAGATTTGGATGGTCTGGTTCCAGGTGATCAATGTAAGGTCTTTGGTGTTCTGAATTATGGATTGTTGTTGTTTTCAGTTTCACTGTTCCTGCACCACACTTAGCTCCATCCTGATTGGTATTGCCTCCTAACCAAACATAAAAGGCAGTTTAAATGAAGATCTTCCTATAAGAGGATATTCAGTGTGGGGGGATGAGTGGCCCATTTGCGTGATAGTTACCATCTATCTGTCAGTCCCTATTGCCTCCATGATTGGTGGAGATCAAACCTCCTCAGTAGCAAGTGACAAGGAAGGAAAGAGAATTAGCTTCACCAGATGTCTCCCTGCTTACTTGCAATATTGATGGTGACCGATTTTCTCTACTGAAGCATAATTCCCTCTATCCTTATTTCTGGGGGGGCACCCTTCCCCTTCCCTACTGTTTAAATCATTGCAATTACTGTAGGTATTACAGAGATTTATCTCTGAACATATCACTAAGTTGGTTTGGTACTAGGATCCACCTATTATGGAGTACATACAGTATTTAATTTTCTGTGTCTTGGATAATTGACTCAATATAATTTTTTCTAATTCCCTTCACTTTCTGGTAAATTACATTAATTCATCTTTTTTGATGGCTGAGTAGTATTCCATTATATTAATGGGCCACATTTTCCTTATCCACTCATCAACTGTTGGGCATTTGGGTAGATTCCATGACTTTGCTGTTGTAAATTGTGCTACTATGAACATGGTCATGCTTGTGCCATTCAAGTGAATTTTTGCTTTCTGGGAAATTATTCTGAAAAGTAGAAAAGCAGGGTTATATGGCATTTCAATCTTTAACTTTTTAAAAAATCACAAGACTGATCATCAGAATGGTTGTATAAGCCTGCATTCCCAACAGCAATAAATGAAAGTTTCCTTCTCTCCACATCCTCTCCAGCATTTGGTATTGTTTGTATTGTGTATTTTTGCCATCCTGACTGGGGTGAGATGATATCTCAGGTAAGTTTTGATTTGCATTTCTCTGATGGCTAAGGATGTGGAGCATTCCTTAAGATATTTGTTAGATATTTCAATTTTGTCCCTGGAAAAGTTTCTTAAGAGTTCGCAGGCCCATTTTTTACTTGTGCCATTTATCTCCTAGGTGTTTAGTTTTCTACGTTCTTTGGGCACTCTGGATAATACAGCTCTATCATATATGTGGTTGGTGAAGATTTTCTCCCATTCTGTGGGTTGCCTTTTTGCTCAATTTAAAATCTCTTATCTGAACAGAAGCTCTTTAATTTAATAGGATACCATTTGTTGAGTGTTGGTTCTAGTGACTGTCCTATTGGATTTCTGTTTAGGAAGTGTTGGCCTAGCCCAATCATCTCAGGGAGTTCCCTACTCTTTCAACTAGGACTTTTATAGAATCTGGCCTACTATTGAGAACCTTGATCCATTGGGAATCAACTTTTCTACATGATGACAAGTATGAGTCCAGTTTTATCTCCTGCATGTGCACATTCAGGTTTGCCAGCACAATGTGTTGAAGATGCTGTTCTTTTTCCATTGGATTTTTTGGCCCCTTTGTCAAAGATCAAATGGCTGTAATTGTGTGGGCTTATAACTGGGTCTTCAATCCTTATTCATTGGTCTACATGTCTATTTTCGAACCAGTACCAGGCTGTCTTTGTTACTATGGATTTTTAGTTTAGATGAAGGTTTCGTATGGTGATAACTTCCAGCAGTGTTTTTGTTACTCAGGATTGTTTTTGATATCCTGGGTGTTTTTTGCTTCCATATGAATTATAAGATTGTTTGTCAATTTCTTTACATAATTGCTTGGGGATTTATATTGGTATAATGTTGAATTGTATATTGCTTTTGGTAGACTGGTCTTTTTTTCAATTTTCTTTTTTTGTTTTTGTTTGTTTTTTGTTTGTTTGTTTGTTTTTATTTCTTCCACTCATACAAATTTAATAGGTACCCCATTCCTCTCCGTCCCTCAACCCCTCCCCTGATCCCCTTGCTTCCTAGCCCCTTTTCTGCTTTCTTCCTTCCCTCCTTTCTCTCAGTACCCACTCTATCCCCCATCCATAGAGCATTCTTTAGTGTGAATGACAAACTTACCTCTGGGTCCTCCTCTCTGATGAAGTGTAAGGACTCAGTAGCATTGCCTAGAGCCCTTTCTTGTGTTCCCCTTTAGTATAGGAACACTATTGTGGCTATTACTCCCTTGCCTCTAAGAGTTTTAGTGCCTGTGATCCATGGTAGACTTTGGGGGGTCAATGATATGTCGGTCACTGTGCAGGTCATGCAAAGTCCTATTATGGTTAGTTTGGCCCTAACTTTTGTGGGGTATCTAGCATATCCTTGCTCTTCACCATCATTAGGCTCTTACAATCTTACCACCCTTTTTCCACAAATTTTCCTGAGCTTTAGCATGGGAGACATTTGGCTGGCCTGGTTCCAGGTGATTAATGTAGTGTCTCTGATGTTCTGAATTATGGGGGTTTTTTTTCCTAGTTTTGCTGCCCCTGCATCACCTTCTCCTCCTTCCTCCTGGGTACTGGATGTCACCTTCTAGCCAGAGATAAAAGGCTTTTAAAATAGAGTCTTACTATAAGAGTAGATTGAAAGGTAGATGGAATAAGAGTTGGAGACTACGGTGAGGGGGGTCAGTCTCCAATCTGGCATATTGATGGTAACCATCCTGCAAATGGCAGGCTGGTCAGTTTTATGATGTTGATTCTGTTGATCCAGGATCATGGGGTCTTTCAACCTTCTGGTGTCTTCTGTAATTTCTTTCTTTAGGATTTTAAAGTTTTCATTGTAAAGGTCTCTCACTTCCTTGGTTAGGTTTAAACCAAGATATTTCATTTTTTAGGGGCTATAGTAAATGGGACTTTTTTCTCTTGGGGCTTCTTCACTTCTTTCATCCTTGGTATATAGGAAGGCCACTGATTTTTGTATGTTTATTTTGTAACCTGCCACCCTGCTGAACTTCTGTATTAGTTCCAGGAGTTTCCTGGTGGAGTTTTTAGAATTACTCAGGTATATGATCATGACATCTGTGAATAGAAATAACTTGACCACTTCCTTGATGATTATATCTTCCTCTCTTGTCTCATGGCTCCAGCTTAGACTTCAAGTATAGTATTGAATAGACTAGTGAAGGTGGACAGCTTTGTCTAGTTTCTGATGGAAACAGGAATGCTTCAAGTTTTTCCCTATTGAGTATAATCCTGGCTTGTTCTATATAGCTTTTATTGTATTGATGAAGGGTCCTTCCATTCCAACTGTCTCTAGGATTTTGATCATAAAGGGCTATTGGATCTTGTCAAAAGCTTTTTCTGCATCTATCCAGAGTATCATGTGGTCTTGGACTTTGGATTGTTTTATATGATGGATTACATTAATGATTTGTGTATGTTGAACCAACCAAGAGATAGGCCTATACTTTTGTTTTTTAAATGTATCTTCATTAGATCTTGGGATTAGTATGCTATTAGCTTCATAGAAAGAATTTGACAGTGTTCTTTCCTTCGCACCTTGATGGAACAGTTTAAGGAGTATTGGTGTTAGTTCTTCCTTAAATGTCCTGTAGAATTCTGTGCTGAATCCATCTTGTCCAGGACACTTTTGGTGTGAACATTCGAAAATACATCATCAATTTCCTCATGCATTATAGGGCTATTTAAATAATTCAAAATTCCCTGATTCAATTTAGGTAAGTTGCGCTTACTTAGGAATTCTACCATTTCCTTATGTTATCTAATTTCACCAAGTATAAGTTTTTGAAATATAACCTTAAGTTCTTTGAATTTCTTGGGTATCAGTTGTGATAACTCCATTTTCATTTCTAATTTTGTAAATTTATTTTTCTCTCTCTCTTGATTTAGTCAGAATTGTATCAATCTCATTGATTTTTTTCCAAAAACCAGCTTTTTAACTGACTGATTCATTGTATTCTTTTCTTTATGTCAAGTTCAGATACTTCTCCCTTAATTTTGCTAATCTCCTGTCTTCTACTGCTTTGGGGATTGGATTGATCTTGTAGTGTCTCTAAACTTTTAAGCAGCATTGTTAAGTTATTTATTTGTGATGTTTCTATTTTTTGATATAGGCATTTGTAGCTACAAATTTATCTCTTAGGCTCTAACAGCTTTTTGTCTCTGGCCAGGGGGTAACATACAATGCCCACCAGGATGGAGTGAAGGGCATTGCAGGAGCAGCAAAACTGCAAAAGAAAATCAACAAACCACAATCCAGAACTTCAGAGACTCTATATCAACCACCTAGTCTCTCCCCATCTTGAAGCTCAGGGAAATTTGCGGAAGAGGGGGCAGTAAGAGTGTAAGAGCAAAAGGATGGGAGGAGCAATGATATGTAAGATACTCTATACTAGTTAGGGCTGAAGCAATCATAATTGGACTTTGCATGCCCTGCGCATTGTCCAACACGCTGTTGACCTCACAAAGTCTAGCATCTGCTAAAGGCACCAAGATCCTTGGAGGCAAAGGATTGGCAGCCACAGCAGTGTTCCTATACCTAAGGGGAACACGGGAAAGGGTTCAGGGAAAGGCCACTGGGTCCTTGTACATCATTGCAGAGGAGGGCCCAGAGGAAAATCAGACATGCACAAGAAAGGACACTCCGGGAATTGGGGCGGGAGGCACTGGGGGATGGGGAGGGAAATGGTGGGGAGGGGGAGGAGGGGGTACGGGGGGAGGAGGAGGGAGGGAGGGAACTGGTGTACCTAATAAGTTTGTATGAGCTGAAATAAAAAAAAAAAGACATAATAATAAGCCTGGGCAGCAGTTGCAGATTCTGAGCAGTCCTTTGCAGCAAGGTGACATTTTAGGGGGAAATGTGAGGAGTCAGGGTAGGAATGCATGCACTCTTATTTAATTTGGAAAGCTTTATTACAAAATAAAAATCATGCCTTTTCTTCCATGACTGGTAAAAAAAAAAATTTATCTCTTAGGATGGCTTTCATTGTATCCCAGAGATTTTGATATGTTGTTTTATCATTATCATTTGCTTCTAGGAAATTTGAATTTTCTTAATGATTTCTTCCTGAACCAAATTCTCATTCAGCATCATAGTGTTCAGTTTCCAAGTGTTAGTGTATTTTCTGCTGTTTGTTGTGTTGTGGATGCCAAGCTTTAGATCATGGTGGTCTTAGAGTGTACAGGCTAGAATTTCAACTTTCCTATGTATGTGGAGATTTGTTTTGTGGCCCAATATGGTCTATTTTGGAGAAACTTCTGAGGGCTGCTAAGAAAAATGTGTATTCTTTGGTGTGTGGATGGAAAGTTCGATACAGATCTGTCAGATCCATTTCAGTAAGGGTTGATTAAGTTCCAAAGTATCTCTGATAATTTTTTGACCTTTTGATCTAATCCACGTTTAGAGGGCAGTATTGAAATCCGAGTATTATCATTTTGGAGTTGATTTCTTGCTTTAGACATTGTAGCGTTTGCTTAATGAATGTGGAGGAGCCCATTTAGGTGGATATATGTTCAGTATTGTGAAGTCTTACTGATGAATTGTACCTGTGACTAAAATGTATTATCCATCTGTGTCTTTTTTGATTTTTTTTGTTTGAAGTCCACTTTGTCAGATAGCATAATTGCTACCCCTGCCTGTTTCCTGGTTCCATAAGCTTAAAGAACTTTTGACTAGTCTTTTACTTTTAGAATGTGCCAGTCTTTTGTGGTGAGATTTGTTTCCTGTAGGCAGCTGACAGATGTGTTGTGATTGCTAATCCATGTTTGTAATTTGTGTCTTTTGATTGGTGAGTTAATTCCATTGACATTTAGTGTTATAAATGGAGAAATTACTTTTAATTTCTGACACTTTTTGTGTTTAGTGGCTTTCATAAGTGTATTATTTGGCTTGTAGGTTTGGGTGGTATTATACTTCACTTCTGTGTTCCTAGATAGGCTTGTTCTTTTCCTCAAGCCTGAGTATCTTTTCTAACATTTTTTGAGGCCTGGTTTGGTAGACATTTAAGCATTCAAGTTGTCCTTATGCTGGAAAACTTTTCTTTCTCCCTCGATCATGATGGATAGCTTTGCCGAGTGTATCAGCCTGGGTTCACCTTTTTGCTAATTCAATACTTGAAGTATGTCTGTCCAAGCTCTTCTTTTTTTTTAATTTTTTTTAAAATTTTTTAATTATTATTATTTATTCAACTGTGTGCATATGCATGTGTATGTGCGCGTGCGCGTGTGTGTCTGTGTGTGTGTAGAACCACGGACGAATTCACGAACCACCATGGACGCCTCCACCTCCTTCTGCCCCGCGATTCACAGGCTCCGCCCTACCAGGACCAGAAGCGCAGGCCGCCCCCACTTCTGCCTGGCGTCTATACATGGGATCTGAGATCCGAACTCAGGACCTTCCTCCTGCAAGGCTGAGGCTTAACCCCTGAGCCACCTCTCCAGCCCCCAAGCTCTTCTTGCTTTTACTGTTTCCATTAAAAAATCATTTGTTATTTTAATAAGTTACCTTTAAAAGTGACTTGTTTTTTTCCGCTGAAACTCTCAACACATTTTCTTTGTCTTCTATGTGGACTACTTTGACTCTTGTTTGCTGTGGCGAGTTTCTATTTTGGTCATCTCTATTTGGGGTGCAGAATGCCACTTCTATTTGGACGGGCCTCTCTTCCTTTAGCTGTAGAACGTTCTCCTTTATGATAATTTGAAATTTTTCCTCAGGTGCGTTATTTTGGGATTTTTCTTCTGCTATACCACAAATGGTGGTATACCACAAATGTTGTTCCATAACTCTTGAATATTCCACTCGAATATCTTTTTGGCTTTAACAAGCTCTTCCATTGAGCTGGTTAGTTCTTCCATTTTGTCTTCAAGATCTGATATTCTATTTTCTGCTTCATTAGTTCTGCTGATAATACTTTCTGTTGAGTTCTGGGTTGAAGATAACTTGTCTTTTAGTTCTGTTTTAAATGCTGCTTGAGAGTTTTTTAGCTGTTCTTTGCTTATTTTTGTTTCTTGAACTGTTTTTCTTAACTCCTCCAAGTGTCTGTTGTGTTCCTGTTCAAAGTGGTTGATGCAGTTATTTAACTACTCCCGGATGTCCTCTTTCATAGTCTTGATCATGGTAATGATCATGCTTTGAAAGCCATTATCTTGGGCCTGGCTTTCTTGGCTATTTTCTGTGAGTTCGTTCTGGTTGGAATCTATTATTTTTGGGTTAGTTCTTTTGGTGGCAGTTTTGTTTTCTTGGGTTTTGTTTCTCATGGATCTACACTTTGACTTGGGCATTGCTGTTTTGTCTCTTAAGACCTTTCATTTTCTGTGTGCTTTTGACTGAACTCAAGTAGTTGGTATTACTAGTCTTGGGCAGTTATTACTAGTGTTTGCCTTGGAGTTGGGTATGTTTTTCTGTTGTTATTGTTATTTCCTAGATGGGGCTATTAGACTGTTAGTATATCAATTAAGTCATGTTTAGTGGACAGTGGGTGAATATTAGTATGGTAGTGCACTTTTATGATTTAGTGCTTTGGTGATATGTGACAGTGATATGTGAATCCCTGAAGTTGTATATGTTTTGGGGGTGGTTATATGGAAAAGTTAATAAACAGTGATTAATAATTGACAGGAATAGGATGGTAAAAGGGGCTTACTTATTCTTGGACTGGATGTGAATAATTTCTCCCATGTGATAGGATGATTCTTTAGGACTTCAGATGTATGGCCTTTGTCCCCTAGAGCTTCATTTGGGCTCTATTGAATTATGAGGAGCAGTGTCCTCTCTGAGCCACGAGTATCCTGGGCTGGCCAAAAGTACAGTGGTGCTTATGACTGGTATATCACCTGGGACCTAGGGTGTGACCTAGTGGCCCTACCTAACCCTGAGCAGGCTGGGTGCTGCTTTGGCTGGCTGGTGGGAGGAGCTGGGATGAGTGGGTGACCTGGGGCCTGGTGGGATTTACCTGAGAAGCAGGGTGACCATGAGCATCCTGGGCAGGTGGGTGGAAAATGGAAAGGGGCTGATGGCGATGGCCCATGCGTCACCTGTGATCTGATGAATTTTATTTAGAGTATGGTACAGACATACTTATGAATTTCTCAGAGAAAGGAAAACAAGGGAGCCTAAAAGTGTTAATGAAGCTATGTGCCAAGATGGAACGGCTCGTGACAGGAAGGATATTGCCATTCCTCAGATTCAGGCAGTGTCCACACATGTACAATCAGCCATTCACCACAGTACAGAGGAAAATCCATGGGTGGGAAGAGCAGTCACCTCTGTTCCCAAGGTGGGTTTTCTCTGTCTACAGGGACCTTAACTGGCTCTCTTTCTCTAGCTTTTTTTTTCAAACTTCTATTTGAACTATTCGTGACATATCTTAAAAATCCTCACAAACACCATATACATACATCTGTATATATATATATGAAGGTTAAAGTTAATCCAGATAAGTGTTAAATTCATATTCTTTTTTAATTACACAAATTCTTTGCCTAATCATATAAGCTGAATAGATATCCCTGATCCCTCCCTCCCTCACCCATCCCCATTGTCCCCCATTGCACTATGTTCCACTTCCCCCATTCCCTCTCACTCCCTTCCTCACTTCCCATTTACAGGTCCCTCTTTCTTCCTCCCTCCCATTCCCTGGAGCATCTGATTATGTGGGTGCTGAACCTCCCTCTGAGTCTTAACCAGTGATTGTTCAGGGCTCTGTGGCACAGCCCTGGGCCCCTTCTTGGATTTCCCACTAGCATGGGAACTCTACAATGATTGTTTAACCCCTTGCCTCTAAGGATCCTACTGCTGGAAGACTCTTCTCTCTTTTAACGTCCTCATTCCCCTTCCTTCCTATTTATATTCCTTTTTGATTGCAGTGGATATTTCTAATATTTACCTTTAAATATATCATTAAGTGTGTTTGGAGGTAGGATCCACTTGTTAGAGAGTACATATATTGTCTAATTTTCAGTGTGTCTGGGATATTCACTCAGTATAACTTTTTCTAATTCCATCCATTTCCCAGAAATTTCATTAATTCAACTTTTTTTGGTGGCTGAATAGTATTCCATTATATAAAAGTACCTCAATTTCATTATGCATTCATCAACTGTTGGGTATTTGAGTTGATTAAATCACTTTGCTATTGTAAATAGAGCTGTGTTCCAGTCACTGCAGTAAATTACTGCATTTGGGGGGATTATTCCCATATGGAATTTCAATCCTTAATTTTTTTTAGAAATCGCTTTACTGATCTACAGAGTAGAAATATAAGCTTGCATTTCCATGTGCTTTGTATAATAGTTCCCTTGCTCCACATCCATTTCAGCAATTGGTATTGTTTTTATTGTGGATTTTCACCATCCTGACCAGGGTGAGGTGATGTCTCAGGATAGTTTTGATTTGCATTTCCCTGATGGCTAGGGAGCATTTTTTAGGATATTTCTTAGACATTTCAATTTCATCTCTGGAAAAGTTTCTTTTGAATTCCCAGGCCTGTTTTCTAATTGAACAATTTATCTTCTTGGTGTTTATATTTTTAAGTTCTTTGTGACTCTGGATAATAGAACTCTATCAAATATGTTTTTAGTGAAGATTTTTATCCCATTCTGTGTATGTTTTTGCTCAGTTTACAATTTTTCTAGCTGAACAGAAGCTCTCTAATTTCATAAGATCCCATTCGTTGAGTGTTGGTTCTAGTGCTTATGGAGGGTTTCTGTTTAGGAAATATTGGCCTAGCCCAATCAATTCAAGGGAGTTCCATATTCTTTCTTTTTTTAATATTTATTTTTTATTTTTCTGCTCATACAAACAATAGGTACCCCAGTCTCCTATCTTTACCCCTCTCCCCTCCCCTTGTACTCTCCCCTTTTATCCCCTAACTTTCACCCCCCTTTTGGCCTGGTGCCCTCCTCTTCACCCAATCTCTGGAGCATCCTTCAGTGTGAATGTCAAACTTCTCTCTGCGTCCTCCGCACTAATGAGGTGTAAGGACACAGTAGCATTGCTACTGAGTCTATACTCTTTCAAATAGGGGTTTCATAACCTCTGACATAATACTAAGGTCCTTGATCCATTTGGAATTAATTTTTGTGCATGGTGACAAGTACAGGTCCAGTTTTAATCTTTTGCATGTGGATATCCAGTTTCATCAGTATCAATTGTAGAAAATATTTTTTGTTTTCCATCGAATTTTTTGTGGCCCTTTGTCAAAGATAAAATAGCTATAATTCTGTGTGCTTCTCTCTGGGCCTTCAACCCTTATCCATTGATACATGTGTCTATTTTGAAGCCAGTACCCATTTATTTTTATTACTATGGATTTGTGGTATAGATTAAGATTTTGTATGATGATACCTTCAGCAGTGCTTTAGTTACTCAAGATTCTTATTGCAATCCTGGGCCTCTTTTGCTTCATTGATATTGTTTAATTAATTTATTTACAGAATTGCTTTGGGAATTTGAATCTGTATATTGCTTCTGATAGGATGATCATTTTTATTATGTTAATTCTGCCAATCCAGCAGAATAGGAGGTATTCCCACCTTCTGGAATCTTCTGTAATTTCATTCTTTGGGGTTTTAAAGTTTTCATTCTTGGTGGAATTTATACCAAGGTATTTCTTTTTTAGGGGTTATAGTAGATGGTTTGTTTCTCTTAGGACTTTTTTACTATTTTCATCCTTGGTGTATAGGCAGGCCACTGATTTTGCACATTTATTTTGTGACCTGACACTCTGCTAAACTTCTGTATTAGTTCCAGCAGTTTCCTGGTGGAGTTTTTAGGATCTCTCATTTATGTGAGGTCATGTCATGTGCAAATAGAGATATCTTGACTTCCTTTATTTTGCTTTGAATCCATTTTATCTCCCTCACTTCTCTTATGTCTCTAGCTAAGACTTCAAGTACAATATTGAATAGCAGTGGTAAGCATGGTTAATAATGTTAAGTTCCTGATCTAAGTGGGAATACTTAAAATTTTTCCCAGTTAAGTAATATCCTTGATGTTGGCTTGTTATATACAGCTTATGTTATGTTGCTATAAGTTCATTCAATTCCAACTGTCGCTAGGGTCTTGATCACAAAAGGATGTGGGTTCTTGTCAAAAGGTTTTTCTGCATATATGGATAGTATGATATGGTCTTAGACTTTGACATGTTTCTATGATGGATTATATTTATTGACTTGCATATGTTGAAACAACCTTCTGTGCTTGGGTCAAAACCTACTGCATGACAGTGAATGATCTATTTGATATGTTTTTGAATCTGATTTGCTAAGATTTTCTTGAGAATTTTTGTATTTATATTCATCAAAGAGATTGGCCAATAGTTTTCTTTTTCAAGGGGTATCTTTATTAGGTTTTGGGATTAGTATGATATTAGCTTTGGAGAAAGAATTTGGAGGTGTTCCTTCCTTTGCTATTTTATGAAATAGTTTGAAGAGTAGTGGTGTTAGTTGTTCTTCAAATGTTTGATAGAATTCTGTGCTGAATAACTCTGATCCAAGACATATTTTTGTGGGAAGATTGGAGATTACTTTGTCAATTTCTTCATCTGTTATAGGAATATTTAAATAATGCAAAACTTCCATATTCAATTAAGTAACTTGTGCTTAGTCAAGAATTCATCCATTTCTTTTGTGTTATCAAATTTCACCATTTATAAGTTTTTGAGATATCACCTTAAATTTTCTGTATTTCTTGGGTATACATTGTGATAATTCCATTTTCATCACAAATTTTGTTAATTTGAGGATTTCCCTCTCTTGATTTTGTTAAATTTAGCTAGAGATGTATCAATCTTATTGGTTTTTTCAAATAACCAGCTTTTTGAGTGGTTGATTCTTTGTATCGTTTTCCTTATGTAAATTTAAGACACTTTTCCCCTGCTAATCTCTTCTCTCCTACCACTTTTGGGATTGGGTTGATCTTGTATCTCTAAAGCTTTTTTAAATTTTTTTAAAATTAATCATTACTTATTTATTTTTTTCGGCTCATACAAACTTAATAAGTACACCGGTCCCCTCACTCCCTCCATCCCTCTCTGGAACCTTTGCTTCCTCCTCTCTTTTCCCCTTCCTTCCTCCCTCCCTTTCTCCCAGTGCCCCCTACCCCATCCCTGGAGCATCCTTTAATATGTATGTCAAACTTTCCTCTGGGTCCTCCTCTTTGATGAAGTGTAAGGACTCAGTGGCATTTCCTAAAACTCTTTCTTGTGTTCCCCTTAAGTATAGGAACACTATTGTGGCTGTTAATCCCTTTCTTCTAAGGATCCTAGTGCCTTTAATCCATGCTAGACTTTGAGGGGTCAGTGATACGTTGGTAATTGCGCATATCATCCAAAATCCTATTATGAATGATTCAGCCCTAGCTTGTGTGGAGTATCTTGCATATCATTGCTCCTCCCATCTTTGGGCTCTTACAATCTTACCACCCCTTCTTCTGCAAATTTCCCTAAGGTTTAGGATCGGAAAAGATTAGGCAGGCCTGATTCCAGGTCGTTGATATAGAATCTCTGATTTTCTGAATTATGGTTTGTTGATTTTTTTTTCAGTTTTGCTGCTCCTGCAATGCCCTTGGCTCCATCCTGATGGCTATTGGATGTCACCCCCTGCCAGAGATAAAAAGCTGTTAAAATAGAGTCTTTTTATAAGAGTAGATTCAGAAGTAGATGGGATAAGAATAGAGGACCGTGAGGGAGGGTCAGTCTCCCATTTATAAAATGGTTACCTTTTATCTGCCAGATTGTATGCTCCCTTTCTAGTAAGATCATACCCCATTAGTTACAAGTGACTAGGGAGGGAAGTCTGTGAGCTTAAACAGATGTCTCATTACTTACTTGCAGTCCTTGATGGTGGCCTATTTCTCTGCTTTAGAATGATCCACTCTCTCCTTGTTTCTGGCGAGGCCCTCCTTCCCCTTCCCTCCTGTTTATAATCTTTGCAATTACTGTAGGTATTACAGAGCTTATCTTTGAGTGTGTCTCTGAGTGGGTTTGGTACTAGGATCCACCTATTAGGGAGTACATATGGCATTTAATTTTCTGTGTCTGGGATACTTCACTCAATATAATTATTTCTAATTCCATCCATTTCCCAGCAAATTTCATTAATTCATCATTTTTGATGGCTGAGTAGTATTCCACTGTATATATGTACTGTATTTTCCTTATCCACTCATCAAATGTTGAACATTTGGGTTAATTCCATGACTTTGCTATTGTAAACAGTGCTGCTATGAACATGGTAATGCTTGTGCTATCAAGGTGAATTTTTGTTGTATGGGGGGTTACTCCCAAAAGTGGAATAACAGGGTCATATGGCATTTCAATCTTTAATTTTTTTAAGAGTCACCAGATGGCTTGCCAGAGGTTGTATGAGCTTGCATTCCCACCAGCAATGTAGGAGAGTTCCCTTCTCTCCAAATCCTCTCCAGCATTTGGTGTTGTTTGTTTTTTGGTATTTACCATGCTGCCTGTAGAGAGATGATATCTCAGGGAGGTTTTGATTTGCATTTCCCTGATGGCTAAGGATGCAAAGCATTTTTTAAGATATTTGGTAGACATGTCAGTTTCGTCCCTGGTAAAGTTTCTTTTAACTTCCAAGGCCCATTTTTTAATGGTCCATTTCTTTCTTTGGTTTTTAGTTTTCTAAGTCCGTTGTGCACTCTGGATAATAGAGCTCTATCAGATATGTGGTTAGTGAAGATTTTCTCCCATTCTGTGTGTTGCCTTTGTGCTCGAGTTACAGTATCTTTGTCTGAACACAAGTTCTTTAATTTTATAAGATCCCATCTGTTGAGTGTTGGCTGTATTGACTGTGCTATTGTATTCCCAATTAGGAACTGTTGGCCTAGTCCAATCATCCAGGGAATTCTCTACCATTTCAACAAAGGTTTTGGTAGTCTCTGGCCTTATATTTTGGTCCTTGATCCATTTGGAATTAAGTCTTATACATGCTGACAAGTACGGGTTGAGTTTTAATCTTCTGCATATGGACATCCAGTTGTGCCAGCACCATTTGTTGACGATGCTGTTCTTTTTCCATTGGATTTTTTGGGCCCCCTTGTCAAAGATCAGATGGCTGTAATTGTGTGGGCTGATATCTGGGTCTTCAACCCTTATCCATTGATCTGTGTGTCTATGTTGGAGCCAGTACCAGGCTGTCTTTATAACTATGGATTTGTAATATAGAATAAGGTTTGGTATGGTGATACTTCCACCAGTGTTTTCATTACTCAGGATTGTTTTTGGTATCCAGGGTCTTTTGTGGCTCCATATGAATTTTGAGATTGTTTGGTCAACTTCTTTGAAGAATTGTTTTGGGATTTTGACTGGTATAGCATTGAATCTGTATATTGCCTTTGGTAGGATGGTCATTTTTATGATATTGATTCTGCCAATCCAGGAACATGGGAGGTCTTTCCACCTAGTGGTGTCTTCTGCAATTTCTTTCTTTAGGGTTTTAAAGTTTTCATTGTAAATGTCTCTTGCTTCCTTTGTTAAGTTTATACCAACGTATTTCATTTTTTTAGGGGCTATAGTAAATGGGATTTTTTTCTCTCAGGGTTTTTTCATATCTTTCATTCTGGGCATATAGGAAGGCAGAAAGAGCAAAACTGAAAACAACAACAAAATATTATTCAGAACACCAGAGACCCTGCATTAATCACCTGGAACCAGACTAGCCAAATCTCCCCCCCATACTAAAGCTCAGGGAACATTGGGGAAGAGGGGGCGGCAAGATTATAAGAGCTTACGATAGATGCAGAAAAAGCTTTTGACAAGATCCAACAGCCTTTTATGATCAAAACGCTAGAGACAGTAGGAATGGAAGGAACTTTTATCAATATAATAGAAGCTGTATACAACAAGCCCACAGCAAGGATTATGCTCAATGGGGAACAATTGGAAGCATTCCCACTTCGATCAGGAACAAGACAAGGCTGTCCACTCTCACCACTTCTATTCAATATTGTACTTGAAGTCTTAGCCGAAGCCATAAGACAAGAAAGGGACATAAGAGGGATTCAAATTGGCAAGGAAGAAGTCAAGCTATCTCTATTTGCAGATGACATGATCTTATACCTGAGTGATCCCAAAAACTCCACCAGGAAGCTCCTGGAACTAATTGAGAAGTTCAGCAGGGTGGCAGGATACAAAATAAATGTGCAAAAATCAGAGGCCTTCCTATATGCCCAGAATGAAAGAAGTGAAAAAGCCTTGAGAGAAACCATGCCATTTACTATAACCCCTAAAAAAATGAAATACCTTGGTATAAACCTAACTAAGGAGGTAAAAGACCTTTACAATGAAAACTTTAAAACCCTAAAGAAAGAAATTGCAGAAGACACCAGAAGGTGGAAAGACCTCCCTTGTTCCTGGATTGGCAGAATCAACATTGTAAAAATGACCATCCTACCAAAGGCAATATACAGATTCAATGCTATACCAATCAAAATCCCAAAGCAATTCTTCAAAGAAGTTGACCAAACAATCTCAAAGTTCATATGGAGGCACAAAAGACCCAGGATAGCAAAAACAATCCTGAGTAACAAAAACACAGCTGGAGGTATTACCATACCAAACCTAAGTCTATACTACAAATCCATAGTTATAAAGACAGCCTGGTACTGGCTCCAAAATAGACACACAGATCAATGGATAAGGATTGAAGACCCAGATATAAGCCCACAAAGTTACAGCCATTTGGTCTTTGACAAAGGGGCCCAAAGAATCCAATGGAAAAAGAACAGCATCTTCAACAAATGGTGTTGGCAAAACTGGATCTCCACATGCAGAAGATTAAAGCTGGACCCGTACTTGTCACCATGTACAAGACTTAATTCCAAATGGATCAAGGACCTTGATATCAGGCCAGAGACTTTAAAAGCCATAGTTGAAAGGATAGGGAACTCCCTCGAGCTGATTGGGCTAGGCCAACACTTCCTAAACAGACATCCAATGGCACAGTCACTGCTACCAACTCTCAACAGTTGGGATCTTGTGAAATTAAAGAGCTTCTGTTCAGATAAAGAGATTGTCGCACGAGCTCAAAGGCAACCCACAGAATGGGAGAAAATCTTCACTAACCACATATCTGACAGAGCTCTACTGTCCAGAGTGCACAAAGAACTTAGAAAATTAAACTCCAAGGAAAACACTGGCCCAATTAAAAAATGGGCCCTGGAACTTCAAAGAAACTTTACCAGGGATGAAATTAAAATGTCTAACAATTATCTTAAAAAATGCTCCACTTCCTTCGCCATCAGGGAAATGCAAATCAAAACCTCCCTGAGATATCATCTCACCCCGGTCAGGATGGCAAAAATCCACAGTACAAACAACGACAAATGCTGGAGAGGATGTGGGGAGAGGGGAACTCTCCTACATTGTTGGTGGGAATGCAGGCTCATACAGCCACTCTGGCGAGCCGTCTGGAGATTCTTAAAGAAATTAAAGATTGAAATGCCATATGACCCTGCTATCCCACTTTTGGGAATAACCCCCCAAGCAGCAGAGGTTCGCCTCGATAGCACAAGCTCGACCATGTTCATAGCAGCACTGTTTACAATAGCAAAGTCATGGAATCAACCTAAATGTCCAACAGTTGACGAGTGGATAAGGAAACTGTGGTACATCTATACAATGGAGTACTACTCAGCCATCAAAAATGATGAATTACTGGAATTTGCTGGGAAATGGATGTCATTAGAAAGAATTATATTAAGTGAAGTATCCCAAACCCAGAAAATTAAGCGCCGTATGTACTCCCTAATAGGTGGCTCCTAGTACCAAACTCGCCCAGCCCACATTGGGACACTCAAAAGTAAACCTATGTAACACAGTAATTGCAAGGATTATGAACAAGAGAGATGGGTTAGGAGGGCCACACCAGAAACAAGGAGAGAGGAGACCATGTTACAGCAGAGAAAATAAGCCTCCATCAAGGTCTGCAAGTAAGTAATGAGAAACCTGGTTAAGTTCACAGACGTTCTTTCCTGATCTCACCAGAAGGGGAGGGCATATAGTCTAGCAGATAAAAAGTAATCATTGTGCAAATGGGTAATGGACCCCGCCCTCAGTGAGGTTTCCTACTCTTATTACATCTACCCTTGAATGTGCTATTACAACAAGACTCCAGTTTAACAGCTTTTTGTCTCTGGCCAGGGGGTGACATACAGTGCCCAGCAGAATGGAGTGAAGGGAATTGCAGGAGCAGAAAAACTGCAAAAGAAAATCAACAAACCACAATCCAGAACTTCAGAGACTCTATATCAATCACATAGAACTAGGACAGCCTAATCTCTCCCCATCCTGGAGCTCAGGGACATTTGCGGAAGAGGGGGCGGTAAGATTGTAAGAGCAAAAGGATGGGAGGAGCAACGATTTGCAAGATTCTCAACAATAGTTGGGGCCAAAGCAATCATAATGGAACTTTGCATGCCCTGCGCAATGTCCAGCGCACTGTTGCCCTCATAAAGTCTAGCATCTGTTAAGGGCACCGAGACCCCTGGAGGCAAGGGATTGACAGCCATAGTAGTAATCTTATGATTAAGGGGAACAAGAGAAAGGGCTTATGGAAATGCCACTGGGTCCTTATATGTCATCGGAGAGGAGGACCCAGTGGAGAATTAGGCGCACACAATAAAGGACTCTCTGGGAATTGGGGGGGAGACACTGGGGGAAGGGGAGGGGGGAGGGAGGGAACTGGTAAAAAATTTTAAAATGTACAATTAAATTTTTAATAAAAAAAAAAAAAAGAAAAAAAAAAGATTATAAGAGCTTAAAGATAGAGTGGTCAAACAATATGCAAGATAATCCACACAAGTTAGGGCTGCAGTAGCCATAATCACACTCTGCATGACCTGTGAAATGACATGTCAATGACACCCCAAAGTTTTTTTCTAGCACTTTTTGAAAGCCCAGTTTGGTAGATATGTAAGCCTTCAAGTTGTCTTCATGCTGGAAAACTTTTCTTTCCCCCTCAATAATGACAAATGATTTTGCGGGGTATATCAGCCTGGGTTGACATTTTTGTTCATTCAATACTTGAAGTACTTCTCTCCAAGCTCTTCTTGCTTTTACTGTTTCCATTGAGAAGTCGTTTGTTATTTTAGGTTTACCTTTAAAAGTGACTTGTTTTTTTTTTTTTGTTTTGTTTTTCCCTTGAAGCACTCAGCACCATTTCTTTGTCTTGATTGTGGAGTGCTTTAACTATTATTTGCCGTTGGGAGTTTCTATTTTTGTCATATCTGTTTGGGGTGAGGAATGCCTCTTGTATTTAGATGGGTCTCTCTTTTTTTAGATGAGGAAAATTTTCCTTTTTGATAGTCTAAAAATTTCCTCAGGTATGGTATTTTGGGATTCTTGCTTTGGTATTCCATGAATACACATGTTAGGCTTCTTCAGGGTGACTCATAACTGTTGAATATTTCTCTCAAGTATCTTTTTGGCTTTAACAACTTCTTCCATTGAGTTGGTTAATATTCCCACTTTGTCTTCAAGATCTGAAATTCTATTTTCTGCTTCGTTTGTTCTCTGTTGAGTTCTGGGTTAAGGATAACTTGTCCTTTAGTTCAATATAATTTAAGTCCTCCCGAATTTCCTCTTTGATCATGGTTATGATCATGTTTGAAAGTCATTACCTTGGGTCAGGCTGTCTTGGCTATTTTCTATGGATTTGTTCTGGTTGGAGTCTATTATTACAGAGTTAATTATATCAGTGGGAGATTTGTTTTCTTGAGTTTTGTTTCTCGTGGATTTGCACTTTGATTTGGGCATTGTTGTTTTATCTCTTAATGCATTCTTTCAATGTCTGCTTGTTTTTGACTGAATTGATTTAGTTGGTATCACTACTCTTGGGCAGTTAATACTAGTGTTTGTTTTGTTGTTTGTTACACTTGTTGTTATTTTTATTTCCTAGATGAGGCTATTAGACCATTAGTACAGGAAGTAGATAGGGGGTGAATATTAGTATGGTAGTGCACTTTTACATTTTCATACCTCATTGATATGTGAGGGTGAGTGGTATAGTCCCTGAAGTTATAAATATATGTGGAAAAGTTACTCTATAGTAACTAATAATTGAAAGGAACAGGATGGTAAAAAGGGAGTTTACTTATCTTTGGGATGGATGTGCAGAATCTCACCCATGTGATAGGATGAATTTAGATGATTTCAGATATATGGCCTTTGTCCCCTAGACCTTTGCTTGGGTGTTCATTGGATTGTTGAATTCGGATAAGCAGTGCATCCTCCCTGGACTGGGGCACAGTGTGTCCTTGCTGGATTGCGCCCAACCTGGGGTGCAGTGTGTCCTGGCTGGATCGCTCATGTCCAGGTTGGGGGAGTGAAAGGGGCGGAGGTGTTTTGGGCAAGTGCAATTAACCTGGGGACCTGGAGTGTGGCCCCCACTTGGGGCAGTCCTGCTCCAACTGCTTGGTGGGGGAATCTGGGACCAGTGGGTTACCTGGGCCCTGGGGGTGAGCAGGGGATGCTTACCTGAGGCTCAGTGTGTCCTAGCTGGACTGCTGGCATCCAGGCTGAGCAAGCAGAAGGGAAGTCTCTAAAGCTTTAAGCCCATTCCTAGTTATTTACTTGTGACGTTTCTATTTTTTTTTGATATTGACATTGAGAGCTATAAAATTACCTCTAAGGAGAGCTTTCATTGTGTCCCAGATTTTGATATGTTGTATTTTTATTATCATTTACTTCGAGGCAATCTTGAATTTCCTCTATGATTTCTTCCTGAACCCATTTCTCATAGTGCTTATTTTCAAAGGGTTAGTGTATTTTCTGCTGTTTTTTGTGTTGTGGATGTCAAGCATTAGACCATGGTGGTCTGACAGGGTACAAGCTATAATTTCAACTTTCCTGTATATGTCAACATTTGTTTTGTGCTTTAGTATGTGATCTATTATGGAGAAAGTCCCATGAGATGCTGAGAAAAATGTGTATTCCTTAGTGCTTGGATGGAAGTTTCTATGGAGTTCTGTAAGATCCATTTCAGTAAGCATTTGGTTTAATTATAATGTGTCTCTTTTGAGTTTTTGGCCTCTTGATCTATCCCATATTGAGAGTGTAGTATTGAAATCCCTGAGGTTTATCCCTTAGGGATTCATTTCTTGTATTACAGATGTAGTGTTTGCTTAATGAAAGTGAAGGAGCCCATATTAGATGCATATATGGTCAGTACTGTAAAGTCTTCCTGGTGCATTGTTCATGTGACTGAAATCTCTTATGATTTCCTTTGGCTTGAAGTCCACTTTGTCAGATATCATCATTGCTGCCCCTGCTTCTTTCCTGGTTCCATTAAGTTAAAGAATTTTTGAAAAGCCTTTTACTTTTAGAATGTTCCAACTTTTGTGATGATACATTTTTCCTGAAGGCACCAGATGGTAAGGTTTTGATTTCTAATCCATGTTTGCAACCTGTATCTTTTAATTGGTGAGTTAATTCCATTGACATTTAGTATTAAAATGGAGAAATTACTTGTAATTCTTGACATTTTTTGTGTTTAGTGGCTTCCATAAGTGTATTATTTAGCTTGTAGGTTTTAGTGGAATTGTATTTCCCTTCTGTCTGCCTGGATATGCTTGTTCTTTTCTTCAAGCTTGAGCATCTTTTCTAGCATTTTTTGAAGGACTGCTTTGGTGTTCATATAAGTCTTCAACTTTTCTTTATGGTGCAAAATTTTTCTTCACCCTGGACCTGACTGATAGTTTTGATGGGTATATCAGCCCGGATTGACATTTGTGCTCATTCAATACTTGAAGTAGTTCTCTCCAAGCTCTACTGGCTTTTACTATTTCCACTAAAAAATCTTCAGTGATTTCAGTATGTATACCTTTAAAAGTGACAATTTTTTTTCTCTTGAAATTTAGTAATTTCGGTTTGTCCTGTATGTGTAATGCTTTTAATATTATTTGCCATGGTGAGTTTCTATTTTGGTCATATATGTATGGGGTGCTGTATGTTTCTTGTATATGGATAGACATTTTGTTCTTTTTTTTTATAGTGTATTTTATCCACTCACAAAAACTTAATAGGTACCCCATTCCCCTCCCTCCCTCCTTCCACCCTCCCTCGATCCCCTTACTCCCTACCCGCTTTTCCCCTTCCTTTCCCCCTCCTTCCCTTTCTCCCAGTGCTTCCTCCCCCCCCCATTCGTGGAGAATACTTTACTGTGCATGTCAAACTTCCCTCTGGGTCCTCCTCTCTGATGAGGTGTAAGGACTCAGTAGCATTGCTTAGAGCTCTTTCTTGTGTTCCTCTTTAGTACAGTAACATTATCGTGGCTATTAATCCCTTGCCTCTAAGGATCCTAGTGCATGTGCTCCATGCTAGACTTTGGGGGGGAAGTCAATGATATGTTGGTCATTGCGCAGCTCATGCAAAGTCTTATTATGATTACTTTGGCAAGTGACCAGGATGGAAAGTCTGTGAGCTTAACCAGATGTCTCATTACTTACTTGCAGTACTTGATAGTGGCCTACTTTCTCTGCTGTAGCATGATCCACTCTCTCCTTGTTTCTGGTGGGGCCCTCCTTCCCCTTCCCTCCTGTTTATAATGTTTATAATTCCACACACCCAACTGCCCTGTACACTGGAGGTCACCCTGTTTCTCAAGTAAATCCCACCGGCCTCCAGGTCACCTGCTCATCCCAGCTCTTCCCACCGGCCATCTTGAGCAGCACCCAGTCTGCCCCAGGGTTGGGTGGGCCACTAGGCCATGCCCCAGGTCCCAGGTGAAGCATGCCACCATCTACATCAGCCCCTCTGCCCTTTCAGACCACCTGCCCACTCGAGATGCTCACAGTCACCCTGTTTCTCATGTAAATCCCAACAGACATTTCTTTCTTTAGATGTGAAAATTTTTTCTTTTATGATAATTTGAAAATTTTCCTCATATATGGTATTTTGGGATACTTGTTCTTGTATTCCATGAATGTGCATGTTATGCTTCTTCAAGGTGTCCATCACTCTTGAAATGGCTGTTTTCTTAATGTCTCCTTTTCTTTATGATCATTCTCATAGAACAATGCTGATAAAAATAAAATTCAATAAAATGTATAGATATTATTTCAATGACATTTCGATAAGCAGGAGCATATGCTCCATGGAAATGATATTATCAATACGGCTTTGGGAATCACTGATCCTGAGGTCTTTAACATTAATAATAAAATTTCTCCCCCTTTTTTATTTGAAAAGGGAGGAATATTTCTTTGTTTATACTATCATGTAAGTACATAGCCAATTGCAACATGATTGTGGCAATTGGATTGAACAATCAGAACTAGATTTACCTATGAAATTCAATTATCATATCAAATAACTATGCATCTTTAGGTTGGGTTTTGTCTTTCTGAGGAGGACCTGGATCCTGACCCGGGCAGACTCCCTGCTTCTCAGGTAAGGCACCTAGACCATGCGTCAAGATCCAGGTCATCTGCATACCACACTACCCACTCTGCGTTTCTGCCCTGGACAAGGACCAGGGCTTATTCCCTGCTCCTCAGATAAGCCCCAGGCTCCAGGTCATCTGAATGCCCCACTACTAGCCAGCCTGCCTCTCTGGTACTGAAGAAGGTGTCTCAGCCATACCCCAGGGCCCATGTCATCTGTGTACCCCACTAGTAGCCAGCCCACCTTTCTGGTTCTAAGGAAGGCTTCTAGGCCATTCCCCAAACCCCAGGTTTTCTGTACTCCCCACTAGCCACTCTGTCTATGTGCCTCCAAACCATATTGGGGCAGACTCCCTGCTTCTCAGAATTCAACAGAGTCCAGTGAAAACCAAAGCAAGGGGGTAGGAGCTAAAACCATTCATCTGAGTTCTTCTATAATCATCGCATCATATGGGACAGATTCTTCACATCCAGCTCTGAGATAAGCAAACCATTTTTACCATCTCAGTCCACTCAAATATTTCACACTGTAGCTTAACATTTCCACACAGTCACCTAAAATCCCATACAACTTCAGGGACTATACCATTCACCCACACATATCACCAAGGAAGTAAAGCTAAAAAGTGCACTAGTATACTAATCTTCAATCTCTGTCTAATACACTCAACTTAATTGATATACTAACACTTCAATAATCTCATCTAGGAAATAACACCAATACCAGACAAGCATACCCAACGCCAAGACAAACTAGTTTAACTGCTCAAATATAGTAATACCATCTAATTCAGTGCAGTTAAAACACACACACACACACACACACACACACACACACACACACACACACAGATAAAGTTCCTAAGAGATAAAATAAAAATGACCAGGTCACAGCACAAATTCATGAGAAACAAAAACCAAGACCAAAACTCTTGTACCTAAAGAATGAACACCATAATGAAGGAATACAACAAGAACAAACTCACAGAAAATAGTGAAGAAAGCCATACCCAAGGTAATGAATTTCAAAGCCTGATCCTTACTATGATCAAAACAATGAAAGAGGAAACCCTGGAAGAGTTAAATATCTGCATCAAACACTTTGAACAGGAACAAAACTGGCACTTGGAGGAGATGAGAAAAGCAGTTAAGGAAACAAAAATAGGCATAGAGCAGTTAAAACAATCTGAATCAGAGTTTAAACTGACCTACAAGACAAGCTATCTTCAACCCAGAACTCACCAGATAGTCTTTCCAGCGGAACTAATGAAGCACCAAATGGAATATCAGATCTTGAAGACAAAGTGGAAGAACTCACCAGTTCAATCTAAGATATTGTTAAAGCCAACAAGATACTTGAGAGGAATATTCAAGAGTTATGGGACACCTTGAACCAACCTGACATGTGAATTCATGTAATACCAGAAAAAGAATACTAAAATACCACACCTGAGGAAAATTTTCATATTATCATAAAGGAAACTTTCTACATCTAAAGAAAGAGAGGCCCAATCCAAATACAAAAGACATTCCGCACCCCAAACAGAAATTACCAAAATAGAAACTCGTCATGGCAAATAATAGGCAAAACACTACACATACAAGAAAAAGAGAATGCGCTGACATTTTCAGGAGAGAAAAATAAGTCTCTTTTAAAGGTTAATCTACTAAAATAACAAATGAGTTTTTCAGTGGAAACATTAAATGCCAGAAAAGCTTGGAGAGACATACTTCAAGTATTAGATGAGCACAAATGTCAATCCTCACTGATATACCCAGCAAAATTATCAGTCATGATAAAGGGTGAAAGAAAAATTTTTGACCACAAAAACAAGTTGAAGCCTTATATGAACACAAAACCAGGTCTTCAAATAATATTACAAAAGATACTCAAGCTTGAAGAAAAGAGCAAGCATATCCAGAAAGGGAAGTGTAATACCATCACAAACTAGAAGCTAAATAATACATTTATGAAATGCACGAAATACAAAAAATATCAGGAATGAAATGTAATTTCTCCATTGTAACACTAAGTGTCAATGGAATTAACTCACCAATCAAATGATACAGGTGAAAAACATGGATTAGAAATCAAAACCCATCCATCTTCTACCTTCTGGAACATGTCTAACATGTCTCATCACAAAAGATAGGCACATTCTAAAAGTAAAAGGTTGGTCAAAAATTGGTTAAGCTGATGGAAAAAAGCAGGGAAAGCAATTATGATATCTGACAAAGTGAACTTCAAGCCAAAGAAAATCAGAAGAGATAAAAAAGGATATTACATTTTAGTCAAATAAACAATTCCCCAGGAAGACTTCACAATACTGAACATATATGCACCTAATAGGGTGTCTTCCACATTCATTAAGCAAACACTACAATGTCCTAAACAAGAATGCAATCCCAAAACTATAACACTTGGGGACTTCAATACCACACTCTCAACCACAACTCAACAGAGAAACATTAGTATTAAACCATACTCTTTTTGAATTGAATTTACAAATCTCTATCAAACCATCTATTGAAGCAACAAGGAATACACATTCTTCTCATCATCCCATGGAACTTTATACAAAATAGACAATATATTGAGCCGCAAAACAAATCTGCACATATTCAGGGAAGTTGAAATTATAGCCTGTACACTTTCAGACCAACAGGGTCTAAAGCTTAACATCTGCAACACAACAAACAGCAAAAAACTCACTAATTCTTGGAAACTAAACACTATGATGCTGAATGAGAATTGGGTTCAGAAAGAAATCATAAAGGAAATTGATGATTTCCTAGAAGCAAACTATAATGAAAATACAACAAATCAAACTCTTAAGGCACAAGGAAAGCCGTCCTAAAAGGTAAGCTTATAGCTCTTAATGCCTATATCAAAAAGATAGAAACATCACAAATAAAGAACTTAACTATGCAGCTTAAAGCTTTAGAGACACAAGAGCAATCCAATCCCAAAAGCACTAAAAGACAGGAGATTAGCAAAGTCAAGGGAGAAATATCAGAAATTGAGATAAGAAAATCCATACAAAGAATCAACAAGTCGAAAAGCTCATTGTTTGAAAAAATCAGTAAGATTGATTCCCTGACCTAAAATAACCAAAATCAAGGGAGAGAAAAACCAAATTAACATCATTAGAAAGGAAAATGGAGTTATCACAACTGATATGTAAGAAATTCAGAGAATTATGTCAAACTTCATAAACGTATACTCCATGAAATTTCATAACACAAAAGAAATGGATTAATTCTTTAGTAAGCATAATTCACCTAATTGAATCAGGAAGTCGTGATTACTTAATTAGTTCCATAAAAATGAGGAAAATGATGAAGTAATCTCCACTCTTACCAACAAAAAGTGTCATGGATCAGATGGGTTCAGCACAAAATTCTACCAGATATTTAAAGAAAAACAAACACCACTACTCATTAAGCTGTTCCATAAAATAGCAATGGAAGGAACACTTCCAAATTCTTTCTATGAAACTAATATCATACTAATCCCATAATCTAAGAAAGATACACTTTCAAAAGAAAACTAGAGGCCCGCCTCTTGGATGAACAGAGATGCAAAATTCCCAACAAAATTTTAGCATATTGGATTCAAAAATATATCAAAATTATCATTTACTGTAATCAGGTAGGTTTTAATCCAGGCATAAATTGTTGGTTCAACAAACCCAAATTAATAAATATAAACCATTATATAATCCAATCCAAAATTTAAGATAACATGATACTTTACATAGACACAGAAAAAGCTTTTGACAAGATCCAAAAGCCTTTTATGATCAAGATGCTAGAGACAGTTGGAATGGGATAAACTTCATCAACATAATGAAAGCTGTATACAATAAGCAAACAGCAAGGATTATAATCAATGGGGAAAACTTGTAGCATTCCCGCTTCAATCAGGATCTAGACAAGGCTGTCCACTTTCACCACTTCTATTCAATATTGTACTTGAAGTCTTAGCTGGAGCCATAAGACCACACAGGGAGATAAAAGGGATTCAAATCAGAGAAGAAGAAGTGAAGTTATCTCTATTTGCAAATGATATGATCCTATACCTTAGTGATCATAAAATCTCTACCAAGAAAATCCTGCAACTAACATATAATTTGAGCAGAGTGGCAGGGTACAAAATGAACATGCAAAAATCAGTGACCTTCCTATACACCGAGGATGAAAAAATGAAAACGTTCAAAGAAAACAATCCCATTTACGATAGCCCCTAAAGAAATTAAATACCTTGGTATAAATCTAGCCAGTGAAGTGAGAGACTTTATAATGAAAAATTTAAACCCTAAAGAAAGAAATTATAGAAGATGCCAAAAGGTGGAAATTCCTCCATACGCCTAGATAAGAATGGCATAAAAATGACCATCCTACCAAAAGTACTATACAGATTCAATGCTATACCAATCAAAATTCCCAAATATTTCTTTAAAGAAATTGACCAAACAATATCAAAATTCATATGGAAACACAAAATGTCCAGGATAGCAAAAAAAAAAAAAAAAAAAAAAACCTGAATAACAAAAACAGTGCTGGAGTTATCACCATAACAAACTTTAATCTAGATTACAAATCCATAGTAATAAAAACAGTCAAGTACTGGCTCCAAAATGTACACATAGATCAATGGAAAAAGGCTGAAGAAACAGATATAAACCTTCGCAATTATAGCCATTTGATCTTTGACAAAGTGGTCCAAAAAATTCAACGGAAAAAGAACAGCATCTTTAACAAATGGTATTGGTAAATTTGGATATCCACATGCATAACATTAAAACTAGACACATACTTGTGACCATGCACAAAAGTTAATTCCAAATGGATCAAGGACCTTAATGTTAGGCCAGACCTTACAAAAACCCTAGTTGAAAGGGTAAAGAAATCCCTCGAACTGATTAGACTAGGACAACAGTTCATAAACAGAAACTCAATGGCACAAGCACTCAACAAATGGGATCTTATGAAATGAAACAGCTTCTGTTTAGATAAAGAGATGTAAACTCAGCAAAAAGGAAACCCAGAGAACGGGGAAAAAATTTCACTAACCACATATCTGATAGAGCTCTATTATTTAGAGTGCTCAAAGAACTTAAAAAACTAAACACCAAGGAGATTAATGGACCAATTAAAAAAAGGGCCTCAGAATTCAAAAGAAGCTTTTCAAGGGAAGAAATTGAAATGTCTAATGAATATCTAAAAAAATCTGCTTCATCCCTAGCCATCAGGAAACTGCAAAAGAAAGCTACCCTGAGATATCATGTCACCCTAGTCAGGATAGTGAAAATACACAATGCACACAACACCAAATGCTGGAGAGGATGTGGAGAGAAGGGAATTCTCATACATTCATGGCAGGAATGGAATCAGTTTCATGATTTCTAAAAAAAGATTGAAATGCCATATGACTCTGCTATACCACTTCTGGGCATAAACAATCCCCCATAATGCAGAAATTCACTATAATGACACAAGTACAACCATGTTCATTATAGCACTAATTACAAAAGCAAAGACATGGAAATAATACAAATGCCCAACATTTGAGTAGTCGATAAGGAAAATGTGGTACATTTATACAATGGAATACTACTACACTATCAAAAAAGATGGATTAATGAAATTTGCTGGAAATTGATGGAATTAGAAAAAAATGTTGAGTAAAATATCCCAGACAGAAAATTAGACACCATGTGTACTCCCTAATAGGTGAAACCTAGTGCCAAACCTACTTAATGACATATTCAAAGATAAATTGCTGTAATACTTATTGTAATCACAAAGGTCTATAAATAGTAGGGACAGCAGGAGGGCCCCCCAAAAAAGGAAAAAGAGGATCACGTTTCAATAGAGAAAATATACCATGGTCAAGTATTGCATGTAAGTAACAAGACATTTGGTGCAGCTCACTCTTAATTCCCTTCCTGGTCATTTGCAACTGACCAGATTTGATCTCACCAATGAGGGAGGACATAAGGACTGGCAGATAGATGGTAACCATCCTGCAAATGGGACACTGACCCTCCTCACTCACTGGTGTGTCCTATTCCTATTCTTGCATCTACCTTTGAGTCTCCTCTTATAGTAAGATCTTCATTTAGTCTTTCATCTTTGGTTAGAAGGTGACCTTCAATACCAATCAGGATGGCACCTAGGGCAGTGCAGGAAAAGCAAAACTGAAAACAACAGCAAACCACAGTTCAGAACACCAAAGGCCCTACATTGGTCATCTGAAACCAGAACAGCCAAATTTCTCTCCATCCTAAATCTCAGAGAACCTTGAGGAAGAAGGGGTGACAAGATTGTAAGAACCTAAAGATGGGGAGGACCAACCATATGCAAGATACTCCACACAAGATAGGGCTGCAGCAGCCAGGATTGGGCTTTGCCTGACCTGCACAATGGCTGTCTCACTAAAATCTGGCATGGATCATAGGGGAGAAGGCTCCAGGGAGTAGAATCCTTTGAAGCAATGGATTAAACAGTCATAAGAGAGTTCCCATAGTAACAGGGAGCGCAAGAATGGGCTCTGAGCTATGCCACTGAGTCCTAAACCCTCACTAGGGTGGAAGACTCAGAGGGAGATTTGGAGTTCACACAAGATGATGTTTCAGGGGATGGAAGGGAGGGAGGGGGAATCACTTGATGATGGGGAGGGAGGAAGGGAGGAAAGGGTATAAAAGGAAGGGAAAATGGGGAGAGTGCAAGGGAGGTGACTGGGGATGGGAGGAGCAATGGAGAGTGTTGGGGTATCTATTGAGATTGTATGATTAGGAAAAAAGAAAAAAGAAATTACGGGAGAAAAAAATAAATAAAGTTTGGTTTTGTGAGGTACCCAGTCTGCTCACTCTTGTTATATCATCATATAAGCATTTTCTTCTGAGACAAGGTAGCAAACATCATTCTGTATAATTCAGTAAAAGACTATGCAAGTTTTGGTATTTCTTTACCATAAAATTGTGAACAGGTCAAATTGGGAATCACTGTCCTAGGGCAATCTACAAGAAATCATATATTCGTTATTTTTTCTATTTATTATTTATTTATTGTTTTACTAACTGTTATCTTACTCCACACTTATTTAAAGTGTGCTGTGAATAAGACAGAAGCATTACAATGTGTTGGTGACATTTTGCTTTCTGCATCAGGAATGGATCAGTGTGTGAAGTGTGCAGATGATCACTATCCAAACACAGAGCAGACCCACTGCCTCCCAAGGTCAGTGTCCTTTCTGGCTTATGAAGACCCCTTAGGGATGGCTCTGGCCTGCATGGCCCTGGGCTTCTCTGCACTCACAGCTTTTGTTCTTGGGGTCTTTATGAAGCACCGAGACACTCCCATCATGAAAGCCAATAACCGCACTCTCAGCTACATCTTACTCATCTCCCTCATCTTCTGTTTCCTCTGCTCCTTGCTCTTCATTGGACATCCCAACACAGTCACCTGCATCTTACAGCAGATCACATTTGGAGTTGTGTTCACTGTGGCTGTGTCCACTGTCTTGGCCAAGACAATCACTGTGATTCTGGCCTTCAAGCTCACCGCCCCAGGAAGAAAGATGAGGTGGTTGCTGGTTTCAGGGGCACCTAATTACATCATCCCTATCTGCACCTTGGTCCAACTTATTTTCTGTGGAGTCTGGCTTGTAACAAGTCCTCCTTTTATCGACAAGGACATACACTCTGAGCATGGCCACATCATCATCATGTGCAACAAGGGCTCAGTCACTGCCTTCTACTGTGTCCTGGGATACCTGGGCTCTCTGGCCCTGGGGAGCTTCACTGTGGCTTTCCTGGCCAGGAACCTGCCTGACACCTTCAATGAAGCCAAGTTCCTGACCTTCAGCATGGTGGTGTTCTGCAGTGTGTGGGTCACCTTCCTCCCTGTCTACCACAGCACCAAGGGGAAGGTCATGGTGGCTGTGGAAGTCTTCTCCATCTTGGCCTCCTGTGCAGGCCTGCTAGGGCCCATTTTTGTCCCAAAATGCTATGTTGTTTTGCTAAGGCCACACAGAAATTCTCTCCGAAGGTTCAAAAATTAAAAACATTTCTTCACCCTTTCAATGTCTTAAATTCTAACGAATTTGTGAAAAGTACTATAAAGCCAGAATGTGAGACTACACAATCTTAACTCTCAAATGTTATGCTATAGTTTTAGTTGTTGATATGTGACTCATACTGTTTCTTTGAGGGTATTTGCATAGGTGAGTTTGATGTTGTTAGTGTTCTCAGTATTTCCTCTACTAATTTTCTCTCCTCAGTAATATCACATGGAGGATTTTTGGAAAAAAGTGAAAGTGTTTGGTTTATCCTCTAAAAAGAAAAGGTGTCCCTAGTAATCCAGAGCCCATCATTGAGGATGAGGGAGAAAGGTAGTAAATTTCATCATGATACAATTGAATTGCTACATGAAAATTGGGTATGTAGATTTAGAAGGAGGACATTCATCTTATTTCCTGATAAATAACTTTTTACTAAAGGGAAAAGGAATTTCTTGAAAATAGCATTTCAATAGACTGCTCACTGGTGGATAGAAGGCAGTTGAGCAATGAAGCCTGGAGTCCTTGGACAAGAGAAATAGAAAATGATGAAGGAAAGAAATATTGTGCAATGGGGATGACATAAAGATCTTGCCATTTGTCACCATTTTGCATGCACACTGAGAATGTTGGGATTGCAGAATTTCACTGATTCATATTAATGTCAACTTGATTTCAGGTGCAGAATCACAGAGGAGACACACCTCCCAGTGTGAGTTTAAGGTGGTTTCTCAATGGTGTTAATTGAAATGAGCTGTCCCCAAACTAATGGTGGGCAGTACTTTTCCATGGATTGGGGTGTCAGAATAGTAGTAAAGAAAAAAACCTTGCTGATTCTGTCCAAGCATCCCTGTTTCTGTACCAAATGTATGTGTCATGTGACCAGCTACATCACGTTCCTGCTGCCGTACCTTTCCTGTCATGATGGACAGACTCCTGAAGCTGAAAGCCAAAGGAGTTTTTTTCTTTCATTCAGTTGCTACTGTCAATATCTCCCCCAAATCAAGGACAGTAAATTAAACATGAATCTACTGAGAATGAACAAGGTATGTGGAGACCATGTAAAGGCTGAGGATCAGGATGACTCTATGTTGACTCAAGCTCCAATTCCAAACAGTGATACATACCACACTGAAACAATTAATATTACTTAAAATTATCTTCCTCGTTATATGTTTACTTAGTGCATGAGAAGAAATAAAACCGTTTGCAAACATAAACCTTCTCTTGCCACAGTGAAGTGTGTGGGAATTCAGGTGGTCACTTTCCCCTGGGAGTAATCATTGATGGTCAAAACTGGGCCAGAATAAGTGGTCTCTTAGGCATCAGGGGTACCCCTATTGGAGTACCACTTATTCTGTAGCAAGTACCCAGGCATATACAGGCTCCTCTAAGGAACTCAGTGGGATTCTAACATAAGAAAGGATATTCATGATCCTTAGAGGCAAAGGATTAACAGTCATGACAGTGTTCCCATACCAAAGGGCAACCCAAGAAAGGGCTCTGGGCAATGCCAATGAGTCCTTTCACCTCACTAGAGTGAGGACTTAGAAGGTAGCTTAGCATCCAAAGAAAAAGATGTTCCAGGGAATGGGAAGGGGGAATGGGGAGACACTGGGAAAAGGGCATGGTGGGGGGTGAAAGGAAGGGGAAAAGGGGAGGGTGCAAGGGGGACTGGTGAATGGTTGGAGGGAGAGAAGGGACTGGGGTACCTATTAAGCTTGTATTTTTGGAGAAAAATAAATAAATATAATAAAACTTTTAAAAAGTAAGGATGGGGATGGTTTTCAAGCATTATCGAACAATTAGTAATAATTGAATCTATAACTAATCTTCCTCCCATGAACAAGGAGACCGTCATTTTCAAAAGTAATTGGTAGACTGCAAGTAGATATTTGAGATATTTAGACCTGTTGCACATCCATTTTATGTGTATGGGTTTTTAATTCTTCAGACCATATTGAAAGCAATGCATTAAAATAAAGGAAACTGTATTTTTGCTCCATCAAATGAAAGACAGCACCCAGTATGTTTTCACAGAAAAAATTAAACATGATAGGGGATCTGATGCATCATGGAAGAATGATCAAGATCCTCCCCCAGAAGCCTTAGACTTCAGTGATGATGAAAAGAAAAGGAAGCCATACAGAAGAGGCCACAGCCCCTGGCAGTAGGAGACTCAGGTATGATTCCAATAAGACAGGTAAGAAAGATTTTGCTGTAGGGCATCAGAATAGGAAAGCTTATGGCTCTCCTCAGAGTATTCCAAAGGATACTCTGAAGTATCAGAAGTATACTTCTCAGAAGAGGCTTTCCCGGGGGAATAGATACCCTTGAACAAACCACCACCAGCCTCCACTCAGCGTTTTATATCTCGGATAATGTGGCATCCCAGGAGATATTGGGATTCCACCTCAGAGACAACACAGTCTGGTTGTGCCACAGTACCCTTCTCCTCCCCTTCCAACCCCACCCCCCATCCTTCAGCATGGGTTGGGCTACGCCTACCTTGGGTTCTCATCACTTAGTTAACTTACCCTACACCTTTACCCTGCCACCACCGCCTCCCCCACTGCCTCCACCCCCTTCTTCTGCAGATAATAATTCTAATTTTTGTTTTCACTCAAAAACGTAATACCATGGTCCCCTCCCTCCCTCTAACCCTCCCTGTATCCTCTTCCTCCCTCCCCCATTTTTTGCTTTCTTCCCTCCTCCCTTTCTTCCAGTGCCACCTGCCCCCATCCCTGGAACGTCCTTTAGTGTGAATGTCAAGCTTCCCTCTTGGTCCACCTCTCTTATGAGGTGTAAGGACTCAGTAGCATTACCTAGAGCTCTTTCTTGTATTCCCCATTAGCATAGGAACACTATTGTAGCTGCTAATCCCTTGCCTCTAAGGATCCTAGTGCCTGTGAACCATGCTAGACTTTAGAGGGTCAATCATATGTCTGCCATTGCACAGGTCACGCAAAGTCCTATTATGATTACTTTGGCCCTAACATGGGTGGGATATCTAGCATATCCTTGCCCTTCCCCATCATTAGGCTCTTACAATCTTACCACCCTTTTTCCACCCTGAGCTTTAGGATGGGAGAGATTAGCCTGGCCTGGTTCCAGGTGATTAATGTAGAGTTTCTGATGTTCTGAATTATGGTTTGTGGCAAGAAGGGAAGAATTCTCCCACATTGGTGGTAGGACTGCCTGCTTATCAACCACTCCAGTGAGCCATCTTGTTGTGATTGTTTTTAAAAAACGTTTAGGTTGAAAATCCCATATGTCCCTGCTATTCCACTTTTGTAATAATTCCCCCATACAGTGAAACATTCAAACTCAATGGTTTGCACAGCACGGGGACCATTTCATAGTGAGCCCTCCATTTACAATAGGAAAGGATCTGGAATCAACCTACATGCCAACAGTATGAACAAGTGGTAAGAGGAAAGCGGTTACATTATACATGGAGAACTACTCAGCCATCAAAAATGATTGGAATTCACTGAAATTGCTGGGAAATGGATGGTTACATTAGAAAATTATCTTAGTGAAGTGAGCCCAAACACAGAAAATTAAAGCGCGTATGTACTCCTACTAGTGGCTCCTAGTACCAAACTCGCCCAGACATTGGGACACTTCAACAGATAACTTAGTACTACAGAAATTGCAAGGATTATAGAAACGAAGAGGTAATTTAAGGAGGCCCACCAGAAAAGGAGAGAGGGGAGGAGACATGTACAGCAGAGGAAAATAAGCCACCATGAAGGACTGCCTGCACGAGTAAGTAATGAGCATCTGGTAAGCTACCAGACTGGCCTTGTTGGTCCTTTTGCTACTGATGGGTTTGCTCTCACCCGACAGGGGAGTGCACTTGAGTCTTGGCAGGATAGAAGTTAACCATCCGCAAAATGGGAGACTCTGAACCCCCCTCACCGCCAGTCCTATTCTTATTCCATCTACCTTTGAATCTACTTTTACCGTAAGTAAGAGTACTATTTTAAACAGTCTTTATCTTTGGCTAAGAGGTGGTGGTGACATCAATACCCCATCAGGATGAATCCACGGGCGGGCGATGCAGGAAACAGGAAACAGCCACAAACTAGAAAAAAAAACACA
>JALPQD010000080.1:3000000-3221696 GCA_023101885.1 Typhlomys cinereus
GAGAGTTAGGCATGCACATTAAAGGATTCTCTGGGGATTGGGAGGGGAGGCACTGGGGGATGGGGAGGGAGGAGGGAGGGGAGGGGAAGCAGGGCGGTCGGAGGGAGGAGGAGGGAGGGAGGGAACCAGTGTACCTATTAAGTTTGTATGAGCGGAAATAATAATAATAAATGTTAAAAAATAAAAATAAAATAAAATTTTCTTGTGGGTTTGAATAGTTCTTTGCCATGTAATTTTCATTTTTTTAAATTTTGTGAACACCTTGGTTTCTTTATGTTTGCCCTTATTTGTAAAATCCCTCAGGGTATCATCCCAGAGCATGGAGTTGCCAGGAACCCTATTTCTGATGGACCCTGGAGCCCAAATATTGTCTCAAACTTGAAAGTTTGTTAGAAATGTTGCTTAACTTTCATACACTTTTGATATCTACGAAAGTCTTCCTGATAAGAAATGCCCTTGCTTCAGGGTAGAAAAATGTCAAAGAAACCCTGAACTTGGTGGGAGTGTTCTTCATATTGATGACTCATGAATATTAAGATAGAGCAAGTGATAGAAGCACCTTGTAAACTTGGTGATCTAAGTTCAATTCCCAGAGCCCACATGGTGAAAGAAATGAACCAAATCCCCAGAGTTTTTCTCTGACCATCTCAAGAGTGCTGTATTAAAAAAAATAAAGACTTTATTTAAAAAAAAGAGTGCTGTATTATAAGTGCTTCATAAAGTTTTAAAAATGTTTGTAATTTCTAGCCATCAGAAGAATGTACATCAAAACACTACAATTCCACCTAACCCCAGTCAAAAAGGCAATTATCAGATAAGCAACTGACAAATGCTAGAAAGAGTAAGAGGTGTTTATGCACTCTGAGGGAATGTAAATGAGTGTGGCTAGTGAAGATCAGTGTGGACATTTCTGAAAACACTAAAAAGAGAACTTACATATGATCCAGTTCTTCTAATTCTGGAAAATTAATAGGTCCAGCAACTACCATGTTAAACAAAATAAGTCAGATTCAGAAGGACAAATTCTCTCATATGTGGAATGTATGTTTTAAACACATATAATACATATGTATGAATATGCATATATAAAGCATGAAAGTAGAGTGACCAAATCCTGGGAAAGGGAAGGGAGACGAGGAGGGGAGAAAGAGGAGAATGATGGTGATGGTGAATTTTTTAATTTTTCTTTTGTATTAAAAAGTGCCTGAGACTGGGAGGTAACAACAATTATGGCAGTAAAGCATTTGCCTTCCAAGCAAAGGACCTGAGTTGTGATCCCTAGATTCCATTTAACAAACTAGGCTGGTGTGGTGATCTGCTTATAATTCTAGCCGTGGAAGGTGAATCCTAGCCAGGGAATCCTCAGAGCAAGCTGGGGGCCACACTAGTCCAAAGGGCTTATTCTGGGTTTAATTAGAGACTCAAGCTCATAACAGTAAGGTGGAAAAGTGGTTGAAGTACACTTTGGGTCTCCACAGACACACATACTCAAGTGCACTTGTGTGCATGCACCTCCACGCAAGTCTTCTGAATGAATGAATGAGAGACTAAAATCATTTTAGTATTAAAGTACATTACTATTGATATTTGGCATCTACAGTAGAAGTACCAAAAACAGAAGGAAAAAAAAGAAAATAGGATTGCCTTTTGAGCATTAAGTTTTCAGTTATCTACATAATGGACTAGAACAGAGATTGACGTAAATCACTTAGAAAAAACAGAAATCTGGCTTGGTTGGTTGCCAGATACAGCTGGAATCTAATTCTAAATAAAGGGCCTAATTATCAATAAAAACATTGAATAAAGTTAGACATTGAATACTGGCTATAGCTTCCCAGAGGACCCTGGTTAAAAACACCAGGTTCTTATTACTTGCTCAGCAAAGTCTTTAGAGTATATTCAGTGCATTTAGCATTCGAGCTTATTTCATTGAAAAGGTATCACTACTTGCTTTTTCCCCCTGCTAGATTTCAAGCTTACTAAACAACTGAGTATTGTATGTCCTGTATATCTTCTTGCAGAGAATGCTAGGGCTACATGCTTTCCAGTCCTTTCTAATATTCCAGTCACCTTAACAGCTTATTTTCAATTTAAATTAGTAAAGTGGTATTCTGATTTATAATTTCATATCTTGTATTTGGTATACGTGATAGTCTGGCTAAAACAGATTTTAAACCTGCAATCATGAAGGTAGACCCTAACTCAATCAGTCAAGTTTGATTTGTTCCTTCATTTGCTCACACAGTAGATGCATGTGCCCTCCTGACCTTACTCCGTGCTCCATGCCAGTTCCAGTTCCAAAGTCAGCCACCTGATGTCTTATTTAGTTTCACTGCACTGAAGCTTCTGAAGCCATCAGGATGAGGACCACTGTGCCATACACTAACAAGAAGATGTGAAATGAGTGTCCATTACAACTGCTTATAGAAGACACTGTAGGTAATGCACCTGTTATTGGTTGTGTTCCTTCTTCAACTTAATTTTCTTATGAATGTTTTTGAGAACTACTTCTCAATGTAACTTGTTTTCTAATGACTGTCACAAAATCTTTTCTTGGAGAGCATCAACCAAGGTGATTTGCTTTGTTCCTCAGAATAAAGCAGTGTGTGGAAGAACTAGGTCATATGTCCTCTTAACCCAGGTGAAGAAACTGGAGCTTAAGAAAGTTAAGCAGTTGGCCCCAGCATCATGATTAGGAATGAAGGTAGATTAGACTGCCTGGAGTCCCAAATATTTAGTACTAAACTGCATAATATGGAAAAAAAGGCTATTTGACAATATTATCATGGTATTATTGTGAAGTAATTAAAATGGAGTATTATTAAGTAAGTAAGTATCTATACAGGAATGGGGGCTGTAGCTCAATGTTAGAACATTTGGATAGAATGAACCCTAGTTTCAATGACCAAAGATGCCAGGAAAACCAAACAAAACAAAAATATCAAAATATTTTGAAACCCAAAAGCTTTGTCCTCATGGGGCAGCAACATATCACAACATTAACAACAACAAGAACAACACACACACACACACACACACATACCTGTTTTAATTGTAATTATATCAGTTTTTTAAACATTTTTTATTATTTATTATTTATTCAATTGCGTGTGTGCGCATGTATGTCTGTATATGCATGTGTGTGTGTGTAGAACCACAGAAGAATTCGGGAACCACCATGGATGCCTCCACCTCTTCCTTGTTTACTCTGCCAGGAGATTCACAGGCTCCGCCTACCAGACCAGAAATGCAGGCCGCCCCCGCTTCCGCCTGGTGTCCATACTCAGGGTCTAGGATCTGAACTCAGGACCTTCCACGTGGCTGCAAGGCAGAGGCTTAACCCCTGAGCCACCTCTCCAGTCCCTAATTATATCAGTTTTTAATTGTGAGTCACAGACAAGTTGCTCACTTGTTATTCTGAGCCCAATTTTTTTAATTCAGAAAAGTGTGATTTATTCAAATAATGTATTTCTGTACCTATTAAGTACATAAAAATTTAAAAATATTATCATTTCAGAAAACTTAGTGATAACTACTGAAATCTATACAGATACAATCAGTACTATGATTAGCAAGAACTTAATAAAAAAGAAGCAACAGAAAATACATTGTTAACAATGATATCTACATCACTATCTTTAAAATATCTTGATTTTTGCATATTACAAGGCTAGTTTAGCACCACAAAACAAAAAGTAAATTTTAAGTATAACATTCTGAAATAATGTGAACTCTTACCCAGCAAAATTTATTTAAACCATAGAACTTTCTATTCTGTATATATCAGTGTCAAACAAGACTAAAACACTAAATATTACCATCAATTGCAAGCAATATATGCATGGGTCTTTGTTTACTAGACCTTTACTTGAGTTGAGGTATCATAAAGAAAAACCGATATGTAGCTGTCTGCACCATTTTAATACTAAGATTTTAATTGGTTCACTTCCTCAGATTGAGCAAATATTAACCCTATCAGTATGACAGTATTTAAACTGTTGTTAGACATATGGATACAATGTGATTTTAAAGAACTCAAATGATGTACTAGTTGGAATTTTTTAAAAGCCTGACCATTGTTTCATTGATGTGAATAGAATCAATGTATTCAGAACAGTTCAAATTAGCAGCAGTAATAGCAATACATGTTCAGTGAAATATTTCCCTCTTCCCCCTCCTTTTCATCTGGATAAGACAGGCACAGAGAGACTATCAAGATCAAAGCATATCTGACCAGACAGGGAGGGCATAGAGTCTGACAGATAGAAGGTAACCATCCTGCAAATGCGAGACTGACCCCTCCCTCACTGTTGTCTCCTATTCTTATTCCTTCTACTCTTATAATAAGACTCTATTTTAACAGCCTTTCATCTTTGTCTAGGAGGTGACATCCAATACCCATCAGGATGGAACCAAGGGCAGTGCAGGAACAGCAAAACTGAGAAAAAAAAAAAAAACAACAAACCATAATTCAGAGATCGGAGACCCTACATTAATCACCAGGAACCAGGCCAGCCTAATCTCTCCCCATCCCAAAGCTCAGGGAGATTTGTGGAAGAGAGGGGCCGTAAGATTGTAACAGTCTAAAGATGGGGAGGAGCAATGATATGCAAGATACTCCACACAAGTTAGGGCCGAAGTAATCATAATAGGACTTTGCATGACCTGCGTAATGACCAACATATCATTGACACCCCAAAGTCTAGCATGGATCGCAGGCACTAGGATCCTTAGAGGCAAGGGATTAACAGCCACAATAGTGTTCCTATACCAAAGGGGAACACAAGAAAGAGCTCTAGGCAATGCTACTGAGTCCTTATACCTCATCAGAGAGGAGGTCCAGAGGGAAGTTTGACATGCACACTAAAGGATGCTCCAGAAATGGGGGGAGGGGCCCACTGGGAGAAAGCGGGGGAGGGGGGGAAGGAAAAAGAAAAGGTAGGAGGGAGCAAGGGGATCCAGGGAGGGGTGGAGGGAGGGAGGGAAATGGGGTACCTATCAAGTATGTATGAGTGGAAAAAATAAAAAAAAATTTAAAAAGATCAAAGAATATCTGACAGAACTTACAGGTTTCTGCTCTAATAGCTTCTTGTGTAATCATAGATCTAGGTGGAGCTAGTAGTTAAGTAAGTCACAGATCAAGAAAACTTTGTAACTGTCATGTTCAATATTTCAGTTTGATACATCACATTCTAAGTTTCTAAAATATTTATTCGTTATTGCTTCTTTAGTTATTAGAATTCAGACTTCTAAGCAAATTGACTACTTTTTAATTTTTACATTTTACTTTTTATTTGTACTGAACTGTAAATTCAGGCACCTCTGTACTTTGTATGTCTTGTCATAGTTGAACAGAATAATATATGAAGACATACTTTATTGTGTTAGCCTGGTAATAGAAGCTTCTGTCAGATAAGTGTTGAGAATACCAAGGAAAATTAAGAGTACTCTTTCGTCTCAGGTAGGTCAAATGGAGATAATCCAAGTCACATACACACCACAGAGTCACGAGCAATCAGCCTCAGTGGATGTGAGAGACTTCTCAGACAAGAGCTTCAATTTATTTAAAAAGTATAAAGAATTGCACACAAAACGGCTCCCAGTAACTGGCAAACATACGAGTACTGCTTGATCCATGGTTTCTGTGGGTACTGGGGATAAGGCTGGAAGGAAGGGAAGGACTCATTACATTTCATAGGTATTACTCACAGAATTCAGACCTAATTCGGAAGCCCATTGTGATTGACTCATAATGTTATGAAAAGAAGAAATGTCATCATTTTTGTTTCTATTTGAAAGAAAAATTTTGGCCTTCTGGGACCAGTGAGATGGCTCAGTGTGTAAAGGTGCTTGCCGCCAAGACTGAGAACCTGAGTTTAAACTCTGGGGCCCACATGGTGAAAAGAGAGAATTGACTCTTGCAATTGTCCTCTGACCTCCACATGTAAACCAGAGAGAGAGAGAGAAAGAGTGAGAGAGAGAGAGAGAGAGAGACAGAGAGAGAGAGAGAGAGAGAGAGAGAGAGAGAGAGAGAGAGAGAGAGATGCACAAAGTGCTATAACATGGATTAGCATTTTACTGGGTGTTGGGGTAAAAACTGTGAATGAGATAATATGCCTTCATTAAGCTTAGTCTAGTTCATAAAGGCCCTAAATTAATTTAGAATTGGGGGTTACACAGGAGGAGATTGTATATATTATATGTAATAATGGTTGAACAGCAGTCATACAAACTGCTTACTACTACTTACTGAACATTTCTATGTGCTAATCTCAAATAAATCATATGCTCTATTATTTTTTTCTATTCTTCACCAAGTACCTAGTGATTTCTATAGATTTTTGTCATAATTCTCTTGAATTCTCCAGGAGCTTCCTACCCTATTCACTGTGTGCATCCAGGTTCTGAGGTGTGATGGACAGAGTTTGGTGCACAGCTATGAAGAGTTGATAGTTAGGGCAAGTCCTTGAACAAGACTGCAAGTGATTGTTCAATTAATATGGAAGACCCAGTCCATAGTGGGTAATGCTTTCTAGTGGTGGACTGAAAATAAGGAAGTACAAGGGGGAGGGATTTGTCCTGGTTTGTCCTGTGTCCACTTGCTGTATTACGTCTACTACAGTTACTGCTGTTCTTGGCTGACTTCAGAGCCTAACCTCTTTGGCCTTGCTCTATTCATCACTTATGTCAGAGCTCAGCCTCTTCGGCCCTCCAATAAGACTAATGTTTGAGACTTTCCAGGAATCATTCAGTCTACTAAGATACTCAGCTGAAGAGCTGAGGTAGCTACTATTGGACTATTCTGATTTTATTTTGTAAATTAAAATCTACTAAATTCCTTTATTTATATATATATATATATATATATATATATATATACACCCTTCCATTCTATCAGTTCTGTTCTTTTGGAGAACCCTAATACATTATATAACCTACAAATGCTCCAGGCTGTGAACCATTGTAACTTAGCTCTGAGTTCCTAATTCCATCCTTCTGTCTGCATTAGCCATACCTACTAGCTGGGCCTAGATGCATCTTTTTGCCCCAGAGGCCTCTCGCAACACATTCCTTTGCTTCTGTCAAGTCTTTGCTTAAGTCTCTTCAGGTCTTCTCTGACCATTCTGTAGCATTCTCTATTTCCTTTTACTTACTTCACAGTTCTTAACACTTATTACATGCTGATGCACCACTTGGGTGTTTGGCTTCCTTCTTCTACTTGACTTTTTCCAACTGTACTGTACTCTTAGCATCTATATAGTGCTGGTATACCACATCTACTAAGTAACTATGTGCTGAATGGAAAAATGAAGGCCTCTGGTAGCTTTATCAGCCAGTACTTTTACTTCACTTACTTTACTGTTGACAAAACAAATAACTGCAGTATTGAGGTTCTGCATATGGTAAGTGGCAGAACTGGGATTTATGTGTAGAAAATCAGTTTACTGTTACTGAACTTATACTGTGAACTTGTCATTCTTCTAAGTGTTTTATGTATTTAGCGTTGAATCCTCATTACAACTGAGAGGATTCAAAACCAGAGAGGGATTGCAATCTTATTTGACATTTTCACACTTTCTGATAAATTGGGAATCTGTGCTCTTAATTACTTTATTACAGTGTCTAATTCTAAAACCAAATCTTCAAGGGATATGCGACTTTGTTTCTTGATGTAAAGGAAGAACCTAAGCTTGCTAATGATTTAATAAAATATGATACTACAGTTATTAGTCATTGATCTGGGAAGAAAATGAGCTGGATTTATTTTCTCTTCACTCCAGATTCCTACTTCCAACTAATTCTTTGATATCTTCACCTGGTTATTAGAATACAAGGTCAGCAGTGGTAAAATGGACCTAGAATAGCTGTGAGAATTATTCAAGTTAGTCTAATTAAGTCCCCAAGGAATTGCCTTATTACCCTGTAGTTTCTAGAATGTTTCCTTCTATAAATGTGTTCACATTGCTGCAACAAAAATACTTGAGACAAAAACATATATAAAGTATGAAAATGTATTTTCTCATAGTTCTGAAGGCTAGGAAGTTTAAAATCAAGGTACCAGAAGGCTTAGTGTTTGATGAGGACTAGACTCTAGTTTCCAGGACCTCTCTCTCTGTTGCATCCTTTGGAGGAGATGAATGTTGTATCTTCCTGAGGCAAAAGGGATGTAAAAAACGAAAGACAGGGCTGGAGAAGTGGCTCAGGGGTTAAGCCTCCGCCTTGCAGGCGGAAGGTCCTGAGTTCGGATCCCAGATCCCACGTATAGACACCAGGCGGAAGCGGGGGCGGCCTGCGCTTCTGGTCCTGGTAGGGCGGAGCCTGTGAATCCCGGGGCAGAAGGAGCTGGAGGCGTCCATGGTGGTTTCCGAATTCGTCCGTGGTTCTACACATACTCAGACACACACACAGACACACAACGCGTGCGCGCACATGCACACAGTTGAATAAATAATAATAAAAAAAATTTTTAAAAAAACGAAAGACATCTAAGATAGTTCCCCTCCAGTTCTCATAAGGTCACCACTTCACTCATGGGGAAAAAAGGGCCTCAACCTCTAATACCAAAATCGAGATTTGTGTCATCTAATGTTTTGGAAAGGATACCTCAAAACCTTTAAGTATAAGTAGCTCACTTCTTCATTCACATTCCAGTCTATGGGAAGGGATAGTCCTTCCTTTCATTGTTGTATAGTCTGGACTTAAACTCCAGGGCTCCAGTGATTCCCTTACCTTAGTCTCCTGAATAGCTGGACCGCAGACATACCCCATTTCTTTTAGTATTCTAGAAGTAGCAAACATCATTTCTCCTCATATCCCACTGGCTAGAATGTAGTGGCATGGCTACACTTAGGGTATAATAAAGGTCACATGTGTTAAATAGGTTCACATTAAGGTTCACAATAGCAATCTTCAGTATTCTAAATTTAAGAGTGTTAAACCTGCTGTTCTGCAGTCATCCCTATCTAAATTAGTGGAGAAAACCAGGAAAAACTTAAGAGACTTAAATTTATGTGTGTAGAGTTTGAGGTACAAATTTCTAAAAAGGAGTAGAAGCTTCTTTTGTAGGAAACTTCTGGGTAGGATACGTGTTCAAAATTCAATTTGATCCCTGCCTGAAGCAATGGAGGAAGAGTATCTGTATAAAACAATTCTGCCAGAGACTGGCTAATATGGTAGACGAAGAGAATCAAGCAAGAGAGGATGAGGACTGTGCACAGGACACCTGAGAAAGGTGGCCTAAGGAGATGTAAGATGATGGGGCCACAGGAAGTTTCCTGGGACTGTGGTTAGTATGTCTGCCAAGAGATCAGATACCAGCTTTGGATTTGACCATTAAACTCATGACAATAATATAAGCAATGTATATAATTAAACAGAGGCAGATGATAATTTTTAGTAGCTGAAGATACAGCAGTCTGTACCTACCTTTTCAGAGATAGAATTAACACAGGAAGAGTTTATGAACAAGAGAGTAAACAACTGGGACAGAGTCTAGAATTGAACTGCCCTCACTTCCTCTACAAACAGAGTTGCCTTGGTACTTTAAGACAAGTCAGGAGGAATGCAAATGTAGGCTACTATCTAGGCATTCATGTCTGTTGTGTACAATGCTGAATAATTATACAAATAATACTAATATCATTATTTATGTTAGTTTTTCCATCATTGTGACCAACACGAGAATATCCTCTTCAGGAAAATTGGCTCATAGTTTCAATCCAAGGTCTGCTAGATACCATGCCTTCAACTGAGGTAAGGCTAGATTATTACAGTAGTGGGAACATGTGGCAGCAGCTGCCCACCTCATAGCCAACAGAAAACAGAGACAGAATAGGTTGGGGAGGGGACAAAGTATATCTTTCCAGGCAATACCCCCAGTGACCTACTTTTTCCAACCAAGCTCCACTTCCTACCACTCTCAGTAATATGATTATTATAAACCCATTAAAGGATTCATTGATTGGGTGAAAGTTCTCACTTCCCAAAAGGCCAACAATTGGCAAATTAAGCCTTCGGGAGGAGGGACCATATCCAAATTACCATACTACCACTACTACTACAACTACTACTACTACTACTACTACTACTACTTACTGAACTCTTATCAGTGTTCAGGGAACAAATTTTACTATAGTAGTATTTTTTAAACATTAGGAGATATTCATGTATTGAAAATATTATTTCTAAATAACTGAATAATTTGATGTAGCCTAAAAAGAGGGAATATCAAATCTATGCTACTTAAATACAGATGTAAATTGATAGTTAAGAGTGGATTTACCTGTGAGGAATTAGTGAAGGCAGGTCTGAGTGTGCCTGTAGAGTGCTTTAATTGTACAGTTGAGGGATGGGAAGGGAGGGGGGTGGGGAGGAGGAGCAGGGGTACGGGGGGGGGGGGATCTGGTGTACCTATTAAGTTTGTATGAGCTGAAATAATAATAAAAAATGTAAAAAAAAATTACAGAAAAAAAAAATTGTACAGTTGATGTGAGAAGACCCAGACCACAGTGGGTGGGACCATCCCCAGGGCCAACGGATAAGATGGAGAGAGTTGGTTAGCATTTTGGCAAGCTGGCATATTTGAAAGCTAGAAAGAAACAATAGTCCTTGCCTCTTGGTCTTGCTGTGGATGTGGTGTCACCAGTTCTACTGGTAATTCTCCTGCCAAGACAAACTATAACCTGGAATAGGAAACACGAATATTCCCTCATTCCTCAAAATTTCTTGGGTCAAGCATTCATTACAGCAACAAAATCATGAAATTAAGACAACTGACCCTTTTCTCTCCTGTGTTCTCAGATTATTTCTGATTCAGAGGCATGCTGGGCATACATCTTGCATTTCTGATTCACAGGAAGGAATCTTTGTCAACAAAATACAAAATGTTAACATTTAAAAAAAAAAAACTAAAACCAAAACCAAACCACACCTTCCTACCCCCACACTTTTCTGGTAGTTTTGGATGTTTCCTTTTAAAAAGCTTATTTCTACTAGATACAAATTAACAGACACCCTCATAATTTCTGAAGCCTTGGTATACTCTTTAAAAAAAGTGTTCATAGTTTTACAGCTGTAAACTGAGTGCAAGGATAGGGATTACCTTTTATTGTCTCACCAGGCCTAGAATAGTTCTTGATAGTAAATACTCAAGTTTGTTAAAGGATTTAATGTTTATAAAATTAAACTGCATGGGTTGGAGAGATGTGGCTCAGGGGTTAAGACACTGTCTCACAAGCAGAAGGTTCTGAGTTCAGATCCCAGGTCCTATGTAAAAACACCAGGCTTTCTGCCACAGCCTGCACTTCCGATCCTGGTGAACCAAGCAAGGAACTAGAAGCAATTTAGGATGATTCCAGAAGTCACCCTTGGTCCTCCACAGGGATACGCAGTGCCCTCTGGTACGTATGTACACACACACACACACACACACACACACACACAATAAATGAGTATTTAATTAAACTGCTTTTTTATTCTACTTTTGAAATGAGAATTTATTAGGAAAAATTGGGTTACAGTTCAAAATAGTCTGAAGAATTTATGGAATGCTTAGATACTAAGTTGTTTTTCTGGGGAAGCACATTTAAAGAAAAGTCTGATATGGGAAGAACATATTTTTCATCAAAAGTAATGCATTCATGGATGTCCTTAGTAATCACTTATTGTGGTAATTTCTTTTTAACCATAACCATTACTTTCCTCTCCCCATCCCAGTGCCTTTCCTGTTTGTTAACTTGAGCTAGAGCCTTTGCAGTCTAGCTTGGTGTAGATGACTAGAAATTCTCATCTCAGATTCCTGAGTGCTGGAACTACAGGGAAATACCACCAAATCTGGCACTAATCAACATTTGCAAATTTAAAAATGGGTAAACCAAAACACAAGTTCCTGAAGTAAGTTGAGCATTACTATATAAATATACCTACTTACCATTAAAAACCCTATTTCTATCTTTCCTAGGAGAAATTGGGATTCCCATAGACCTTAATAAAGAACTGGATTGCCATTTTGGCCATGTTTTGAGCCTACAAGGTATTACAAAATTTTCTTATATTCAGTTCCTTAAGAGTAATACGTATGCCACAGCTTCATACTGTGCTTCAAGCCACTTTGAGTCTTAAAGATTTTCGTTTACCGGTGTCATTTCAATAATTTGCAGAATTATCGCTTTAAAATTACTTCCATAAAATACAAAGGCAGTTTTCAAATGTGTATTTGTAAGAGGAATTGTAAAGCAAGGTTATTTAAAAACTATCCTAAAATCTGACATGACAATACCGTCATATAGTATCGTCTGCCGTAGAATAACTTGAGTCCCTTTGTTTTTTCTAGTTTTTAAGAACTGCCTGGTTATAGGTGGGAAACGGTCTATACATACGTATATTATGAATATATAGGGCATTAGAAACGACAAAAAAAGTATAGTCACTTATGATTGTTGAATGTTGAACAATGATTGGGGTTTCCATTATGAGGGCTAAACTGCAAGCCGGAAAGCTATGAATTGTTTTTGTACAGCGTTAGGAATTATAATGAAAAACCCTACTTTCAAATAAAACGGTCACTCGGGTACTAGAGCTAACACACGACTTTAAATGGGCTCAGCTGTTCCACGGACCAAAATTAGCAGAGATCCACCACGTGGGCTCAACCAAGCTGTGGCTTCTGCCGCGACAACCAACTGAAAGACCACGCCGCGGGGGGTGGGCTCGCGCCCGCTAGTTCGAGAAAATCAAGACACTAATTGCGCTGGCTCGAGGCCTAAGCTGATGACCTTGGGCTCCGCTGACGTCTCCCCCGCCACGTCTGCCAAGGAGGCTCCAGGAGAAAAGGGGGGGGGCTTCCTAACACCTGAACGCCTCGGCCCCCGCCTCAGTTAAGTGAGGGTGCCGACTCAGGCTCGCAGCGGCCTCCGAGGGGCCCGAATCCTTCCCGAGAGTATCGGTCTTTTCGTCGCACTCGAGACGGCCGCGGCTGGAAGCACTAAAGCCCACCCCTCCCCCCGACTCGGACCCAAGATGGCGCCCGGCCCGAATGGGCCCCGCGCCCCTGATCGCTTCCCTCTTCCCACCGGCCCCTGCGCCCGCGGCGACGGCAAGCGGGAAGCGGGCGGGGTCGGGGGCGGGGCAAGGCGCAGCGCGGCGCGCCGCAGTTCTGCGCACGCGTAGCTCCGCCCCGTGTCCGCGCGTCCCGGCCTGGAGCCCTCGCCCGGCCGGGCGGCGCGCGCTGCTTGCTGGGATACTCGGCCCGCCCAGCCAGTCATCCCGTCTTGCGCCGCGGTCGCGAGATCCGTGTTTTTCCCAAGATGGTGGCGCTCGGCTCTGGCTGACTCCAGGAGACGACAGGGCCCGCTCGCCTTCGCCAGCCCCTCGCCGCGCCGCCCGCGCTCGCCTGCCCGCTCGCGCACCCCGCCGCTGCCCGCCGCCGACCAGCCTCACCTCCGCCGACCCCGGTCTCCAGCGGCAGCGCCTCCCTCGCTCCCTCGCAGCCCCGCAGCCCCCCACCGTGGACCGACCGCGGCAGCTCGCCTGCTTCTCGGCTGCGCAGACGACCGGCTTCCGGGCCTCGCTTTTCGGATAAGGGAGCGCGGGTCCCGCATGAGCTCCGGAGGTGGCGCCAGCGAAAGGGAACGAGGAGGTGGCGGGCGGAGGCGGTGGACGAGGGCGACGACGACCAGCGAGGCGGCCGCAGCAGCGAGGGCCTCAGCCCAGGCGCGGGGGCGACGACAGGTCAGTGCTGCGTGGACGCGGCCTGCCCCGCGGTGCTTCCTGCCGCCGCCGTCCTTGCCCCGGCGCGCGCCTGCCCTGCGTCCCCCCGCGCTGCGAGCCCCTGCCCCGCTACCCGAGCCCCTGCCCCGCCGCGCCCGCTCGCCGCCGACCCCGCACCCGCCTGGGCGAGGCGGTGCGGGGGCGCGCGGCCCGGAGGGGCCCCCGGGGGGCTGCGGCCGCGACAGCCTCGACTGTCCGCGGTGCTGCGCGGCGCGGCCGGCGTTTGGCCGGCGGAGGGGACGCGAGCGGGCCGCGGGCGGGCGACGCGCCGGGCCGGAGATCGCGCCTTGCTGCAGCATGGGTCGCCGACCCGCGCCGGCAGGACGGGCCCTGCCCTTGCGAGTGGAACTGCTGTGCATTTCCGCGATGTGGGCTCTCGTGGGGACGACATATTTAGGCGCGGGCTCGGGGGTCGGGATCCGGGCGGATGGGCGGGGAGGACGGCGGGCGGAGCGGCGCCCGCATCCCCGGGATCGCGCTCCCGACGCTCCCGTGTCGCCGCGCCGGGATTCCGCGGCCGCACGTGAGTCCCGGGTGGTCCGCGGCCGCGGCGTGGGTGTCGGTGCAAACCGTGAGCGGTTGGCCCTCCCCCCCTTTCGGTTGGGGAAAGGAAAGAGCCCTTTCCTCACCCTACGGCTTTCTGTTGGAAAAGTCAGAACCGAATGTTCCCAATGTTTCAGTCCTTAAGCAGAAAATATGGTTTTAACAGAGACTGTTCATCGTAGAATTTTTAAAGATTTCCTATAAAAACATACCGAAATAGAAACAACAAAATCTTTCCGGGGGTTACATTAAATGACTATCGTGCTGATGAAAATGTCAACTAAATAGTATGTGGGATTTTCAGCCCTAGATTATTGTTCAGTCGTGTAAAAATATGGATATAACACATACTTTTGAGAGGCTCAGAATGTTCCAGAATTTTTGGATCAGAAGGTGCGTTTGAAACAGAGATGGCCTAAAATTAAGAAATACAGATGTTGAAGATACATATAAAAGATGCGTAGGTACCCAGTAAATCTTGTTGAATGAATTAGACGAGCGAGATGGGAAGTAATTTCTTCATTCTTTAGGTTAGTAAATACCTTTGCTGAAGAGATAATTCGGCAAATCTTGTAATATTTAGAACTTAGGAGAAATTAAAATTATTTCGTATAAGTAGTAAATAATAGTGTAAACTGCTTTGGAGTTAGATCCTCTTTTTAAAACATCTGCTAATCACATTTTTAATAAAATTATGTGATGCTAATATTGCTGATAAGGATGAAACCCTTAACACAATAAGCCCCCAAACAGAAACCCATAATAAAACAAATAGTTCCAACAAATGATTTATTATCTTTATGTATTTTTTAGTATACATAGAAGAAACACAGAAAATAACACAAATGACTTTTGGTCTTTATTTATAAAATCAGAGTGTAAGCTATGAAAGATTTACCATGTCAATGTTTAACTTGCCTTCGTGTATGTGCTGCCTAGTGTGCTCCTGTTCTGGACATTGCCCCCATACCTGAGGAGTTTATGCAGAGGTAGAAAATCCTGTTTGGATTCCTTGTGCAGGTTTCTTCTTTTGTAGACTTTTATTTTATCCAAATCTCTTCCCCCTTTGTGGCTTAAGGTGCAGTCGTCCAAATGTCTATTTACTGCTCAAAGATGTGAGAAAAATGCTTTTCCATTTGTCCAGTTCGCTTACTGGGATTTATTGGATGCCTAAAGCTCTCTTACCTGTGACATTTAACGTTTGTATTTTGAAGACACTTATGTCAATTTTTCTTTTTTGCAAAATAGTTATAATTTATCATTTTTCTACGGTTTTAACATGACTCAAACTATGGTCCATATCTAAAATTTTTCTGCCCAAGAACTTGAAATGATACTTGGAATTTTTTTCCCTTGAATAATTGGTGGTGTTCTTCAGTCATGTTGTCCTTTTTTCACTGAGATCTATGTTTAGACCTAAATGTATGTGCAGCTATTAATAGTGTTAATGTTCTGATTTTGTGTGTGTATGTGTGTGTATAAATGCAAATTTTTAGAAGTGATCTTTCAACAAGTAAATTACTTTCAAGTAAATAAAGCACATGCCAGAGGTATGTATTTTCAAAAGAAAAAGGTTTAAATGGATCTTTTCATAAGGGATCATGACAAGAATTGTGATTGGTTTTGACAGTTTTTCCATCACTCAAACATAATAAGGTCAAGCCAAACATAATGGCTGCACATCTGTACTCCGAATATTGGGACTGGAGGGTTGCAGCAAGTTCAAGTACTCTGTGGGCCAAGAGTTGAGGTCCTTCTCAAGAAGTAAATAATACATGTGCAGTGGAAACAGTTTTATAATTACAGCCTGCTTTTTTTACTGAGCAACAGTTTTATTATCTGTAAATAATTAAAAGTCTTCCAGTTTTCCTGAAAGGTCTTAAAACACCTTGTATATACTGAACTGTTGTGTGCTATGCTTTCTCCTGCTTGTTTTCTTTCACACTGTGAATTCACTCTTAAAAGTGCAAGAACTCAAGGAGTTCGAGAATCTTTCCAGATGCCATAAGTCTGCTGTTTGTAAAATATCTCTAAGATCCTTACAGGAAAGTTTTTTTTTTTTTTTTTTTAATTAAAAATTTACTTCTCACAATTAAGGAGGCTGAGAAAGCCTAAGATTAGAGTGCCAGCAAATTCAAGGGTATATGATGAGGATGCATTTCCTGGTTCTTAGGTTAAGAAAGGTTTCTGTTGAGTTCTTTAGCTGTCCTGGAAGACATGTTAGCTTTTATAGCTGTCATTGAACTATATTCTTAGCCCTCTTTCTGTTTTTTCATTTTTGATGCAAGCTCTCACCAATTGGACAGTCTGGCCTTGAACTTACTCTGTAGCACAGGCCTACTTTGAACTTGACAGAATCCCTCTGCTTCTGCTTCCGTGGTAGCTGCTATTGCAGGTCCAAACCACCAATGGGCTCAATTTAGTCTGTCTTCATTAGGGCAGTAATCTCTTTGGAGGGCACACCCTCCCAAAAAGCCCACCTTATTTCATCACCTCAGAGGTTAAGCATTTAACTTTGGAAGTATATAGACATTCAGACCATAGCAGGAAGTGTTCCTGAATTAGTTACCAGTATATTTTTAACAAATGGTCAGCCAACTTTTATGGGGTTTCCTGCGAATACTGTGAGCTGGTTTATATAGAGGTTACAAAAACAAGAAAGATGTATATTATATGGAAACAGATAGTCCGGTTATTTATTCCATATAACACCTCTGTGTGTGTGTTTGCAATCCAGATAATGAACTTTTTCCCTGTGCCCTTCCTGTCTCAGGGCAGTTGTATAGATCAGCACCTTTTACCTCACAGCTGCAGACTCTGAAGAATTAACTATTTGTGCCCATTCGTTATAGTCCTTTGGCATATGTGTTTACCATGTTCATTTTGCCTATCATTTAATATTTGAGAGAAGGGAGAAGAAAGGTGAGTGGAGAAGAGGGAGAGGGTTTTAAAAGGAGAATGGGAAAGATGAAAATTTATTCTGGTACTGACTGTACTCATTTTGGAGGAGAGATTGTCATGCTGACTTCTGATGGTAGAGTCATAGTTGCAATAAATCTGAGTAGGACTGTTTGTTTAGTTACCCTATTTGATAAAGGAAGAAATTAAGGAGTAAAGTATTAAAATGGTTTTCTTAAAGACATTCAAGGCCAGAATCAGTCTGGAGTTTCTATTGTTTACACATTGGCAGGCTGTGCCCTGTGTGTGGGAAGGAATAGTTACATTTACTTTGTAATTAACCACCTGCTGTTATGGAAGTGTGTTAGTGTCTTCCATAACTATAAATAAAAGGGGACCTTCATAAGATGCCACTAGCTACCCTTTTATGTACTTCTAAAGGCAGTGAAGTAAAGTAGAAATAGTGTTGCTTATCTCAAAACTTGTGTCATAGGTCCAAATGTGAGATGTTTGGGATATTTATAGATGCCATGTACAGAAGGTGAATTTCTTTGCCAGTTTTCATTTTTATTTAATCTCAAATGTTGGCCTATAGCCACTGTAAACTTCTTGGAAAGGTTTAATATTATGTTATCTGCAAATGAAATGAGGTTAGTATCTTTTTAATACTGCTACTTTTTCTTTTTTTGCATCAAGTTGAAGTACATAATTGTTTGGTTTGAAGAGTTGTATTTTACTTTTTTTTTTTTTTTTTGTAAGAAATATTAAGTGCCACAGAGTTCAGTTCAGTGAACAAAGGACACCAAGGACCATTCCAATGGAGGAAGGCCCACACAAGCTGCTGTCAGGTCTCAATGCTGCTCTCTTGTCTGGCATTTTAGTAGGCTATTATTTAAGCCTTGATTCTTGAATCTCTCACATGTAGATGGTACTTGCTTTCTTGTTTCAGAGTATTATACTTTTCATATGTGGTTGTTCTTGAAAGTGGATTGATGTTGTATAAAGTAACGACTAAAAAAAGTCTGTAATTAGACAGGTGCTAGAACCTTGCTTGTTTGTTTTTTCTGTTACCATGCTAGCATGTTAGCATATGGAAGTCATAGAAGGACTTCAAGGCTTCTTCTGTCACTCTCTATTTTGTCTTGAGAGAGGATATTTTCCCCCCTGTTAGGCATATGAAGTCCCTCACTTGGCTAGCCTGATGGGCCTTCAAGCTACTGGGATTTTCTTCCTTGTCCTCCCAACATTGGGGCTATATTATATGTCTATCTTTTTTTATGTGCATGCTAAGGATTTGAACTTGGGTACTCATGCTTACAGAACAAGTTTTTTTACTTGCTGAGCTGTCTCCCTAGCTCAGTCAATCCCATGTTTTAAAAACTTTAACTAATTAATTAATTCATTCATTTTTCTGAGATAGGATCTCACACAGTCCAAGTTGGACTGGAACTATCTATAAGTAGCTGAAAATGATCCTTGTACTCTTGATCCTCCTGCCTTTACCTCCCCATGTGCTAGAATTAAAGGCATGTAGCTTTCATGTGTAGCTTCATTTCAAGAAATTTATGTGTGAATTTATTTTAAATATGAAAACCATTTGACATGAAAATAGTAGCTTTTATAAGTTAGCGATACTTTTTTAGTGCTATTGATGTAGAGTTAAATTGCTTTTGAAATTTGTTCTACATGATCTATTGTTACATTAACTTAATAAATTGCAAATGAATCAGTAATGAGATGACCAGAAAGAAATTGTTGTTTAAGGGATGTAGAGCCATATTTGCCAACCTTGTCCCTAAATTTCAATTGCAGCAAACTTGGATAGTAATCTCAAGTTGCCTCTGTTATGAAGTGAATCCTATAAATCTTACCAATACCATCATCTTTATTGTAAATAAAACACAGTAATAATGTATAGGTCCAAAACAATTGTTTTAAATATAGAGATTGTGAGAAAGCAGAAACAGGGACATGTAGAGGTCAGAGGGCAACTTGAAAATCGGTTCACTTAAACTTTATGTTCTCCAGAGAGCAAAGGAACTCAGGTTGACAGATTTTCAATTAGCTCCTTTACCCATTGAGCCATCTCGACCCCCTCACCCTCCCAACCTTCCTTACATAAAAGGAGGATAAAATCCTCCTTAACAGAATCTGTTGGCTAGTCTGCTGTGGTGTCTGAACAGTTCAGTGTGTTCCAGAAGTTTGTCTTCCATCCTATCAGCATCAGTTAAGTATGTAATACAGATCCCATTAAGTTAATAGAAATCAAACATGAAAAAAATTGTTTTACAGTGCTGGGAATTGAACCCAGTGTCTTGAACATGCTAGGCAGGCAGTCTGCCAGTAACTACATTTCCAGATTTAAAAAAATATGTATTTTGATTTCTTTCTATCATGTACGCTAGTGGCTCTTTTACGGTGTGTGAGTGAGTGTGTGTGTGTGTGTGTGTGTGTGTGTTGGGGGTTTAGGGTATTGATAGAGTCAAGCCATGTATCTATCCTAGGCTGGTCTGAAACTCACCTTGTAGTCCAGGCTGGCCTTGAATTTTTGGTCTTCCTGTCTTTGCCTCCTAAGTGCTGGGGCTTTCTCTAGTTCTTGTTTTTTTTATTTTGCTTATTTTAGGAGACCGGTCCAGTGTAGTCCACATTGGTCCTTGTAGCTGAGGATGACCTCAAACTGTTGTCTCTTTATCCTGTCTGCCTCCCATGTGTTGAGATTGAGTTTGAACCACCATCTTTAATGTGTGCCCAGTATGTGTGAGTATATGTATATATATTCTTTTTGCACATTTTAAAAAAGCTGATTTGTATACAAAATTAGATAGCTATGTACTGTGAAAGATGCTGCCAGTGCTTTTCATAATTATTTTTGTCTCTCTGTATCAAAGCTATGGCTTAGCAACCTTCCCCTGACATATGAGAAAGTAGTTTTAGAGTTCCTTTGTGCACTTTAACCATGGTCATAGAGTTTTCATAATTACAGAATTCTGGTACCCTTAGTTCAACATAAGATATCACAGAGAATAATGAAATATACAACCTGGTAGATACCATTCTGCAGGGGCAAACCTTACATTTTGTTACTTTCATGTACTCTTGCTCTTTGTGAAAGGCACATTTTCTTTTAAGTTTAACCTTTAGTGCTATAGATACCACTATAAGAATTTCTTCTCTTTATATTTTCAACAAATACTGTATCTTGAATCAGATGTAAAGCATAATGCTGTTTATTGGAAGGGAAAGGAGGAAATACCTCTTAGTGTTTTTTGAATAAAACTTCTGGGTCAGAGAGGAAAATGAGATTTCCAGCTTACCTTTATATTACGAATTCTACTTATTGTGCTCCTCTGTGAGTATAAATTACATTTGTTAACTATACAATATGCCAAAAATAAGGATATTTAATATTTGCCTTAAATATTTAAGTTTTTGTTTTGGGAAATTAAAATTGCAATTGCATCTTTTGAGCACCTATGTATGTGATGTGCACTAATTGATAGGTCTTATTTTCGATAATGTTAATCAGGTGACACTTTTCTTTCCTCTTTTGAAGAATCAATCCTATGTACTGTGTTGCCAATGATTTTGAAGATAGCAACTTAAGAAAATCTATTGTATTTCAGAATGCTTTAAAAATTAAAGTCTTGTGGTCTTAATTAATTCTATATGGTTTATTTCCCTGCCCCTACTCTAAGCATTTCCCTGACTCCATTTTTTTATATATAAACCAAACATAGGAAAGGAGGTTAATTTAAATTTTTTTTATTATGTATTATTGATTGTGCGTGTATGCATGTGTGCGTGTGTGTGTATGTATATGTGTAGAACCATGGACGAATTCGGGAACCACCATGGACCACCTCCACCTCCTCCTTGTTTACCCTGCCCCAGGATTCACAGGCTCCACCCTACCAGGACCAGAAATGCAGGCCGCTCCCGCTTCCGCCTGGTGTCTATACCTGGGGTCTAAGGATCCGAACTCAGGACCTTCTGCCTGCAAAGCAGAGGCTTAACCCCTGACCCACCTCTTCAGCCCCTAATTTAAAGAGATATTTCAGATGGAGACTAAGTGGGTAACTTATCTCCATTGAAATTGATGTCTTTACCCCTGGAGTGAAGATTTGTCTAAGAACCCGAGGTGTTGGCTTGCAAAGGCACATTCCTATTCTCTCTGTGTCCCTTCCTTCCCTCTCTTCTCTTGATCCTGTCTCTTTCATTTCCCCCTTCTCCATCTGCCTTTTCTCTTTCAGTCCCTGCCTATTTACTTTTTTTTCCCTTCTCCCTAGCAAAACTCCCCCCCTCCCACCCTTCTGCAGATTTAAGCTTTCATAAATGCCACAATGAGTCAATAATTGTCTCGTTTGTTGAGGTTTGCTGTTAGATTCCTGGTGTAGGTTAATGAGAGACAGTTTAATATAAATGTAAGTAGAAGTGCGTTTACTGCTTTAATGTCTGTGCGGTATTTGACAAGGCAATTTGAGGAGGAGCAAGTGTGCACTCCATATTGCCAAGTTGGTGCAAAATTTTCAGAAAGTGGGTATGGTCTCCTTTCAGTGGTGAAGATGTAACTGTAACTTAGTTACCGTTTTAGATAATTGTCATGATCCAATGTATCTGCCCTCTATCATTTTTGTGGTTCTGGGATTCGAGCCCAAGGCATTTACTATATTGTTGAACTGTAATCCCAGCCCTTTAGACTATATTTTATTAAAATATCTTTCATAAAGTAAATATATTGGGCTCGGTTATATCCAGGTCCCAGGGCTGTTTTCAGTTTGGATGTATGAGATACTAAGTTTTTTTTGTTAAGATATTTATTACAAATACTTTTTTATTATTATTTATTCAATTGTGCATGTGTGCGTGTGTGCGCGTGTGTGTATGTATGTGTGTATGTGTCCCGGAGTCTATATGTGGGGTCTAGGATCCGAACTCAGGACCTTCTGCCTACAAGGCAGAGGCTTCACCTCTCCAGCCCTATTATAAATACTTTTTAAAATATTTAGTAAATGATACAGCAAAAATCTACTTACCTACCATCCATAATATGCATGTCACTTTTAATATTTTACAGAAAAATGCAGTCTTAAATATTCACTTGTAATAACCTAACCCTCCAAGTCCTAGTACTCTTTCTCTTTACCCAAGGTAGCAGCTATTTTGAGATTGAGTATATTTTGTAGTTGCATTTTATACTTAAATGTGATCCTTGTTCATAAGTGGCATAGTATTTAAATTTTTATCAGTTTATATTTTAACTCTTTTGGTTTGGGGATATATGTTGGTTCTGTAGATCTTGTTTTTATTTTGCTTTACTGTTCTTTGTTATTCCACCATGGATTTTTAAATACTATGTATCCCACTGCTTGGTATATTTTGGGTTTTGCTGTTGTAAGTAATGTGGTGATTATTTGTGTACTTTATCTATATGCAGGTTTTTCTCTTGGAAAGATTAAACAAGTGAAGTTATTAAAGAGCAGTATATAAATATCTTTGTTAGATATGACCTAATTCTTGTGTAAATTGGATTTGTCATCATGTACATTATGAGCAGTATATGAGCTTTTTTTTTTTTTTTAGCAAACTACAGCCAGGCTTGAGGTTATGTGATTTTAAAATATGTGCTAATAATGATGATATGACATGGTATCTAATTTTAATTTCATTCTTTTTAGTACTAATTCAGTCACTTGAAAATAATATGAATTTTATGATTTTTCTGTATGTTTATTTAGAATATTAATCTTTTTTTATCCCAGGTATTGAACTCAGAGCCTTGTATATGCTGTGTCCACACAGAGAGTTACGTCCCTAATCCTTTTCCGTATGTTGAGTTTCATGTTTAAATATTTTTTGAAAGAAAAGATATTGTTTACAAATTTTATGTTGAGGACCATCTTTAGCCAACCTTTATATTTGACAGTGCAGTTGAAGAACATGTTCAAAATCAGAATAAAATACACCATGCCCATTGTAATATACTCATGGTAGTAAGCAATCTCAGATTTTGCTGTCAAAACCATGATCCTTTACAACTTTTCTCCCTTGGAATTTTTTTTTAAATATCGTCTGCAAATAGTGAAGGTTTTTTGTTTGTTTTTTCTCCCTTTTTCTTATATGTGGGGCGTGTATTCAAGTTCACTGCTCTGCTCTGTGCGTGTTCATGTGTGTCTGTCCAAGGTTGATGTTGAATATCATTTTTGATTATTTTTCCACTTTAATCATGTGAGGTGGAACGAACATTCCCAATTTTGCTTTCCAATGTTGGGATTATAGGGTGGGCAGGTCCTTGTTTCATGGAAGAACTTGAACCATTCAGCCATCTACTCAGATTTCTCCTCCCCATCTTTTTTAGGGAGCATTTAGGTCAATCCGAAGGGAGTTAGGAATCTTTTTTCCTTGCAAAAAGCTAGTATTTAGAGAGTTAAGTATTGAATGCTTCCCTCATACATTTTTAGATGTGTCACTCTGTATCTTTTGTTCTTTTACATTTTACTTGCCATAAGCAGTTTTTGGTACCAGTGGTATTTTATTTATAATTACTCATAGAAAGCTCTAAAATACAGGAGCCCAGACTTCCCCTTCACTCTCAGTATTTATTGTCTTTGCTCAGACCTTCACTCTTTCATATTTAAAAGACCAGTTGATCAAGTTCCTTTGGGGGAGTCATACTCTGTTCTTTTGTGAGCCATCTTTACTGCTTAATGTGCCATTTTCAAGGCTCAGTCAATGTTGCAGGCACTGCCTTCCTTTTAATGTCTGAATGCTTCATGGCTATTTAGTCATCAATTAGTTGAGTTGGTATCCACTTTCCAGTTAGTGTGATGTGAGCATTTGTGTACAGCTTCTATTGTAGACATAAGTAATAATTGAGTGTATGCCTAGAATCATAGATATGTATTACTGAGTCATAGATAGGGTAACTTTAAAATTTGGGACCTTGCATAATTCCTCTCCATAGTGGATGCGCAATTTTACCGTGCCCCAGCAGTGGGTTCTGATTTCTCTATTGCTAATATTACTGTTATTGTCAATCCTTATCAATCCTTTAAATTTTTACTTGTTTTCTTTGGAAGAGTGTCAGTGATTTTTGATTTCCTATTCCTTGATGAAGAGTAGAGTGGTCATCTTCAGAGAAATACCAATTTATCTTTTGTCTTTTAAAATTGGGTTAATTTTCTGAGTCTTTATATTCTGTATACAAGTTTCTTCTCGGTATGTGATTCCAATTTAGCCCAATTTCATTTTTTGTGGATTGTCTTCATTGTATACTAATTTTATTTGAAGCCACCGAACCCAGCTAATACTGCATTTTTTTGGTTTGTGAATATGGGATACCTTTATTTATTTAAACCTTTTCAAGTTTCTTTTTGTTGTTGTAGTGAATTTTTGTCCAGGGTACTTGAGATTGAACCTAGGGCCTTGCACATGTTAGGCAAGTACTTTACTATTAAGTTATTTTATAGTTGTCAGGGTACAGATATGTACTTTTTATTGCTAAATTTATTTCTAAAAGTTTTATTCTTGATAGTACCACAGGTGGAATGGTTTCTTAATTTCATTTCAAGATTATTCAAGCTTACCTACTGGATTTGCCTTCACCCTTTATCATTTGATTTTTATAGGCTTAGATTCATAAACTTAGATTTGAATAAATTCAGTGTATTTTTGATAATATATTCTAGATAGGGATTACATTTGGTGTGCCTTTGCATATAAGAATTACTTTTTACTTAAGCGACCCTTTTTCCAGTGATTTAAAAAAGGATAGCTTTTCCTACATTTTTATAAACCCTGGAAATAATTCAAGTTCACTGAAATGTAATTTAATATGATAAAATGCACCCATTTAAAATTTAAACATCCCAGTTTAGACTGTTTGAATTACTTCCAAGAAGTTCTCTCCCTAATGCCTCTTCCATGTTATTCTTCCTTCTGTCCCCAGGCAGGCATCTATTTGCTAATTAGTTTTGACTGTTTTGGAACTGCATGTAAATGGTACATTGCATATAAGTGGAATCACATATTTTATACTCTTTCCTGTGTGCCTTTTTGTGTAGTTTTAAAGAATTTTGTTTTTATAACTAATTGTTGATTTTTTTTAAATACAATGAGTGTACAACAATTTATTCATGTTTTTGGTGAATATTGTTTCCATTGCTTTAGACTGCTGTGAATAAAGTTCTCTTGGCATTCATGTCCTTGTATGAATATGTATTTTCATTTTTCTAGTGTTAATATATTAATTTGAAGGTGTCACCTTAGAAGGTATCAAATTCCATGGTAAAATGGGAAGTTTGTTTTGATCATATTAGGAACTACCAAACTTTACCAAATGTTTATATACATTCAAACCAGTATGTGAGAATTCCAGTTCCTCCAAATCCTGTTGACGTTTGTTGCTCTCAGGATTAGTTGTAGCTAATTCTGATGGGTGTGATGATATCCTGTGGCATGTTTGTTTTGTTATTGTTTGTTTTTTGCTTTAATTGCTGTAAAATACATACAATATTCACCAGTTTAGCTATGTTTACTTGTATACACATTGATGATATAAAATATATTCACGCATTATGCAGGTGCCATTACCTATCTCTGCAACTTTTTTTGTTTTCAAACTGAAACTGTTTACTGAACAGAGCAACTCTCTGTTAGCCTCTCTCCCCTCCCCAGCCTCCCTGGTCTCTGGGAAATCACTGTGAGTTTTCTGTCTCTGAATTTGATAATTTCAGGACTTGTTGCAGGTGAAATCTTGGGATATTTCGAACTTGGGATATTTGACACCCTCCTGTAATCCTGGTGATCAAACCCAAGGTCTTCACTTTTTAGGCAAGCCTATGTGTATATATATATATATATATTTTTTTTTTTTTTTGGTAGTGTTTTTGGTGAGCTTCATTCTGTTTGCATTTATCCTAAAGTCAATAGGAGTCTCAATCTGTAGCAGGTTGACCTCAAGCAGTCCTTTTGCCTCAATTCCCAAGTGGTGGGATTATAGGCGTGAACCACAGCACCCTGTTCTCATGTCTTGATGTATGTGATTCTAGTTTGGGATTCTTTTTCTTGGCACTTGTTCCCCATGAAAAGTCTTTGTTCTACTTAACTTTCTTCCCTTGCTCTTTTTTTTCCCTCTGGCTTTCTGAAGTTGTAGATATTTTCGTTTCTCTTCTTTGTTTATATTATGTAAATGTAGGAAGTCCATTTGCGTAGGTGTAGTTGTGTATATGTGTGTAAAAGAGGACAATTGTGTGCCTGTGGAGGACCAAGTGTGACATCAGTAACCCTGGATTGCTCTACCTCCTTGCTTTGCTCTGAGATTTCTCAAGCTCTGCTTAGGCCTCCTCGTCCCTAGGTTTGTGCATGGGATCTGGAATCTGAACTCAGGACTTCCTGCTTGTAAGGCAAAGCCATTTCTCCAGGCTCCATTTGAATCACTTTATATATTCCTTTTGTAATAGGTATTTGGAAAATCCTGGGACAAGAGAGATAGCTCAGTTGGTAAAGTGCTTGCCATGCGAACTTGAGGACCTTAGTTTGATATGGCAACTACACACCCATGACTCTGTGCTTGTAATTGCAACACTGAGGAAGCAGGGATAGTCAGGTCTCTCGGACTTGCCTAAAAACTCCCTAAAAACAAGATGGGTGGCTCCTGAGGAATAGCATCCATTGTTGACCTCTGGTCTCCATACACATTAACACATAGGTACATGTGTGCCCCTATGCACACCTCTTCACTCATGCCAACATGTGCACATACTATATGCATACAAATCCTTGTCTACTGTTTTTAAACAGCTCTTTCATTTACAGGTTTGTTTTAAGGATTATATTTTTATAGTAATTTTTTACTGAACTGAACACTTTAATATTTTGCTGTCGATTGACTCAGTTTTAATGTTGTGGTTTCGCAGCTATCAAATACTTTTCTTATAGATTTGATCCTGTTGAAACTTCACTAGATGTGTCTAGAGAATGCTTCACTTGAATAGTAATAGCTACTGTTAACCTCTCCCCACTGGTATATATTCATTGAATATGATACTAAGATTCATACAGGTCTATAATGTTCTTGAGCATGGTATTCCTCTGACTCTTTGACCTTCCTCTACTTTTCTGTTAGTCTTAGGTTCCTCTAAACAGCTTCACCTCAATTTTCATGCCATGTATGCACATGTGATTTCTCAAGCTCTGCTTAGGCCTCCTCGTCCCCAGGTTTGTGCATGGGATCTGGAATCTGAACTTAGGACTTCCTGCTCGTAAGCCATTTCTCCAGGCCCCATTTGAATCACTTTGTATATTCCTTTTGTCTCTATAAAATGTTAGATTCACAAATGAGAGAAAAAATCACTATAGTTTTCTTACTGAGAATAACGTAATCCTTTCTGAGAATGGCTTAATATGATAATCTCCCATTACATTCATTTCTTGCAAGTGACATAATTTTGATCTTTATGGTTGAATACAATTCCATTGAATATCTACACTGAATTTTTAATCCCTTCCTCCTCTGTGGACACTTGGTTTGGTTCCATACATTAGCTCCTGTGAATAGTGCTATGAGACTATTCGACTCATTATGGTTGGAGTTCACTTAGAAGACTCCCGGTCCTTTTTTTTTTAAAATGCTTAGTAATGGTAGCTGAGTTATGTTATTGCTGCTGCTGCTGCTAAAAATAAACCATGCTTCAGCAATCCTTATTAGATAAACTAATATTAATGCATAAGTCTGTCTTTCTGCTTTAAGATAAGTCTGGAGCAAAATGTGCTGTTTTCGACCAGTGCTATGTGGAGCTAGGACTAACTCTAGCATGTGGTAACTGCACATAAATTATAAAACAATCTCTTGAATAACAGATTCTAAATTAGAGTTCAAGATTTGGCTAGCAGATTAACAACTAAAATGGATTGCCTATCCATTCTTTTTTAAGCACTGCATATTTTGAATCATAACTCTTCTTTCCTCAGGTTCACAGTCTTTCATTTAACTTACACATAGTTAATATTCAGCTGTAGACTCAAACAGCAAAAATTTGGAACTACTTCTTCTGCTTCCTTCCTGGCACTCTCTTTTACCTTAGCCCCTCAGCTTTGATCTCCTGCTTCCCAGATTAGTGAGATCTTGCTTTAGGATTAAATTTCTTCTGGTTGGAAAATGCCTCATGCATAAGTTGAGTAATAAATAACTCACTTCATTTGATTTTTTTTCCTCTCATGACAATAGTTTTGTTCTGCCTGTCATATTGTCATATTGAAATATTTATTTTTGACAACTGTTATACCCTGTAGGATTTTCCTCTACACACATTTTCCATACAGTGTATACATTTGCTAATAGTCCTACAGTACTGTTCTAAAATGAACTCTTGAGATACAGCATATACATGGAAGAATGCACATAAAATATATCTATATATGTGTGTAAATATATATGCTAAATATGGTTGGCCAACCTTCAGGTAACAAAACAGCAGATCTTCCAAACTCTTCGTATTCTGTTACCACCTGTTTCCCAAAGTTCAAGGGTAGCCTGGGGCAAGACCACAGATCTTAAATAGCATATAGATTAGGTTGTTTTCAAATATTTTTCTGTAACTAGAAACCTACACTGTTACAGATGGTCCTCAGCTACATTTTGATTTAAAATTCTTTGACTTTGTGATAGCATGGAAGCCATATAAATTCAGTAGAAACCATGCTTTGGATTCTTATCCTTTCTGAGTCTAGTGATTTGCTGTATGATACTTTCAGATGCTGGGCAGCAGTGATGCACTTCCAGTCACCAATGAGATGAAGTCATTAATTGATTTTTATGGTGCACAGTAGTTCTCCTTATCCATAGTTTTACTTTCTGTAATTTTAGTTATCAAAGGCAATTGAGTTGCAAAAATATTAAACAGTGAATTCTATAGTTTATATATTTTAAATTGCCTGTTGTTGAAATCTTGTACTGTCTCTTCTTGATCTGTGATATGTTATCTCTCTCCAGTAGTATTTCCTGCAAGTATTTCCTTCCACTTAGTCTCTCAATGTTGGTCTTGGTTATTGGTAGTTTGTTGAAACTCCATGGTGAATTTATATAAGTAATCCTCTAATGGCCCTAAAGTGCGATAGTAGCTGTTAACAATTTGGATATGCCACAAACACAGCCATAAAGTGCTTTAAATATTTTCTAGCATCATTTCAGAAGGAATAATAAGATGTGAATACTGTACAGTTAGATATTTTGAGATTCACATACATATATTATAGTATAACAGTTCTTTTACTGTGTAAGGTGAGCAACTCAAGAACTTTTCGTAGGATGATGCCATACATCGGGCAGTACTAATTGTGTGGGGTGCACTGTGGTCATCAAGGATCTCAAGTAACGTGTGAAAAAGTTTGAAATTTATCCTATTGAAATTGATAAGGCATAGGAATTTTTGAATATAACAGTGATACGACCAAATACTGACTTTTAGGAAATTAATGCTAATAAGATAAAGATGTCATAGTTAGATACAAGTATCAATTTGACGGTTGAGAGTTTGAGCTTTGGTTACATTTGTAGAGAATTAGTAGTTGATAGGCCAGAGCAAACCTGCAGGAGATTGTCTGTTTGATGGGGAAGGCCCAGTTCATGATGGGCAGGACTAGTCCCCATGCAGTTGAATAAAACAGAAGGAACTGTTTGAGAAAGTTCGCATCCTTCTGTATACTTGGCCAGATGTGCTGGTCTGGAAAATAAGGACTGTTCATCTCTCAACCATTACATGGAGATGGTGTGGCCAGTTCTCTAAGCTCCTGCTGTTGGTATGAGTTCTCCTGCCAAGCTATGCAAGCAATATAGCCAGACTATCTGAAGAAAATAAATCTCTTGTTCCCTTAAGCCTTTTGATGGTGTTTTTATTAGCAACAAGTACATGCTTCCTGTGACAAAAGGTAAAATAATAGTTAATAATAAAATTTGTCAAATAATAAAATTTACAGGGGATCAGCAAGATGATTCAGCAGTAAAGGTTATCTATGTGTTATGGCATAGTTGTGTCTGTTCTCTTTCCTGCCTCTCTAATAAATCAATAAAATAAAAGATAAAAATTAAGCACAAGTTTAATTGAACACAAGTTTGAATGGGATGAAGTGGATGAACATGGCCTTTAGAGTCAGATTTAGGTTGAATCTTAAACTTACATTTTCATAGGCCCTACATTAAGTCACCTAAGTTTTTTCCCTCTTTGAATTATTTTATTCTATAGCATTTTAACCATTAAGGTTAAATGATCCACATTTTCTTTTTACATTCATTTGTTTATATGTGTTTGTGCCATGCCACATTTGGGGGTCAGAAGACAATTTTGGGTGTCAGTTCTCTCCTACCATGTGTGTTTTGGGGGTGCAATTTAGGTAGGCTTGACAGCGAGCACCTTCACCTGCTGAGCCATCCCACTAGTCCCCACATATTCTTGTAAACGTTTTTCTGGATTGACAAGAGTTTTTGGGGGGTTGTCTTTACTCTGGAAGCAACTAAATGGATGGGAAGAAGTAGGGATAGTGTTGGAATACAGTGGAATTCCTTAGTAGCATTTGGTGAGCAGCTGTAATCCTTTTGAGAGACTCCAGGTCAGGTCAAACTCTGGTTTGAGTGACTGGACTAGAGTGCTATTCAACTTCAACAAACGCTTTCTTTAGTATGGCAAATCTTCCTCTTGGGGGCAGTCTTCTCTAGACCGTAGTCAGGATTCTCTTACATATGATGCACACCACTGTATACTGTGCTCCTCCATCACAGTTCTTAACTGCATTATAATTACAGCATTTATTGTGACTTATTTTATTCATTGCCCCTGCAACATGAAGAGATTATATTGATTTATCTGCCTTGTAGACACTTAAAATCTAGTTGAAGGAAGAGAGAGAGGGAGGCAAGAAGGGAGGGAAGTAGGGAGGAAGGCAGGGAGGGAGGGAGGAAGGAAAGGAAGAAATTGAAGTTGACAAATAGTTGCTATGCTAAATAAAAAATAAAGGGGAAAATAAAGATGGCACCAGACTTTTTAAAGCTCATTAGTAGAAGGATGAGTAAGGTTAATGTCATACAAACACATACAGTTGAATGTTTGTTGAGAAATAGTTGCTTGTTTTTAATCACTTCAGATGCCCAGTTGCTCAAATGATGTGCACCTTTGGTAACTGAAAATTGCAGATTATAATGCTGGAGATGGGCTGGAGAGATGGCTTGGAAGTTAAGACTCTGCCCTGCAAGCAGAAGGTCTTGCGTTTGGATCCCAGGTCCCACGTTAAAAACACCAGGTGGAAATGGTGCACCTTTGGTAACTGAAAATTGCAGATTATAATGGTGGAGATGGGCTGGAGAGATGGCTTGGAAGTTAAGACTCTGCCCTGCAAGCAGAAGGTCTTGCGTTTGGATCCCAGGTCCCACATAAAAACACCAGGTGGAAATGGCGTGGGCCTGCACTTCTAGTCTTGTTGGGTAGAACCTGGGAAATCCCAGGCGAAGCAAGAAGGAGGTGGAAGCAAGCCAGGATGATTCCTGAAGTCATCCTTGGCCCCCTACAGGAACACACAATGTCCTCTAATATACACATGCAAGCACACACACACAAATAAAAACAATGCTGGAGATACGGGGCTTATACATGTTTAAGATTAGGGTGTAAACTACAGAGCCATATTGGAATTTGTATCACCCAGCTGTGTTTGAAGTACACATTCATACACTCCCACCATATACTGTGCAGAAGCCCGAGTAGGGGCATTCTCTCACTCTCCTTACTAGCTCAGTCTGACTTCAAACTCATGTAGCTAAGATTAGCATTGAAACTCCTGATCTTTCCTCCCTCTACCTGTGCGGAGATGGTATTATAGACACACCCTGATAGAACTGTGTGGTAGGTACATTTAAATAGATTCCTCAGGTGATTCTGTTGTGGGCTTAAGTTTTAGATTAATTTTCTCTAATTTTAATTATTTTTTATTTTTTTAAATTTTATTATTAAAAATGAATAACCCAGAGTATTATAGAAGCATACTGTATGCAGAATTTATTTAAGTGTTCACAGTTATAAAAACATTTTTGCTAACTTTTTGTATATTCACTTTTCTCTGGATTAAAAACATTTGCAATTTGATTAATGCAACCTGTGTTGTTTAAGAGATTCCGGGCAGATATTTTAGGGTAATAATCTTTGATTTTTTTTCTTGTCTTGTTGAATTTGATTATTTAAATTATTTGATATCTTAAATAATTTTAGCTTCTCATTTTAATATATGTAAGCATTAAATAAGGATCCAGTATGTTTACAATAATTAGTGGTCTTATGATAATGATATATTCTTTTTTTGAGAGAACTAAAATTGGAAAAATAGATGTAGTTGCTATTAATAATCTAATTTCTGTCTCATTTCAAGACCAACTTTGCAGCAGTTGTGTAATATTCTTGTGAGCTTTGAGTTTGCTTTTCTTTTTCCCTCTTGCCTTATATACATTGCTCGATATTTTGTTTTCCAGTCCTCAACTTTCTTTTATTCTTTTCCTATTCATTTTGCTGCCTACCTGCTTAAAAACTTCTAATTTGCCCCTCTTTCTTCAGTGCTAGCTACTGTTGTTTTGTTTTGTAATCCAGCATTTTTTTACAGTCTGATGTTGTACAGTTTCAAGAATGAGTCTGGGTACATGCGGTTGTCTTTTTAGGTTTTCTGACTGTGAGGTAATCTGGGTATTTAATATCAAAATTGGTGCTGATCAGAGTCTTGCTTGTTCTCCAGGGAAGAGGGGAGAGAAATTTAAGGGCGAGAGGGAGAGGAAAAACTGCCAAGTCACTACCATCTTCAAGCTACCCAGATGTTCAGTTCTTAAATATCTTTGTGCAAATAGAAAATGTATATACACTGCAAAAAATTAAGTTATTTTAGCTGTTAGTATCCTGTGTGTCTGTGTGTACATGTCTCTGTGTGTGCCTGTACATGTTTGTGTATTCTTGTGTGTGTTTGTGAACATGTGCCTGTTTGTATACTTGGATGTATAAGTTTGTATGTATTTGTGTTCACACATTTGTCTTTGTGTATGTGTGCGTATGTACATGTGTGGCATGTCAATGGATACATGTACCTGTCTGTTTACATTTATGGTTTATTGAACGAACTACAGTGAGTAATCATAAAGACAAGATAAACTTGTAGGTTCTTATTTATGTTCAGAAGCTTAAATACTGTTGATCTTAATATTCTTTAAAAAACTGTTGGAATGCTGAATTCACTGATATTCACAAATCATGTCTTTGTATGATAGTTTGAAAATCTAACTTGCCTTTTTAAAATCTATTCTGAGAATTTCAACGTGTTAGAAATAGGCATTAAAGTCCATTCACCTTACAACATTGACTAATGATCTTTGTAAGAATTAACAGGGTGAGGGAACTGGGAAGATGGCTCATGGGTTAAATCCTTTGCCTAGCAAGCACAAGGGCTTGAATTCATATTCTATAGAAAAAGCACTGAGTGGAAATGCTGGCAGATAAAGCAAGGAGCTAGACTAATCCAGGATGATTCCCAGTGTCATCCTGGGCCTACACAGACACATACAAGTGCTCTCTTGTGTACCCATACATATGTAAAAAAAAAAAAAAATAAGAAAAAAAAATTAATAAGGGTGAATTTTTTGAGACAGATCCTTTCCCAGGCAAGCCTCAATATATTGATTGTCCTGCCTCAGTTCCCTGAATGCTGCCTAGCTAACCACATGCTACAGAGAGGAAAAATTGGCTTGTATCCCTATCTAGCTAATCTGCTATCTGTCTGTCTGTTGGAGTAACACTTAAGATTGAATCTAGGGTGTCATGTGTGTCATGCGAGCACTGTACTGGTGAGCCAAAAGGCTAATAACTCTTTCTGTTAGTGCTTTTTAGGGAATCGTAATTCCTTCATTAACCAAAATAATCAAAACTAGAATGGTACATGTAATTTAAATGTCTCAAGCTTTCACAAAGGCTATTAATTTTTGTTTTAATTTTCTAAAGTAGAGATTGGTAGACTTTTTCTATAGAACCACATAATAAGTACTTTGTGTTTTGAGGAGAGCACTGTCTTTGCTACATGTACTTAACCTTGCACTTTTAATATGAAAGCACCCACCAATAATAGCTGAGTGAATGTGACTGTTCCAATAAAATAGTACTTAAAAAACAGGTGATTATGCCAAACCATGGAGTGTTTGCCCAGGCTCTAGTCTGTTGATGCCTCACCTAAAGTTCAAGGCTATAAATACTACTTTGTTTGGGTTATATGTTTCACAGTTTTGTGTAATCATCATATGTATTATGGCTGATATCCATTTGTCTTTTGCTAAGGTTGATACTTGCAGTTTCCTAAACAAAAGCATTGAATTTTTTTTTCTTAGGTCTGCCCTTAAATAGGTTGTATGAAAATGTGATCTTGACACCTTTTTCTCATGGTGAAATTGTATTTTTAAAATGTTTTTATCAAGAGCTTAAGTCTAGTTTTCAAATTAATTTTTTCAACTCCTTTTTTTGAAATCTGGAATACTTCACTGACGCTCTTCCTTTATCTCATTGTGCAGATCACCAGGAGAGGCTCAGTCTGACGACATTGAAGCTAGCCGAATGTAAGTATACCTTTGTTGAGGCCTGTGTGTTTTAATCTTATACTGCTTTGTATGTTATCATATTATATGAAGATAACTTCAAGGTTAAAAAATAATATGTTGACTTAAATACTTCTGAACTTTAGGTAAGGACCATTAGGTATCTAGTCAGTAATTCTGAGTATCCTTACATTTTGTGGGAAAACAGAGGACTGGAGAAAGAGTCACAGTGCTTGCTGTCAACTAATTTATAGTTCATTACATTAGTTTCAAGTATAGCCTCTGTTTTCTCTAAACAAAGTCTTCATGTTCTATGTTGTAGATACAAAGATGTGTAAGAGTTAGTTCCTACCCTGGAGAAGACTCAAAGTGAAAAGCACAGAAGCAGATCTTTTTAGCTTTGGAGATGGAATGGTATTTGGGGTATAGTGGAAACATAGCAATACCAGAGTATGGCAGGAAACTTGGTGACTGAGTAGGACTAAGTCAAATTTTATAAATAAGCATAGTAGGCAGTTAATGCCTTTCAGTTTGATAAAGACACAAGAAAACTGTAGATAAGATTTGATAATAGACAGATCTTTGGCATGTGTTGAGAAAGGTCTTGGTGCTTATCACAGGGGTTTGATAATCGTAAAGAATTTACTTTGTAGGGAGCCATAACTGTGGTAGACACATTTAACATCAAGGAAACAGTTCTGAAGAGAATGTGTGTAGAGTAATCAGGTCTCCAGTAGTAGTTCCATCAGTTAAAGCTTTCGTAAAAACAGTTATTTGGTGAGAATCCATGATCAAGTTTTCTTGATTTAAAACAAATATTTTGACAGTGGAACCCAAGACTGCAGTGATTTATTTAAAATGCTTAAGAAGTTTAAGGTAATGGAGATGGTAATTATCATAGCAAACTATTGTTGTATTTTAACCCTGTAGGAAGATATAGAAGACTCTCCCCCACTATCATCTCCTGAAATTATGCGAGCATGTAACTTTTCTAGTGACTTTAAAGCAGTATAAATTATAGGAAATTTACTATATGTTAATATTGTTGAGCATTTATCACCAGAACTGTTTTTACTTCATAATACTGAAACTCTGCATCTGTTAAACAATCATTTCCCATTCCAGCTGCCCCTGGTAACCATCATTTGTCTGTGATTATTTTAACTGTCTCGTGTAAGCTTAGTTACACAACTTTTGTTTTGATTATTGGCTTATTTCACTTAACATAATTTCTTCAAGGTTCTTCATGTTGTAGAACATGCCAGAATTTCTTTTTCAGACTGAATAATATTAAATTGAATGTATACAACTGGATTTGCTTACCCATTCTTCTATTAATAGGGAATTTATTTTCATTTAGCAATTAGGAGTAATATTGCTATAGAGTTGCATTTTTTGAGACCCTGCTTTAAATTCTTTTGAATACATACCCAAAAGTGTATATAGTGTTTTATTCTGATTATTAGTTTTTAAATTTTTTGAGAATGTACTCAATTGTTTTTAGTATAATTATATTTACCTACACATGGTTTCCAGTGTTTCTAGAAATTTGCTCATACATTTTAAGTTTTATTTTTTTTGACAGTAATTATTCTAAAGATATGAGCAATTTATTGTAATTTAGTGACCAAGTAACTTGAAAGTTTATTTTGTACAATCAAAGAGAGCAGTGGACATGCAGTAACTTAACTGCTATCCCATGTACCTTTTTTATGAAATACTTCAATAGTATTTTGTAGACTACTATAATTAAGCTGTATTGGGATTAGAGGATACTGAAAACTTAAAAACCAGTTGAGGGATTTGCATGAGGAAGTGGACCAAATACATTGTTTCATGCACTGAAAAGTGAGAAGCCTTGCAATTTAGAGATTCCTCCACTATCCAGAAGATTGTGTGTGGTATTTGGCAGAATAGGATGGGACAGACACTACTTAAATTGGCGTTTATGTAGGATTTTAACATTGGGTTGAATTTATGTAGTTTTTGATGGCCACAGTATAAAGGTTGTACCAGATGATAGTGCTTGAGTCTTTAAAGAGTCTGTGTTAGCAAGGTGACAGAATAGGATTTTATAGTACTTGCAGTTGTTATACTGCAAAAGCATCAATTTGAACAAGTCTTTATTGACAAGAATACCCTCACAAAAATCTGAGGAAACCCAAGTAAGAGATTCAAGCACTGAGGTGTGGCACAAAAATGAGATGTAATGAAGAGAATAAGAAAGACAAGTTTTACAATACCTGTATTCTCTATTACCTTTTCCTCAGAACAGCAGTGTGGAAAAGATAAGATAAATCTTGAGAAAAAGAGAAGTAAGCACCAGTCTTCCCGTGGATCACTGAGCCTGCCCTGGTAAAAACCCAGCGCTGGGTAGGAATCCTAGCTACAAGACTATCTGCCATTACCCAAGACTGAGTTTAGTGCCAAAGCAGATTCTCTAACCCCCTGCTTCCACACCTGCAGTGTCAGGCTGAATTCTATGGCCCTATACTCCTGCCATCCTGGGATTCAGTTCTCCTCTAACAGATCCAAGGGTTTGGGCCGACCCTAGTGATCTCCAGTGCTTGGCTAGTCTTTGTATCCAAACTCCAGCATCTTCCCTGGGGAATCAGGTTACTCAGTTAGTCTCTACAGCCTCTACTCCTGTCATTCATGAACCTGACCTCCCAACCAACTTTCCCATACTTACCTTCTCTGCGGTTACTCTCGATCCAGGTTATCCACTCTCCTCAAAAAAATCATGCTGATCCCCAGTTTCCTATAGTTCCAGGCTCCAATAGGCGAGAAGTACAGACACACTCCAGTAAGGTATCTGTGTATTGGGGCTTCAGGCCAATCATTAACTCGGACTTCTTCTTTCCAGTGACCTCAAGCGTCAGGTCCAGCCTAGCATATATTCGGGTTTCACACTCAACCCAGGGAAAGCTAGTAATTCACATAAATGATAATTTCAATAAAAGAACGGACTTCTTAGCAGAAGCCTTATAGAAGCCTCACAGAAGAAAATGGATTGAATGATACATTTAACTCACTGTAGGAAAAAAAGAAAAATAAATGGAATAATAAAAATAAATTAAAAAATCAAGAATTGACTTTTGTAAATTAAACGAAATACAAATAAATAAGTTAACTAACTGCTTTTCAGAAGTGAAATTTTAAAACTTTATGCATCCTGGCACCTGCCTGTGAGTCTGACATTTGGAGGAAGGAGAATTCGGACATTTCAGGCCAAACAAAATGAACAAAATCCAAGGATAACTACTTTATTGCCACTATATCTGTTTTATAAAGAATAGCAAAGATGATTCCTTTTTCTTTTGAAAAAAATACTTAAAGGAAAGAACATTAATTAACAACATGAGAAAAGTATAAAACCCAGTAGTAAATTTACAGTTTAGCTCAAAGTACTTAAAATTCTCTAACAGTTTGTATAAATCATATGTCTTTAGCATAAGAATTAAAGCTATCAGCAATGAGAACAATAATTTGTTGTGCTCTACAAACAAAAATATTAAATGTAGACTGGCATAATGAACAAAATAGGGTGCTATCTCAAGTTGTTATAATCTTTTATAAAATAGCTTGCTATAAGGTGTTTTATATGAGAAGTTGTAGGGACAGAAATGAAAAAGGAACAGAAGTAAAAAAAATAAAACAATCAAATCAAAAAGTAAGAGGAAGAAGGGAGCAAAGAATTTACAAAGCATAAGGATTAAATCTGTAATTACCTTGAAAGCAGGCTTTACTCGAAGCATATCTGTTGATTGGATGAATGACAAAACAACAGCCAAGCATATACTGCCTACAAAACACTCACTTCACTTTTAGAATACATAGATTGAAAGTGAAAGGATGGGGAAACATAGTTATGGAAATGGAGGCTAAAAGAATAGGAGCAGCTGTACTTATTTTAGAGAAGCATAATCGATGTGAAATCACAACCTGAAAAAAAAAAAAGAAAATGATCATTCCTGTATAATGTTTTTTTTATTTCTTCCATATTCATTTATTTTTTTCTCCCACGTTTAATTTTTTTCTTAATCATACAAGCTCAATAGGTACTCCCATCCTCTCCCTCCCCCCTCTCCTCCCCAGTTGTCCTCCATTGCACTCTCCCTATCCCCTTTTCCTTCCCCCTCTCCTGGTGCCTTTCCCTTCCTCCCTTCCATCCCTTGGAAACCTCCCTCTGAATCCTCCACCCTAGTGAGGGTTCAGGACACAGTGGCATAACCCAGAGCCCCTTCTTGGGCTCCCCGTTAGCATGGGAACTCTATTATGACTGTTAATCCTTTGCCTCTAAGGATCCTACTGCCTAGAGCCTTCTCCCCTGTGATCCATGCTCGACTTTGGGGGATCGTTGACATGTCAGTCTTTGTGCAGGTCAGGCAAAGTCCAGTCCTGGCTGCTGCAGCCTTAACTTGTGTGGAGTATCTTGCATATCTTTGGTCCTCTCAATGTTTAGGTTCTTACAGTCTTGCCACCCCCTCTTCCTCAAAAGTTCCCTGAGCTTTAGGATGGGGAGAGATTTGGCTGGTCTGGTTCCAGGTGATTAATATAGGGTCTTTGGTATTCTGAATTATAGTTTGTTGTTGTTTTCCATTTTGCTTTTCCTGCTCTGCCACTGACTGCATCCTGATTGGTATCGAAGATCACCAAACATAAAAGACTGTTTAAATAAAGATCTTAATATAAGAGGAAACTCAAAAATAGATGGAAGAATAGGAGTAGGACACAGCAGTGAGAGGGGGAGTTAGTGTCCTATTTGCTGGATGGTTACCTTCTATCTACCAGTCCTATATCCTCCCTGATTGGTGAGATCAAACTTGCTCAGTCCCAAGTGACCAGGAAGGGGAAGTGAGAGTAAGCTGCACCAAATGTTTCTGTACTTGAATGTAATATTTGATGATGGCCTATTTTCTCTACTGAAGTGTGATCCCCTATCTCCTTTCTTTTGGGGTCCTCCTTCTTTTCCCTCCTGTTTATAATCACTCGTGATTACAGTGGGTGTTCTATTATGGAGAATTACCTTTGAATATGTCATTAAGTGGGTTTGGAACAAGGATCCACTTATTAGGGAGTACATATGGATTATAGTTTTCTGTGTCTGGGATACTTCACTCAACATAATTTTTTCTAATTCTATCCATGTCCCGGCAAATTTCATTATTTATTTATTTTTTTGATGGCTGAGTAGTATTCCACTATATAAATGTACCACATTTTCATTATCCATTTGTCAACTGTAGGGCATTTGGGTTGATTCCATGACTTTGCTATTGTAAATAGTGCTGCAATGAACATGGTTGTACTCATGTCAATGTAGTGAATTGCTTCTTTTTGAGGAATTATTCCCAGTAGAGGTATAGCAGGGTCATATGTTATTTCAATCCTTAACTTTTTAGAAATCACTATACTGATCTCCAGAGTGGTCATTTAAGCCTGCATTCCTACCAGCATTGTATGAGAGTTCCCTTCTCTCCACATCCTCTCCAGCATTTTGTGGTGTTTATGTTGTGGATTTTTGCTGTTCTGACCAGGGTGAGATGACATCTTAAGGTAGTTTTGATTTGCATTTCCCTGATGGCTAGGGATGTGGAGCATTTTTTAAGATATTTGTTAGTCATTTCAATTTCTCCCATGGAAAAGTTTCTTTTGAGTTTCAAAAGCCCACTTTCCTATATAATGTTAAAGGTGCACTTTTTCAAGAAGATACAATGATTGTGAATCTATATGCACCCAACATTAGCATACATAAATATTTATAGTGTAAATACTAGCAGATCTTAAGTGGGGGCTAGTTTGGAATGCCTAGTAGTTACAGGCATAGTGTCATTCACTAATGTATAGATTATCCAGAATGAAATCCACTACAGTAGCATCATACTCTGACAAAGTTACGGTTTTCTTTTTAAGTTCAGAAATAAGACAAGGATGCTTACTACTGTCTTTTCTGTTTGACATTTTACTGGAAGTCCTCATCAGAAAGTTAATTTTAAAAATGAAAGGTATAATAACAGGAAAAGAAGAAATTAATTGATAATGTTTTTCAGATGACATGATAACTGTATAGATAACATTGAAAAGAAGACTGATGTAGTGACACTACACTTGGGGAATAGAGGATGGAAAATCTGAGTTTGGGGAAAGCTTGGTCTATTTCATTAGTTAGTCAACCTGGGCTATAGTAAGTCCTTGTCTGGAAACAATGAAAGGGACAAATACACAGAGGTATGGGGGCTTGATGGAGTGAGGGAGGGGAAATCCTAAAGATACCCTTAAAACATATTAGACCCAATGAGTTCAATAAAGTTATAGTATACAGAAATAAAGGTAATGAAATTAGTATTGATTCTGTATACTTACTGAGTTAGCTCAAAAAGAAATCTTGGAAACAATTCTACTTCAATAACTACAGAAAATTTAAAATAAAATTCCTCTATAATATTTTGAAGTGGAAAGCAGGCAAGTACAAGTGTGATTGTGTGTGCCTGTACATCTTATCTGTAGAAGTCAGGGGACCACTTTCAGAACTTGGGTCTCCAGTATATGAACCTCTGGAAATTGAACTTTGGTCTCCAGGTTTGTGAGCAGATAGATGCCTTTACTTAACTAAGCCATCTTGCCTGTCCAAAGTAAAACTCTTAGTAATAAGCTTTACAAAGGGGATGAACGATGATCACACTCAAAACAGTGAAATATTCATGAAACTGAATAAGACACAGATGAGTAGATTGGAAGAATTGGTATTGTCAACAAAATATTCATATTATTCACATTATATGGGTTAAATGTAATCCCTATCAGTACTCCAAGGTAGAAAAAAAATTCCAAGTTTATGGGGAACTACTGAAGATTTTGTGTAGTAAAAGTAATTTGAAAAGAATAGAGCTGGAGAATTAATACTTTCTGCATTAAACCATGAAAACTACAGTGGTAACATCAGCATAGCAATAAAATCAGATACAAATAAAACAGAGATCCTAGAAATAAGCCCATACAATTGCATAGATTTTTTTTTTCTTTTTGCATAAAGGCAGTAAGAACATACAAGAAGGACCAAGCAGTCTGTTCAGTAAATACTGTGGGAAAACTGGCTATGTATATGCAGAAGGGTGAAATTGGGTTGTCAGTTCACAACTTTGCAGATGTCAGCTACTATAAGAAACAATTTAATAGTGCTGCCATGTTCTAGTCCACTATAGATTATATACTCAAAAATAAATCAGAAGATCTTTGTATTTTCCTGTTCATTATAGCACTAGTTATGGTAACAGTTCCCAAATCGATAAAAAAAGACTGTGGCACAATCTATTCAGCTCTTAAAAATTAAGGCTGATATTCTGTCCTTGATACAATATAAATGGAAATGATGGTCATTATTTTAAAAGAAATAAGTCAGGCACAGAAGGACAAACACTGAGTGGATTTTTTTTATATGTGGAATATAAAGATATTTGGCGCTAGAGAGCAGAATAGTGTTTACTGTAGTAAGTAGGATGATGTTCAAAAGATCCAAAACTTAATCTGGATAAAAGTTAGTTCGTGAGATTGTCTTGCAGCATGATTATTGTTAATGCACTTCTTGAAAGTCACTGTAGAAGTAAACTTGCAAATATTCTCACTGCAAAAATGCTGTAGAGGTAGAGATTTCACATTAATTTGATTATGTTGCACATGGTAAGAAATAGGCAATTCCTGTTTGTCCATTAAAATTTTGTAAAAGTGTGGTGTTTCAATATCAGAAACATTTTGTGAGTAAAAGTTTTTAAGTAATGGATGAAATGATAATGATCATAGAGATGCTATGTAATATACCCAAGATAAAGAATGATTTTCTGAAGTAGGAAGGAAATTAAAGCTCTTATTAAGAAAGGTAGCTATTAGATTGATGGAAAAGTAATTGTGGTTGTTGCTTCATTGAAATTTGTTGTTCAATATTCAATACATGTTTAAATTATATACATCATGTTAATATGCAGTCTTTGTTTTATGTTGTTTTGCCAATGACATTTCTTGCTGGTAATTATATACATATATATTTGGGCCTATGCAAATGGTATTAGAGTTTAAAACGAGTCAGAGCAACGTATACAACTTTAATCATCAATAATACATTTGGCTCAGAAACTGCTAACATGTTCAATTCAGTTCATGTTTTACATAATGAGATGAGAACCTTGAAAATAACGAGCATATTTGTCAGCCAGTTCAGAACAATTATTAAATCTGATCCTCTTACAAGTATAAAATGCCAAAGAACTCAAAGTTGAATTGTTGACCTTTGATGTAAATTTGAAAAGTAGAGAGGCTCAATAGGTGTGTGATTTATAAGTGGACTGAAAGAAACCATTCTGAATGAAACCATCTTTTTAAACTGTCTTTTTTCATCTCTGGACAACAGTGGGCCATGTCTTGGTTTTTTTTTTTTTTTTATTTAGTGTGTGTGTTTTTTATTTCATTTGTGTGTGTGTGTGTGTGTGTGTGTGTGTGTGTGTGTGTGTGTGTGTCAGAGGGCAGTGTGTGTCTTTGTGGAGGACCAAGGGTGACTTCTGCAATCATCCTGGATTGCTTCTTTTTACCTCCTCCTTGCTTTACTTTGGGATTTTTCCAGGCTCAGCCCACCAGAGCAGAAAGTGCAGGCTGCTGCCATTTCAGTGGGGCGTTTTTACATGGGACGGCACCTGGGATCCCAACTCAGGACCTTCTGCTTTCCAGGCAGTTTTAAATCTTGAGTCATCTCTCCAGCTCAGAAAATAAGATTTTTTTTTTTTTTAAATGACAGCTAGTGATCAGCTCAGTGGTCGTACTGAGAAGAACTTCCAGAACATCCCTCAGAACGCCTTACCTTCCAACCCCCTGGAGCAAAAAATAGGATATGGTGTCTGACCGGGTCTGCTGACTGATCACTAAAGCTTTCTGAGTTCTGGTAAAACTGATAATCTGAGAAGTAGGCTCAGCAAATTGATGAGTTACATTGAAGGTTATAGTGTCTGTAACAGACATTGTTCAAAAGAAAGGGCCCAGTTCTTCATGACCTTGCCTGACCACATGTCTCACAACTGGTGCCTCAAGAGTTGAATGAATTGGACTAGTAGAATTTACTTCATCAATCATTTTCACCTGATCTTCATCTACTTACTACTTGTTCGAGCCTCTCAACAACTTTTTGCAGAGAATATGCTTCCAAAAACTGCAGAATGAAAACAAAAATCTTTTCCAGGAGTTCAATGACTCCAGAATTACACCTTTTTTTTGAACACTTCCAGCATAGACAATTTAATTTCATGCTGGCAAAAATGTTTTGATTGTACTCATTCCTATTTTGCTCAATGAAGTTGTGTTTATCCCAGTTAACAGTGATTTGAAATTCATGGTTCAAAACCACAATTCCTTTTGTATCACCCTAATTCATTTGGGCAATTTGTATGTTGGAATAAAACCTGCAAACAACATTTATGTCACCTTGCTGCCGATAGAGTTGGAGAAAAATAATCTTTTAGCCTGTAAGTATGATAGATCAGGAAAGAAAGCCAGAAGGTGCCAAGACAGACAATGTGAAAATTAGTGAACTTACCAATGTTAAGCATTTAGATGCTCCATAGATATGCTGGCTCACTTTAGTTACATCAGTACTGGGGAGATAGAGGTAGGAGGATCTGGAGTTTAAAATCATTCTTATCCACATAACTAGTTTGAGGATAGCTAGGCCGTTATAATACGAGACCTGTGTCTTAAAAACAAAAAGCAACAAGAAGGAAGAATTGTTGGGTTACAACCCAACAAAGGGTTATAACCACTGCTTTTGTGAGGAAGGCAAGCTTAAGTGAGATCATTAATATGCTGGTTGAGTATACACTTAAAGTTGATTGGTAGATTATAGTATAGATTTGTTTTTATTTTTGAGAGCTCGCGTGTATGTATCAGAGGGCACTATGTCTCTCTGTGGAGTCCCAAGGGTGACTTTGGGAATCATCCTGGATTGCTTCTATTTCCTTTTTGCTTTGCTCTGGAATTTCCCAAGTTCTCAAGAGTCAGAAGTGCAGGCTGCTACCTTTTCCACTTAGCGGTTTTTACGTGGAATCCGAATCAGAACTCAGATCCCTTCTGCTTGTGAGGCAGGTTCTTAACCCCTAGTCAGTCCCTTTATTGTAGATGTGTTCTGATCTTGATTTATGAGGAGGAAGAGTCAAGATTAAGGAACGTAAAAGATGAAACATGGAGGAATATTAGTGTCACAAGTTTCATATGAATACCTTGTGTTAAGTTGTGCCAAGTAAATTTGCATGCTGTTTATCAAAGTAGAACAATAGCAAATCAGACCTACAGTTATGTCATAGCAGCTAAGGATGCAGTGACAAATGCAATTGGATATTTTTTAAGCTTTCATATCTGCTATCATGTTTTGAGTTCCTTTACTTTTTGAAACTGTAGCCAGGCAACACAGTAAGGTAAGTAGATGAGCTTGTTCTACCATAATGTCAAAATTTTCTTAATTTACAAAATATGTAATGGAACATAAATAGTTCTACATCATAGACTGGTTTATTGACCACAGTGTCCGACATTTGTTTAAGAAGGTTTTTCAGGATAGGATACTTCCATTTTTTTACAATTGGTATTCATTGATCACATTTTAAAATATACAGTTAGAGACATTTAGAGAGCATTTAAAAAAATCACAAAAATTTTTATGATTAGACTTCGTGTTTGCTCAACAGGAAGTCTTAATTTTTTATTAGCTGCAGTGCAGAAAAGCATAGCAGAGATAATTAACAGCTGAGCATCATATTTGTAAGCATGTTACCTCATAATAAAACTGTTTATTCTAGCTCAGTTTTATTTATTTAAGTTTGTTATAGTCTTTTTAAATGACTTAAACCAGTTTCTCAGTATCTTTTTCTTGTGTTATTTCCTACTTCTATGATATATTATTAAAAGTGGTGCAAGGTAAATGTATTAAGTGATTTATGGCTTACTACAGACAGTTTATTTAAAAATCCTCAGTTTAGATTTTAGAGCCACTAAATCAATCCAAGATCACTTTTATTCTCTTTATCCAGATATGAGTTTTATGTGTTTACTATTGCAACTCAAATACTTCCATGACCAACTCTTACTCTATAATTTATTTATCCAGCAGTTGAATGACTGCTTCTTAGAGTTAGGTAGAAAAAAAACTTAGGTAGAAAAAAAAGTCAAGGAGCTGGAAAGATTTCTTAGCAAGTAAATTGCTTGGTATGGAAGCATGAGCACCTGAGTTTGGATCCCCAACACCCATGTAAAAGCCAGGCACGATATTGTGTCTGCAATGCCAGTACTGGGATGCAATGATAGGGGCTTACAGGTCATCCAAGCAGGTTTAGTTAGGGGCCCTGTTTCCAGAAATAAGGTGAGGGATGAGAGAAAAGAATTCAGCATCACTCTTTGGCTTAAACACAAACTCTAACTGAAGAATTTAAAAATTGAGTTCTTGATTGTCATCCTCTCAAGTCATCATGTTCTATATAGTTCTCTACATCATATTCAGTAGTAACTCTTTTCATTTCCCTTGGTCAAAGCTTACCAGCCACTTTACTTTTTCTCACATACTAGAAATGTTTGCAAATCTGTTGGCTTTACCATCTTTGTTTTATCAACAATGTAGCATTATTACCCTGATTGAAGCCATCTTCTTTTGCTGAAAGAGTAATTGATTCTCAGTATTCTTATATTGTATTCCTTAGCAGCAAAGCAGAAGGGTCTTTTAGAAGCCCAAGTTAAACCATATTTTCTGCATGTACTCAACCTTTCACAGAAACTTCTCACAGCATATATAGAAATCAACATAACCCTGTATGAATTGCTTCTCTTTTCCCATCTATAACTTTGTCTGCCTTGCATCTTTGTGTTCTTAAGCCTGGTTCTTAATGTCTCTGATCCTCTTTGTGTTACCCATATAATTTTCTTTTTCACTTGTTTGAGGGATTGTCAGATCTGTGTCTTTAGCAATTTTATCAGATAGTCTTCTTTTTTAGTGCTTTGCTTCATAGAATTCAATGTCCTTTGACTTCTTTTGTCTTTACCTAGAATGGACGCCTAGTTAGGCATATAATATAATTAACAAAATTTAATATTTGAAAGGATGAGATTTACAAGGAAGCATTCATCAGGACTCAATTAATGACTTATGTACTCTGTGAACTAGAGTTTCCAGAATAAAAAGACCACATCTATAGAAAGCTCACCTACTGGATAGATCTTCTTGATTAGAGAACTGGAATAATATAGATACCTGGAACCCCTTTAAAGTGATTCATTACCCACTTGTGCCTTACCTAATAATGTTAAAGTTATCAGGTAAATTTATTTGGGATGTACTGGGAGACCACTAGTTTCTATCAAACCAAAAGCTAAAAAAAGCCATCCTTTAGCACATGAAATCTGTAGTGAAGACTTTTCCATTTTGTTATAATCCTCTTTTGTAACTGTAAAAACTTCATATAACCATTACTGTGTTGGAACACATTGAGGTAACCTGAAGTCATGCTCTCAGGTAACTTGTATCTGGTTCCACAGTAAAGTCTTAGGGTGAGAGCCATGTCCTATGTCAATGCTGTGACATTGACCCTTGTTCTTGTTGATAGTATTCTAGTAGTCTGAGATATACAAACACATTTGTGTCTGTCTATAGTGTCAGATTATTTGAATAGCACCAAATATGCAAGGTTTTAGTAGCAGCAGTATACAAGGTACTTCTGCTTTCTTTAATAATCCCCCCAAAGAAACCCCACAGATTCTTTTATTCCAACACAGTAAATTTGTCTATTTATATATGTTTATATGTAGCTTACAGAGTGACTACAAAAGGTTAAGAAGCCTCATCAGAGTTCAAGGTTTCACAAGCCTGGGAAGCAGGGAAGCTGATAGAAATGCAAATACAGTCTGTGAGAAGACAGGTATGTAAGTGTCTGGTCTAGCTCCTGGGTGCTATCTTAAGCTGTAGGTTCAAAAATGAGTGTAGATTGAATCTAGCTTGAGATATAAGGGCAGAAAAGAATCCAGACAGACAAGTGAATTCTTGAATGGACCAAGTCCAGATGAGTGGACAGATGAGAGTATGCACCTCAGTAGAAGGTACAGATAACAGAAACCTGACCTAGGACTTCTCTTCCTCAGCATATGGTTACCATCACAGTACTTGGTGCCCATCTGTTCATGGGGTCTCATAACAGAGTTAGACCCTCTCCTCCATCTACTGTGTCCAATTAGTTCTTATGTCTGGATTTCCCAGTATGATAAGGTTAGCAACTTTGTGCTTTTGAATAGAAAAAAGGGGTTTCTCTCATCTTTGCCTTACATATGGGTGTGACCTTCTATCCCTGTGATCAGTTAGGTTTATTGACAGCCCTAAAGGCTGGACTTTAGTTAGTTTCTCCTGAGAGTTGACATTGTCAACAGCAGAATCTTGGGTATATTTCAAAATGAATTCTTTTTATTTCCCCGTCCTAGGAGGTTTTAGATACTTTCCTCTATATTCTCTAAGATAAATATACAGTATTCTTGCATTCTCCTTGAATTTTTGACTAAGAGATGCTAACCTGATTTTTTTTTTTTTTAATTTATCACTTAGAGTTAAGGATCCTTTGTATATCCATATTGGTCCCCTTCAGTGTTTCTGCGCATGCTTGTAGCTCAGAGATAATTTGTTATTGCTTTCATTTTCCATCCTTAGTTTTATGCATAGATATTTGCTTGGCTATAACTTCTATAACTATTATAATTTTTAATTCAGTTTCAGTTTTGATGTTAGGAGGAAGTTATGACTTCATATATGTGGAACTGGAAGTAACTGTGTTCCTACTTTTGAGGAGCCTTTGTATGGCTTCCTGTAGAGTCTATCCCTTATATTCCCATCAACAGTGCGTGAGGCATGAGGTACGTTTTTCTACACTTTCATAGATGCTTGACTGTTTTTCTGTTTCTTTCATTTTACTTGTCCTTGTAGTGTAATAGGGATATGTCATTGGGGCTTTTAGTTTATATTTACACAATATTTTCTGAAATTGAAGTTTTCTCATATACTTATATATATTTTTTGAGTAAATGACTTGGTCCTATGCTCATTTTTTAATTAGGTTGGGGATTTTATTGTTATAGTGGTTCTTTTTATCTTCTGGATATACCTATAGACTACTACTAGATTGTATACACATATTACCACACATTTCACAGGTTACCTTTTTTGTTGTTACCTTTGCTGTTCATAAATTGTAATGTGACTGTGCTTTTGTATCATCTTCGATGATGTCATGAAGCTCCCCATTTTAGCAGTTTTGTATTTGGAGATTTTGGGTCATATTGTATTAGTTAATGTAACTTTGTAATATATTTGGAAATTAGAAAGTTTGTTGTTCTCTGAGACTACTGTGTGTGGCCCTTTTAGGGTCCTTTGGTGTATTGTTTGAACTTGGCATGATTTGTTTGTCCAAGGTGCAGTTGTGAACCAAACTGGTTTTGATCCTCCTGATACCTCCCAAGTGCTCATTTTACAAGCATGTGCACTATGCCTGACTGGATTTTACTCAATATATTTATAAGAGTGTCTCTGTGTATATCAGGCTGTCTTGGATTCAGGTGATCCCTCTTTCTCAGTCTTCTAAGAACTAAGAGGACTGGTGTGTGTCACTATGCAGCTTCTTTTCCCCTCTGTGTGTGTGCTTCTTTATTTGTATGGGTGCTTGTAGAGAGAGGCCAGAAGTTAACTTCTAATGTCTTCCCCACTCTCCTCTATCTATTAGGGGCTTTTCAGTTGAACTCAGCGCTTCCCAGTTTGGTCTACTAATCCCTGATTTTTGTCTCTATTGTGATTACAGGAGGCTTCTGCAACTGTCTGAATTTTTATATAGATTTTGGGTCAAACTCTAGTTCACATGTTTGTGCAACAAGGGTTTTATCCATTGTTCTTTCTCAAGTGAATTTTTTAAGTTAAATTTCCTTATAGAATTTTTTGTGTTAGTATTTAGAAACAAGTTTTAGTGTTTTCAATTTAGGAGATTGTCATTTGCTAGCAAAATAATTTTATTTATTTTCTTCTTTTTTGGTGTGTGTGTTGTTTGTGTGTGTCAAGGCACTGTGTGTGCCTGTGGAGACCCAAGGATAACCTCGTGAATCATCTAGATTGCTCTATCTCCATTTTCCTTTTTCCTGTGATTTCTCATGCTCTGTGTAACAGGGCTGGAAGTATAGACTGCCGACATTTCTGTCCTGTGTTTTTACATATGGAATCTTGAATTTGAACTCAGCTTCTTCTGCTCACGAGGTAGTGGCTTAACCCCCTGAGCCGTCTTTCCAGCACATTCATTTTTTAACGTCATTTTTAACTTAGCCTGCAAAATACTAGGTGGTATTACAACATCTGCATATATTCTTAGAATGTGCTGTGTTGATATGCACCATCCCCATTACACTGTATTCCTTTCCCACCACTATTTCCTTGTGGTATATCCATAGTTCATATTCTTAACTGAATAAATACATGTACATGCCTTTGTTTATATGTGTGCATATGTTTATGTAGGATTTTTTTTTTTAAATCTAGATGACACATATGAGGGAAAATCTTAGAAATTTTTTAGCATGATCTGAAAGCTGTGAGACTGTTCACTATAGATAGTGCTATTTGCTTTCCTCATTCTCTAGCACGAGTTGGAGATGTCTCTTGGCTTAGACAGTAGCCACCCCAAGGAGAAAAACTTCGGAGACTGTAGGGGATGCAGAACACCCGGCCATGCAAAGTATGCAAAAAAGGGAATATCCCAAAATAAAGGCAACCCTGTGAAACTTGACCTTTGACTGGTTCATGCTTAGTACCAACATCAAATGATACAAAAGCAACTTCATGGAGACCATCTGCCCCATGTAGGAGACTTCGATATAAAAGCATGCAAAAATATATCACTCCCATTACATTCTCATTCTTATCTCTCTTCCAGCCTTTGTGTTTTCTGAACTTTATTTGATTATTCTTTACTGTTGTTACATTTTGAAAGATCTTTGCTTTTAGTTTTTAATTCCTCTTCTGATTTTTAAAATGTATTTCTTTCTTGCTCTTTAGCATTCTCTTTTGTCTTCATTTTTTTCTCTTCCCTTTCTATGTTCCCTTATTTTGTCATTCATTTTCTATTTCTAATTTTACTTTAAATAATTTTAACTTTTTTACCTTACTCTCTCTCTTTTTTTTTGCCATTTTATCTTCCGTGATTAGTGGCGATGTATATGTTGGCTTTTTTTAAAGTGTATTTCTTACCTACTTTGGTTTGGTGGTGTTGCTATTACACTGGTTTCTTGAACGGTTTCTCTCAAAACCATGCTGACATCCAAGAAGACTGTCAAATAAAACTGGGAGAGATAACATCCTGACCAATCTGAAAGCCACAACACAGAAATATAGCAAGGCAGAGGAACTGTTCCAAAGTATCAGCACTCATTAACCAATTGCAAGGAAACAAGTGTTTGAAATGCTGTGTAAAGACTTCAAAAGTCTGCTTGGAAAATGACCAGTACTGTCAGAGAATGCAACAGATAAATGAAGTAGAAAGTAGCTTTATGACCTAGATGATAAAGTCATCAAAATGGCTAAGTATGAGCAAAGAAATTGAATGTTATAGAGCGTGTAGAAAATGATACAAATGAAAAAACTTAAGGATCAAATAAAATAAAAATCAAGGTGGAATGACTGCATCAGCAGATCAAGCACACTGCAAAGTATCAGATATTGAAGACAGCTAATATTTACCTCATATATCACCAAGAAAAATTCATAAGCATGAGTATGATTTTGAAGAACTCTTTGATGTGATCAGGAGTCCAAACTTAAGAATTCATGTAGTAGAAGGAGATGAAAGACAAGCTAAAAATATTTATTAAAAAATTAAAGCAGAAAATTTCCAAGTAGGGAAAGAAATGGTATTTAGAGCCCAAACATTACAGTGGATAAAATGCCAACAAATAGTTAATAACATTGTAGTGGTTAAAATAACTGCAGAAAAAGAAAAAAATATTGCAAGTTGCAAGGGACAAACGCTAGTACATTTACAAACACGAGCACATAGAGTTTTCATCAGGCTGACATTTACAAAGAAAGCTGTAGCTTAAAAGCTGTAGGTGCTGATTACTATATCCATGTAAAACTATAACTGTTGTATACATAAGGATCTTCCAAGGTAAACATAGACTGAAACAGTTCATGACCACTGAAACAGCATTGCAGAAAATTTGCTTATATGAAACTTTCCCATGCAGGAGAAATAATAGATACAAACAAAAACTCAGAGGTAAATGCATTTTATGAAGAAATGATGAAAAAATAGGAACGGATAAAGGACAGCTCAGCTGATAATTAATGCAGGCTAATTAGAAAGCCCCTAATATAAATATGGAAGAAATGAATACACAAAATTTGAACCAACTAGGGAAATAGTCAACAGAATTTATTCAGCAAACCTGGATGTAAATGTTTTTAGTGTTTCTGTTAAGACACACACTGGCAGACTGGATTCAAAAACAAGATTCATCCAACAATTTTTTTTTCTACATGAAACACGTTAAACAGACAAATGCATACAGCCAAAAAAAGAGAGAGAGAGAGAATAGCTGTATGAATATATCACAACTTAAGAAAGGATACGTTAAACACTACTGAATAGAAAGTGACAGAGATAACTCTGGACAGAGTATGTTCCGTGGGTGGCTTTTAATATTTAACTGTGATTAATAACCTCATGCAACCAAAAATCCACAAAGAAACTAAACTGTACCACCCAACAAGTGGACTTATAGAGATGTGCAGATGAATCCGTCCAATAGCTACAGAATAACTTTTCAGCAACCAATGGTATTGTCTCAACTCATTAGTTCATAATGGAGTGAAAGTGGAAATCTGTAGAGTTATTCCACATATGTGAAGATTGAATGTTGTAGTCATTAATATCACAAAGTTCTTGAAGTTAGGAAGGGATTAAAAAATTGGCACCTAATATAAACAAAACACAACCCAGTCTTCTAAATATATAGCAAAGGAAATTTTAAGAGGAAAGTTGATGTATTCTGTGTCAGTTACATAGTATCAACTTGACAAGTGAAGATTGGTTAGTCATATATATTGATGAAGAATTAGGAATTATGTAGTCAAAGGACGTCCTGAATATGTCATTGAAAAGATTAATGGCCAAATGAACCAAGAAGAGAAGTTCCGTGTTTATAAGATCCGGATGTAAAAGGTAGCACTGTAGCACATAGCTATTAGACTTACAGAAAGGGAGGAAAGTTGCCAACTTAGTTCTACACATAACAACCAGACTTAAGAAAAGAAGAGAAGCTGCTAACTCAATTCTACACAGCCAGGACTTCCCTGGATCCCAAATCAGGTACATGGGAAACAGATCATTTGTCGATCAATTTTTCCAATTACCACAGACAAGAAAATAAAATCAAGCAAATTGAACAGCACAGCAAAAATATCATTGATGATAATGATACTGGTTTTACTAAAGTGTTAGTTCTACATAAGGAAGTTAGTAATACAGTAATAATACAGACCTAAGGACAGAAATCACAATCATCTTAATAAATTAAAAAAGTGGTTTTTGACAAGAGTTTAACCGGTTCATAGTTAAAGCTTCAGCTAAACTATGGTGGTATAGAAGGCACATACTTTCACATGTAATGAAGTATACATACTAAGTAGAAAATAAAACTGGAGACATTTTCTACATCAGAAATGAGGCCAGTGTCTCTACTTTGTAAGTATTAATCATACAGAGGTTAAACACAGAAGCGACAGAAGAGGAAAAGTAAAGTATATAAATAGGACAGGAAGAAGTCAAATTATTACTATTTACAGAAAATATCATTTAATTTAAAGCTTGTAAGGAAACAGTAGGACACAAAATCAACATAATAGTGGGTTTTCTATATATCCCTAACGAGAGGCCAAAAATAAAATAACTTCAAGGGGGAAAAAACCCTAAAGGAAAACAACTAGTAATAAACTTAGCCAAGAACATGAGAACATTTAAACACCATTTAAAATACTAAACAACTTGAAGTAAAATGGAACTGCACAATACTCGTGCGTTGTCAGTTAAGATTTTAAAAATCGCTGAATGTCTGCTGACTCAATATGATGCTCATCAAACTTTGAATGAAATTTTTTTCATAGAACAAGGCAGGAGGGGTGGAGTTAGGAAATTCATATGGGAGCACGGAAGATCCATAATAGCTTGAACAGTTGTGAGTAGAAGGAGCAATTCTTTGTACAAACTCTGATATGGAGACATAGTACCATCGAGGTTAGTATTGATACAGAGTCAGACATAGAACACAAATGGAAGAGAACAGAAACTTAGATGTATTTACACAGTCTGTTGAATTACATAGAAGGCACCAAGGAAAGTCAGAAACAGTCTGTTCAATAAATGATTCTTGAAGAATTGTGTATCATCATGTAGAAACAAGAAATGAGATCCCTTTTTCTCTGTACAGAAAATGATTAAATCAAAATCTAATACTCAAAAGCTTTGAAACTGATGGAGAGACTAGAGAAATGCTTCAGGGTATAAGTTTAGGCAAGGACTTTTTGAAGATGACTCATAGCTCAGGAAATTATAGAACTGACATACAAGATCACATCAGATTTAAAGTCTGCATAGCAACAATCAGAGTGAATTGACAGCCTGTAGAATGGGAGAAAATCATTTAAGAAGCTCAAAAGGTTAAACATAATACAACAGTTTTATCTAGGTGATAAACAGGCAAATGAACTGACCAGACAATTCTCCAGAGAAGTGTAAATTGGCCATGAGTGTATGAAAACTGTTCAGCTTCTTTAGTTATCAGGAAAATGGAAATCAAAACATGAGAATATTCTAACCTGTCAAAAAGTCTGTTAATAAGAAAACCAAAAATGTCAGGTATGATAGAAGTGGGGAGGAATTCAAGCATTCGACTCTGCTGATTAGCGTTCAAATCAACACAGATACTAGGGAATTTAGAACACAGATACCTGGAAAAAATAAAAAAAACCTAAAAATGCCACGATCCAGCCTATATTTCTTCCAGATGTATACCTGAAGGAATGTAAATCCGCATACCAGAAAGATACCTACACAATCATGTCTAGTGTCAAGATAAGGAGTTAGCCTCCATGTGCACTAACAGATGAATGGATATAAAGTAGTCTATGCAGTGGAGTTTTATTTAGTCATAAAGAATGGAATTCCATTGCAGGAAAATGGGAAAAACTGGACATTATCATGCTAAGCATAATGCTGGAGTGATCAGTCCATTGGACTTTACAGTTCTCAGTACCGTTGCCAACAAACCTTATGGTAGAGGGTCATCTTCATTGGCTCGGGACTGATGTTTTCATAGGGGATGAGTTTTATTTTACCTTAACATGATGCTGGACCAGTGACCACTATGCTATCACAACCTGAGCCTACTTGAACCTGAGCTTCTGAACATGTCTGTGTCCCAATTTTAACCACTCCACGGCTGTGATAAGGCATCCCTTGTTTCACTGACCTGTGGTTGTTCATTGTTTTTAGATCTCTGAGCAGTTCATTTGCAAATAGTGTTAGGTCCTCATCACTGCTCTTGGTTCCTCAGCTTAAGGAAAGTTAGAAAATGGATTTTTTCCTCCATTGCTGATTCAGGAGAAGGCATTGTCATAATAGATCCTTTAATTTGATAAATCTTTTTAAATAGATCCTCTTTAAATAGATAGATCCTTTTTAATAAATAGATCCTTTTAAAATAGATCCTTTAATTGCCTTGTTAGCAATATTGTTGGTTTTTTTAATGAGATCTTGGACTTCTGTTTTTATTACTGTATTGTTTGCAATAGCTAAGAAATAGACATTTATAGGAAAATGGATGGTATTATAAATAAAAGACAAATTCAAGCATTTTTTCTCATGTAATTCCTAGATTGTTTTTAATTTTTATATTTATATATATGTATCTGAGTATGGGTCATGAAACCAGAAGGGGGGCGGTGTGTTGAGGGTTCTTAATGAATGGAGGGGGGGGTGGATATTAGAATTTGTATGACATGAAAGCAGGTTGGGGCTTTTTAGGATGAAGTGGATATCAGAAGAAACAGATGACAGAGGGTAATAGAGAGTGATCCACAAAAATAAAGTGTGAAAATATATTAACTCATTGTCCACATACTTGGTAGGCATTGATACAAGCATACATACATACGGTAGGCATGGATAGAAGGTTATGTACATAAATAGCATATAGATTTTTAAAAAAACAGCATCCTAGGAGGAAAGAGCCATTCATTACTCACTCACTTTAATAGACGTGTTACAAAAGACTGAGGGTGTTTCTGATTTTCATCTGTTTTTAAAATCTTCATGTTTTCATTCTACTTCATCTATAATAAATGTTACCATTAGGCTGCATGTTTTTACCCCTCATTTCTTTGGGTTTTGTTTAGTATTCTGTACTTCACCATTAATGTTTATTTTGCATCTCGTAGTATGGGAACATTGTCTTCTCATAACACAATTTTCCTAATGAGTAAATTAGCTTGCTTTGTACTTACAATCAACTTATAACTTTATTGCTTTTATTATGTCTTGTTTTGTTTTGGTTAAGTACTAAGTTGTTCCAAAAACTAAATTAGAAACTTTGTCTTATTATTAGCTACTGACTATAGTGAACTTGTTCTTCCTTTTTCTGTCATTGAAGAAACTATTTCCATGGCCATCTGCTTTCTATAAAGTTTCAGTTTGGTAACCACATTTATTCTCCAACATGGTAAGAAAATTTCTAAGCACACAGCAAAACTGAAAGAATTTCATTCTGATACTCATCTACCTAATTAATCATCAGATGCTGCTTCCTTCACTTTATCACTTTTCTTTCCCATTAGTCCACTTTACAGTTACTATTCATCTCAACATTTATTGCTGACATCAGTACCCTTCCAAGATGAAATAATCTTAAATGTTGGTGTCCTATTGTTTAGAAGTAAATTCTGGTTTTTATTCCCAGTTTCCTGCTTTCTTCTTCCCCTCCATCTTTCTTCCTTAGTAATCCTTGGAGAAAGGCTTAAATTACATTTATAATGCTGAAGGAAGAGAAAGCAAGGGAGTGTCACCCAGAGTGTGAAGAGACTAGGCTAATGGCTGGGAAACTCTTAGGGGATCAGTACCAAGGAGTATAGGACATCCAGGTAGTAAGTACATAAATTAATGAAATTAGTGTGTTCTATTTAAAATTTAATTTTATACAGTTGTCACAGGTGAAAACATTTCTACCACTTAAGAATGTAAAATATTCTAAACTTAGGGGCTGTAAGAAACAGATGGTTGACTATATTTGACATACAAGCTGTGATTTGCTGACACAATATATGGGCTAACATTGGACAAGAAATGTACCAAAAGATAAATCTTCATAAGTTGTAGATCTTTTATATGACTTAAATCTTAAATGCCCCCTTTTGCCCTAAATTAATGGGCATTTAAGGTATTATCGGGTTGAGGTAAATGAATAACGTTTCCTATGTTTATATTTGATTCTATTAGTGACTTGCAAGTAATGGCCTGGCCTCATAGCTTTGTCAGTAGGGACCAGAGTTCAAAGAAGCAAGTCAACTGAAATAAGTTTCTCAAATAACTTTGCATTAGTAGTACTAAAAGTTTAAATATGGGGTCAAGCCTGGATTTCAGTCCCTTTTTAAATATGTGACTTACTATATTATTCCTCTTAGCTTTAGTAGAATGAGAATTACTGTAGCTAAATCATATACTTCCAAGAATGCTTGCAATTACAGTAGCTCGTAAACATTTACATAGAACTTCTTATCTGGTATTTAATACCAAATATTGTAAGCGTCTCACACACACATTTAATTACAATACTCAGATATACTACCATCTTATTAAAAAGGAAACCAATACAGAAAGATTATATAGCTCATTTAAGGACTCATAGCTGAAAAGAGACAAAACAGCTTGTGTACTTGGTAGTCTAGTCTCAAGATTATGTTTCTAAATATTAAAGTTTACTGCCCACTTAAATGAGGTTGCCTATAAAATGCCTAAAACATCAGTTCATAAATAAATTAGAGATATAATAACTTTTATAGTGCAGAGATACAGTTTTTCCCCCAGGAAATTCCTGTGGAATCCCAAAATATGCATAAATTTAAAATTCAGGTTAGGATTTATTTGAAACATTTTACATTCTTTTCCATTTACATACTACTTAAACCTGTAAAAGTTTTCAGGACTGCCAGTGTTAAGAATTAATTATCTTGAGAGACCAAGAAGATAGCTCGGTAGATAAGGCGTTTGCTGTGCAAACATGATTATTGGAATTCTGCTCTCCAGAATCCACATAAAGCTGGACTGGCATGTTTTGGTTTGGTATAATCCCAGCACTTGGGAGGCAGAAACAAGGAATCCTCAGTACCAGTTAGATAGCTAGACCAGCTGATTGGAGGTCTGGGTTCAATTGAGAAAACTTGCCTCAGAAAAACAAGAGAGTGATCCAGAAAGATATATATATGGGCTTCCATGTGCACACATATATGTGCATGTATACATATAGTGTGCACACAAGATCCCATATGGAACATGCATATACATACACCCCACACACAGAAAAAAAAATATATTTTAAAATCACCTGTAGGGCCAGAGAAAGTGGCTCAGAGGTTAATTAGCTTGTCTCACAAGCAGAAGGTCATGAGTTTAAATCCGGGATTCCATGTGAAAAATACCAGGCATAAATGGTGGAGGCCTGTATTTCCATCCCTGGAAGGCAGATCCTGGGAAACTTCAGAGCAAAAACAAATAGCAGAAACAATCCAGGATAATACTTGAAGTCACCCTTGGGCCTCTAGGGCCTCTAGAGGTATATACAGTGCCCTGTGAGACACACACACACACACACACACACACACACACACACACACACACACACACCAAATAAAACCATCTGTAAAACAGTGCATTAAATTGACTTCAATTCAGATGTCAGACTTCTAGACTCACAGTCCTGGTTGGTGTGACTTTAGCTAACAGGATTTGACTTCCTTTCTCAGTTGTAGACCGAATATTATAGTTGTGAGTCTCAGATGACATGGTGTACATTAAAGTTCCTGGAAATGTATTGAGTTCATTATTGGCATGCAACAACTGCTGATGAGGCAGAAGGATTCTTCAGGGTGGTATTCTGAGGCCTAGGAAGGCTTGCTCAAAGTCCTATAGCTGTTCAGACAGGGAAGACATGTAGGTTTTTTGATTTCTCATTCTTATTTTCACTGTTTACAGTGCTCTGTTCTCTACGTATGGAAGTATCACATAGATGACATGGTATTTTGGTGTGTGAGAGGGAACATTTTTATAACCAAACCTAGTATTCGTATGAAGAAAAATAGATTATTTTAATATTTAGAATTTTATACTTGAGGCTTAAAAGTCACATAGAGCCTGCTTATTCAAATCACGTACATGAAGTTTTAAAACTAAGGTCTTCTCCATTTGTATTTTTATAGCAAGAGTTGAGTAGATTGTTCATTTTTCCCCCACAATTAGGAAACTCTGACTCATGATCTCAAATTTTAAGTGTTGATAATTGTCCATAATTTCCTTACAATGGGAAATCATTGCATTCTTACTACTGGGGGAAAATATGACACAAATCTCTCCATTATTGAAGAATAAGAATATGTTTTAAATATTCTAGGTTGTCTGCTTTTTATATGCTATCACCTTACATTTTACATAATGATATCTGAAATCTTTTAATTTTTAAAGTGAGTATTTTACCCTAATTGTAGCAAAATATCTTGTTTTGTTCATGTAATTTTTGAGTGTGCTTTGTGAATTTTCCCTTCTATTTTATATGATGATTAGTAAATTTGCATGGAATGTTTTGAAAATAAGCACAAGAATGAGTTGTGTGTTTGTGAATTATCCTCTTCTGTCTTCTACTTTTGATAATTTAGTCATATTTCTACTTTTTAGACAAAGTAAGACTTATTAATATTCTTACTTACTTGCCTGTTGTGCCTTTGGTATCTTAGTCCTGGCTGTTAGTGAGATAATTGCATGAAGTTTTTGAGAAGGAAATTGGGTGAATTCTTTTTACTTACTCTTAGTTCTTTCTCATTTTTCTGTGAATTCATTTCCTAAATATTTTTTTTAATGTAGTACACTATCTTTTTAAGTTATTGTAGTCTCATCTGTTAGAAGCAGAATTTTAGAGTTGAATAAAACACAGAATCATGTAATCTAACTTTTTGCTCAATGAAATAATTCTTTCTTCAATACTTGAGTACTCCATTGGTTAACGTGTAGGATATTATTTTCAAGCCTAAAGTTCACAGTAAAGAGTATGAAAGTTTGCCCTAATAGGACCTAAACTTGATTTCTCTTATAATAAGGTTTTCATGAGGAAGTTTAATAACAAGTTTTGGACATCAGAATATGTCTCAGAATTATTTTCCTGCCCTATACACCAGCTTTAAAGATAGTTAGTTGACTTAACAAAATTTCTTTTACATTGGATGTGGTTGGCAATTGGGACTTTTTTTTTATATTCCAGATAGCAATACTATGTTAATTGTGACTATATTTATGAGCTATTAGAGTGTAGTGTCTTAGAAAATATTAACTATTAGACTCATTGATAGTTGAGGGTAATTAGTGGATTTCCAATTTTTACATCTCATTGTAAATGTCTAACTTCAGTGCTTGACTAACTTCTGCTTTTGTGACATGCGGAGCTTTTCTGAGCTGTACTAACTAGTATGCTTATTGTTTGAATGTTTGGTACAGGAAGCGAGCAGCTGCAAAGCATCTAATAGAACGCTACTACCACCAGTTAACTGAGGGCTGTGGAAATGAGGCCTGCACGAATGAGTTTTGTGCTTCCTGTCCAACTTTCCTTCGTATGGATAACAATGCCGCAGCTATTAAAGCCCTTGAGCTTTATAAGATTAATGCAAAACTCTGTGATCCTCATCCCTCCAAGAAAGGAGCAAGCTCAGCTTACCTTGAGAATTCAAAAGGTGCTCCTAACAACTCTGAGAAAAAAATGAACAAGAAGGAAGGAAAAGGAGCTAGAATTGATTTTAAAGGTAAGATATTTTCATTTTAATTGACAATTTTTAATTGAAAGCTGTTATTGGAGATTTAGCTGTGTTTATTCTTGTGTTTAATTTGTAAAGTATCATAGCATAGTAGAGCCACTATTTAGGGAAAGATAACTGAATTAATGACTTTCACATTTTACTAATCCAGTATTTAACAATCAGAAATAGATTATACTTGGCTAGTTCATCTTTTAGTTGATTGCATTTTGTAAAAGTTTCATTGTAGTTAATCACTTAAATGAAGTCACAAGAATCTACTAAATTTTTACAATATCAACTAAATATCCATTATGAGCTCTGGACATTTAGGACTTTGGAAAAACAAACAGAAAGACAAAGCAGTCATTTTTTTCTCCTTTTTAGAAAGAGATAAAATTTGTTTGTAGTTCCCTGGGAAATAATATTGTAATTTTTTTCTTGTCCTGTCCATGCTGTCTCAGACATTTGCTATATTGATGCTGTCAAGCGTCATGACCTACCAGTGGTAGTCTTCATTCAAGTCTGCTTTGTTCTGTTTCGAGGCAGGCTTTCATGTAGGCTGCGGCTGGCCTTGAATTTGTGGTCCTCCTGCCTCCACCTCGGGTGCTGAGTTTGCAAGGCATGTGTATCATCATGCCAGTTTTATGCAGTGCTGGGGATGGAAGCCAGGGCCTCGTGCATGCGAGGTGAGCATTCTACCAAACAAATGGGTTGCATCCTAGCACATCTTCTCTTTTTACATATTCCTATATTTTCCAAATTCTCGAAACTATTCCCTTCTTCTCCGCTAATACCCAAACTTTTTCCCCTTTACTCTAGGTAATTAGTATTTGTAACAAGGTTCTGAGACTGGTAGGACTCAACCCCACCACTATATGGAACAATTTTCACCTAAGGAAGCATACTTACGTTATCTTTTAACTTTTTTACTCAAAATGTGTAGCCAGTCCTGTTTCAGTAATTATTTCAGATAGTGAGGATAATAAGTAAATGTTATCTATATATAGATTGTGGAAGCTACATTGACTGTATTGTACTCATTTTTTCAGCAAAATATGCATCATAGATTAGCGGTAGCTGAGGTAAAGCATGTCACTGCAGTTGAACTCAGCCAGCAGTGGGGATGAGCACATGATGGAGGTGCTGGTCCTGTTTGGGGCCATGTTTTCTTTTTCACAGATGTTTATTTTGTGGCTCACACAGTTTTTATTGCCCTCAAGTTCACATAATTTAGATTTAGAAACTTGCTGTATTCCTGCTTTCTACTGTTCTTTGTCCCTCCTCCCTCCCAACATGTTTTGTAGTGTACTATATTTTCTTTTTCTTCTTTCTGTTAGAGGCTGTACATGCTCTAGCTATATTAGTACTTTTGATATATTTGTTCTAATTGGAAAGTTGTATAAGTGTGAGATGTTCTTTCCCACTCTTTTTGTATTAAAACTATTTGCATTTTTTATGTAGAGTTTTATAAATAAAGCCTTTTCAAGCTAGGTCTACTTGCCTGTAATTTAAGTACTCAGCAGGCGAATCTTGAGTTCTAGACCATCTTAGACAATATAGTGAGACCCTATCTCAAAACAAAAATTCAAAAGCACCTAAATCAAAATGTATAGATAAATTTTGTAAAACATTTCTTCACTTAAGTTGTTCTCAATGGAATAGCCCCTCATGAGTTTACAGACTACAAATGTCTGTATTTTAGCTTACAGCGTTTTTTTTATACAAACTTAAAACACTGCTGGGAAAAACTTGGTACATGCTAGTTAGAGAAGCAGAATGTTAGGATCACTTGATAAATTTGTGAAAGCAAAACAAGACTTTCCAACTATGGCTCTTACTTCTCAGGCAGGCTGTATTCCTCCATAATCAAGCAAGTCATTTTTAAGTAAAACTAACCTTATGATTTGATGTTTGGGATGCAAGATGTTTTATGTGTTGATATCGCTATTCATTAATAGACATTTCCTTTTTTCATTTTCGTCTGTATGTGTGTATGCTTGTTTGCATGTGGGAGGCTCATGTATGTAGATATGCGTGTGCACATGATTATTAGTAAACATGTGGATGCATGATAATATTGGCAGTTATCTTGATTGCTCTTCTACTTTAGTATTTTGAGGCTGGGCCTCTAGACCTAGAGCAAATATATAGGGCTTGTTTGGCCTGCCAATTTGCTTTGAGGATTTCCACACTCTGCCTTTTGGGTCTAGAATTGCACATAGTACACCATACCCACCTACATTTTACGTGGGATCTAGGAATTCAGCTTTAATCATTTTGCTTGCATGGCAAGTGTTTTAATTGCTGAGCTAGCTCCCTAGCCTCATGATTGCTATTTCTCATCAAGTGTACATGCTCCACAATAAAAAAGACATCACAAAGTAAAGTAATCATTGAGGGAATGACTTCCAAAAGTTAAACCTCCAGTATCAGAAACTAAATATCAGATTTTGTCTGTAACCCTACTGTAAGACTATGTACACTTGTTTCTATTTTGAACTCTGATTCTTTATGTTCTACTTTTCAGGCTTGATCAGTATTAAGTATATATATTAGTTTTTTCCTGAATGTAGTCACTATAGTTTTCACTAGAATTTATTACAACAAAATAAACATCTGCATTCTCTTTTTCCTTTCAATTTTCTAGATGTGACTTACCTAACCGAAGAGCTAGTATATGAAATTCTTGAATTATGTAGAGAGAAAGAGGATTTTTCCCCTCTAATCCGCGTTATTGGAAGAGTTTTTTCTAGTGCTGATGCATTGGTACAGAGCTTTCGGAAAGTCAAACAGCATACTAAGGAAGAACTGAAATCTCTTCAAGGAAAAGATGAAGACAAGGATGAAGATGAAAAGGAAAAAGCTGCATGTTCTGCTGCCGCTATGGAAGAAGACTCAGAAGCATCTTCTTCACGGATAGGCGATAGTTCCCAGGGAAACAACAATTTACAAAAATTGGGCCCTGAGGATGTGTCTGTGGATATTGATGCTATTAGACGGGTTTACACCAGATTGCTCTCTAATGAAAAGATAGAAACTGCCTTTCTCAATGCACTCGTATATCTCTCACCCAATGTGGAATGTGACTTGACATATCATAATGTATACTCCCGAGATGCTAATTATCTGAATTTGTTCATCATTGTAATGGAGAATAGAAATCTCCACAGTCCTGAATATCTGGAAATGGCATTGCCATTATTTTGCAAAGCTATGAGCAAGCTACCCCTCGTGGCTCAAGGAAAACTGATTAGGCTGTGGTCTAAATACAGCGCAGACCAGATTCGAAGAATGATGGAAACATTTCAGCAGCTTATTACTTACAAAGTCATAAGCAATGAATTTAACAGCCGAAATCTAGTGAATGATGATGATGCCATTGTTGCTGCTTCAAAATGTTTAAAAATGGTTTACTATGCAAATGTAGTGGGAGGAGAAGTAGACACAAATCACAATGAAGAAGATGATGAAGAGCCCATTCCTGAGTCCAGTGAATTGACGCTTCAGGAGCTTTTGGGAGAAGAAAGAAGAAACAAGAAAGGTCCTCGAGTTGATCCACTTGAAACGGAACTTGGTGTTAAGACTCTAGATTGTCGAAAACCACTTATCTCCTTTGAAGAATTCATTAATGAACCACTGAATGATGTTCTGGAAATGGATAAAGATTATACTTTTTTCAAAGTTGAAACAGAAAACAAATTCTCTTTTATGACATGCCCCTTTATATTGAATGCTGTCACAAAGAATTTAGGATTATATTATGACAATAGAATTCGCATGTACAGTGAACGAAGAATCACTGTTCTCTACAGCCTAGTTCAAGGACAGCAGTTGAATCCATATTTGAGACTGAAAGTCAGACGTGACCATATCATTGATGATGCACTTGTTCGGGTAAGTTTGGATGTTAAAAAATGTTGCACCCAAAACCCTAAAGTTATTGTGATACAGTTCAATGAATTCATTTTATTTTTGGCTGGGGATGAATAAAGAGTCTTAGCATAGGGATCTCTAGGTATTTCTGATACATATTACTGGACTTTTGTTCTTCCTCAGCTAAATACTGGTTATTTTATCCAGTGACTACTCTCTCTTTGAACAAAAAAACAGATTTTTCCAAATGTTGAAAACTAACCCCAAAATTTTCCATTTAGAACAAGAGTGTTTGAGAAGAGTGGGACATGGGGAAAAAGGCAGTGCGATACCCAGTATTAAGTATGAATGTAATTTCTTGAAGTGACATAGTAAATCCCTGTCAATCATAATATAACATTTAGAGTTGGCTTCATTGTGAATTTGATGTGATCAGGGCATGTTTGTCCATGTTGTCAACAAGACTAGAGTTCAACTGTACTTCTCAGCATGTCCCTGGCAGGATGTGAACGTAGTTTTTCTTGAAGACTACAGGGACAAGTGTAGATCTTTGAAACTTATAGGAAGACAGCAGTTATTCTAGAATTTATACATTAATGGTACACTTACTTTGATCTAGGAGATGGACTTGGGGAAAGCAGACAGTTTTCATGGGTCTCTCTATTTTACTGAAATGGATTGTGTCATATTGCAGGATTGCCATTGCGAGTTCATTTCATAAACTTGCAGCAACAGTGAATATCTGTTACAATTATGGTGATAATCTAAAGTACTAATTTATATAGGAACATATGACAGACAGTTATTGATTTGAAAATCTATTTTAGTTTTTGGACAGATTTGTCTACATCTGAGAATTCATATAACTAAACAAAAGTAAAAAGTTGTTGACTTCTCAACCATTGAAAATCTAGAGATTTTGTTTATCCTTTGTTACTGTTTTTTAAATATGCAAAAAAAAATCAGAGTTAAAGAAAAATTCTGTATTAGTTAAAATTTATGAAAGCCAAGTACTTTTTCATTGGAGACAGAAAGAAAAGGGTCCTTAATTGCCTGGAGTAGTTACTGGTATTTGCTCTTTAGAGTCCTTTTCATTGGACCTATCTCATCTTTGAACCACATGAATAATTAACACATTAGTAACTGATTATTAGGTAGTTAGAAACTTATTTTCAGCTTAACAGAATAATAGTATTTTATAAGAATTTAAGTAGTTTTACAAAAAAAAAAAAAAACACTTTGAAATCTATGTATTAGAGACTCAAAGTCCAGAATTACACATTGTATGTTTTTCTTCTTGAAATCAAATTCTTTTTTTTTTTTAGGATACAAAATATTAGAAATGTATTTATTTATTTATTTTTTATATTCATTTACTTATCTTATGTTCATTTATTTACATGTGTGTGCACACACACACTTGTAGAGATTAGAAGATAACGTCTAAGAGTCAATTCTCATCTATCATGCTGTCTTTTGGCATTGAATTTAGGTGGTTAGGCTTGGTGATAAGTATCCTTACCAGCTGAGCTATCTTATTGTCCCAGATGGGAATTTTTTAAAACTAATAAATAATATATGAGAAATTATAATGTATATCCCACATGGTATTAAAATATTGAAAATTTCCCTGATATTGAAAAAATGAAAATATTGGCATACTACTCTACTTGATTTTATTTTATTTATTTATTTATTTTTCCATCTGCATCTTTTTTTTTTTTTTATTTCAGCTCATACAAACTTATTAGGTACACCAGTTCCCTCCCTCCCTCCTCCTCCCCCCGTACCCCCTGCTCCCCCTCCCCACCCCTCTCCCTGCCCATCCCCCAGTGCCTCCCACCCCAATTCCCAGAGAGTCCTTTCTTGTGCATGTCTGGAAATCAAATTCTTGAACAGTCTTTCGTAAGAGCTAAGTATGACTTAAAAAACAATAATAAGTGAATAAAAAGAAAATTGAAAATAATGGATGGCAAATAGTTTGGTGGATAAAGGATCTTGGTGCTGAGTCTTACAGCATATCCCTGGAATTGACATGGTAAAAAGGAGACTACAAGCTGTTTTCTGACTTATTTTCTCATGTGTGTGTGTGCACGCACGTGTGCATGACACATGCATGCATTTGCATGCATAATGTTAAAAAAAATACTGAGAATGCTCTGTAAAAATCAGTTACCCATATTTCCCCTACCTGCTTTTTGCTCAGACATGTACCCAGCTTATATTCTTTTCTTGCTCTCCCCCCCCCCCGCTAAAGTAATGGTAAGAGCCAATAAAGTTTAGGTACATGTTATATGCATATTTTATTCTATTTCAAAACTTAATATTCTAGGAATTTTAGCAATTATTTATTTCAGTTTTATAGCTGTTTTTGAAGCAAGTATTAGAATTACATACGAACTTTGTAATTGTGATAAATTGTTATAAATACTGCTTAGTCATATTAACTTGTAGTTATAATTTGGTGCATTATGAGTCATAAGTCATTAGATAAGTTTGCTAAGTTCACAAAAGCCCTGGACTTCACCAGTCATGTATGTCAACTGTTTTATAAGTATTACTTTGCAGAGAGATAATACAGTTTGTGGAGAAGCTCTTAGGAGTTGAAGCAGACTTGTGCCCTTTCCTTTCCCTTATTTCCATTCCTATCCCTCCATTTCTCTCTACTCTTTTCTTCTTTTTATTACTATTTCTGGTGCCCTCTCCTTTCTCCCTCGTTCTTCTACCTTTTTCTCCTCCTTCCTCTCTCTCTCTGTCTCTCTCTCATATGAAAAGAAATTAAATTGATGGCTGCTTCCCTTTTAAATAAATAGTCTTAGCAACAAGTAGAGATGATTACAGTCACATTATTGTTGTAGCAGTGTAGAAACTTCATAACAAATAGTGACTTAACATGGTCTCTCAGATGAGCTGTTGGAGTAATTGCTTTTTTCCAGCATCTTACTCAGGAATGTTGTACTTTTTTATTTTCATAATTTAATTTAAAAGTCTGATAGGGTAAACTCATTGATCGTGTTCTTGTCACCTGATCATTTTGAGCTACCTAGTAGAATTATACAGAGAAAAAGGAGAATCTGGAGTTTAACATTATTAAATAACAAAAGTTATAAGCTTCTAGGTTTTCAGAACTTTTAAAAGGAGGCTAGGATTTCCCTCCTTGGTTTCACATAAGGCCTCCAAAAACATTAGATATGACACTTGTAAACACTTAAGTTTTCTGTTGAAATGCATTTTTCAAATGTTAATTAAAAGACCAGTCAGTATGGAAGTAGAGTGTAGTCAGCAATTTGAATTAATATTGGTGAGTTTTTATTGGCTGAGTGATAAACTCACTGTCTATTTGGCCTTGAATTTGCATTGCTATTGCCTCTACTACTTGCAGGAATGCTGGGATTATAAGTGTATACCACCACTCCTGGCCAGTTACTTTTTTCAAAGTTAGAATATGTCCATTGCTTTCATGTATTATAAAATTAATTCAGTCTAGCAACTTTATTCCCCAGGTGGACCTTTTAGAGGAATTTTTTGTAGATAAGTTAATTAATGTTTGTATTTTATGTAATCCAACATCTCTGTGATTATGGGACACTGTTACTATATTTACTATTAAGAAAACCTGCCAAATTACATGTTATGGAGTTGAACTTCAGAGATACTAAGGGGAAAAGAGAAAACTAAAAATGTAAGCTTTATATCTATTAAAATATGATCAACATAAATGATGTTTCAGAATTAAGATCATGCCTATTTTACACTTTTAAGTTTCTGGATATTTCCTTTCCCTGGACATTGGCTTTTTTTTGCTTTAAAAATAATACAGTAATAAATATTGAGCTTAGTATCTGTTTGAATGAAAGCAATTCTAATAAGATTTTTTATGTTTATTTGCTTTTCAAAAGTAACTTTTTGAAAAAACATTCCCCAGGATAGTGTGTATATAAAAATTAAAAGACTAGTTTAAAATGTTTTATTTGATTATTATGCGTGTTTATGACACGTATTGGTGGAGTTTGTGTCACAGTGTTCGTGTGGAGGGCGGATGGTAATTTCATGGAACAGGTTTTCAGGCCATCAGGATTGCACTTCAAGCACTTCATAAATCTTGCCAAATCTTAAAAGCCAATTTTTAAAGGAGCAGGAGATTGTAGGTGTCATGAAAGAAGACCATATTGCCATTTATGAGGTTGTTTTCTTCCACATTGACTTCAATATCAACAACAACAAAAGAAAAGCAACTAAGATCCTGTCTTTGAGAGATCAAGTTATGTCTCTAAGCAAGAGTCTCTATTTCTAGTAATATTTCCTTTATATTTTGGTAAATATAAACTGCAAACCAATATTTAGGAAATGGCTCTATGTATAGTTTTTAATATATATACATATTTTGTTGTGGCCATTTTTGCTTGTATGTGCAAGGCAGCATGATTAAAATAATGGTTCATAGTGTTATGAAATCTGATTCTGTTTAGTTAGTGAGTTCTAGAATTTTCCATTCTCAAATACCAGAAGAAATGACTGAGATAAGAAGCTGAATAGGCAACTCCACAAATAGGCGCTAGCACAGATGAGGGAAATTGGTACAAATGAAAATTCCCACTGCCAAGAAGTTCTGCTCAATCTCCCATCAAAGTCACTCACCCATTTTTATCTTGGGTCTGGAAGCTCACTTAGCTGTCATTAAAACATGAATTTGATTTTTTTATCATTTGGCTATAGAACTACAAATGTAATGTGATTCAGTTATGACCCTGTATAAATTTTAAGACATAATAGACTGGTCTTAATTTGTTTGTAGAGAACATAAAAAAATATATTTATTTGTATAACCTAAAAATCTCATTCTTATCAATATTTTAAGTTATATGTTAAATTACTATAGTCCCTGGAGTTTAACAAGTTGGATAAAGTGTTGTGTGTTATCTTGGAGATCCTAGTCATTTTTAAATGTTGGAGCTACTACATTTACTTAATATCTGTGTCATTAAGATTTTTTTTTCTTAGGGTGAGATCTAAATTTATAGTAGTTCATGGTACTTAAATGATGGATTTTTCTTTGAATATTGTCAATAATAGTGTACTTTTATATTGTGGTAGCTCCTGCTTTGAAGTTCTGGGAATATCTCATATCTTATTTTTAAAAGTGATGTCATTTTTTTGTCATGCTAATTAAAAGTTCACAAATTAAAATTGAAATCATATATCTTAGTAAGTAAAGAAAGCCTTGTGAGAAAGTAACTGATATATTTTACTTTTAGTTATCTATAAAATACTTTATCTGCTCATTTCCTAATCTGTCTACTTATCATCTGTCTTATACTGTTAAAAAAAAAAAATCTCTATGTAAAACTCCATCACTTGGTAGTAAATGAGCTCAGAAAAATGCTTAGCTTTTTTTCTCTCAGATTGTTCAGTGACTTATGCCAAGTTTTCAAAATATCTGACTACATTGCAACAATTTTAGTAGTTCTAAATGAAAGCTATTATGTAAAATAATGTATTTTTACAATTTAATTTCTACATTTTTGATTGATGAAACAGTGTTTTGAATATTGAGATTTTTAAGAAACAAAAATAAATGTATCCTTTAATTAATGTCTTTCATGAAAATGGTTTTTGTATGTGTTACCACACTTTTTAGAAAGATGCTATTCATATATTCTCCAATAATGAAAGTTAACCAAATTACCTTTGTACATCTTGGTCCTCTTAAATATATAATAATTGGACATTTTCAACTTTAAGTTGCCAAGTGTTTTTCAAATCATTACATTTGAATGCACTCTGATTGTAATATATAAGTAAAAAATAAAATATATGGAAAGTACAAATAAGAAAACTAAAATCAAACATAGTTTTAAAACCATTACTAGTTTTTGTGGAAAGAACATGGAGCCCAGTAGTTCAGAGCTTCTTCCCTGGAATTAGAAGCCCTCTTTTGTGACTTACTACGATTTGATAATATTTTTAGTATTATCCCGTTTGTAGATTGATTTAGGCTGCAGCTTGCCTTGGCAGATGGTCCTTGCATATCTAACATCCTCGAATCTTTACAGCAGTCCTGTAGACTTTATTATCACAACTTTCTACATTGATCTCTTGAGACCTCCTTGCAGGAACTGTACACTGCCACACATTGCCTGACCTCAGTTGCCCTTTTAAACCCTGTAGCAAAATTCCCATGATCCCCTCACTCTTGCATCCTTCATGCCTGCAAAACCAATACCACATGGATAATACTAAGTTTTGCCAGTTTGAGGTGTAACGTGTAGCCAGGCCCCACTTAGCCATTGCTGTTTCAGTTTCCCTGAACTTGAAAAGCCCTTGACTTGGCATTTGGAGGAGCCAGGACCCCATCAGCCACACTAAGTTCAGTCTCTTTGAAACAAATTTGCTTTGAAAGGAAAGGTGGTGTCATGCCTTCTAGGCATGTTTCTTATTATCCCAGTGCAGATCTAGCAGGATATTTCCCTTTTTGCTACAAAGTTAAACTTGCTGTGTCTCTTCTACAATGTGGCAAGCTACATATTGTTTCTGTTTAGCTTTTTGCTTTTACTGTATACCTGAAGTAGCCATGCCACACCCCGAATTCCCTCCTGTATGAAGCTCCCCCCCCCCCAGAAAAATCAGTCCATTATCTTTAAATTCAAATTCATTCACTTTGTTCCTGTCTGAAGCTTTGTAAGTCAGGCCTTCACTCAAGCTCCTGTTTAATGGCCCATTGAGCTCTGCCTCTAACATGGTAGGGCTTTTGTACTCCAAAGTATCTAAAGCTCCGGGGCTTTTTTACTCCAAAGTACCAAACTCTTCCACATCCCTTCCACAAAACAGTTTGAAATGTCAAGGAACCAAATGCTCAGGATTATCACAGCAGTGACCACTCTTAGTACCGTTTTTCTATCTTGGTTACTTTTCCTGTTGTTGTGGTCAGTATTACCCTTTCAAAAACATCTTAAGGCAGAAAAGGTTTCTGTTTGTTCATGCTTTTGAGAGTATAGTCCATCATGTTTGGTAGTCCTTGGTAGCAGGCATTTGAGGCAACTGGTAATATTGTTTCTTCTATCAGGAAGCTGAGAATAATGACTACAGATGCAGTCTGGGAGCCAAGTCCAGGGATACATGCTCCCAATTTTTCCCACCTCAGCCTGACAAACAATCTCTCACTGACCTGTCTATATACTATTTTAACAGTGATCCCGCCTAGGTATGTCTGATGTCATCTCCTAGATGGTCTTTTCCACATCCAGTTAAGCTACAATGCTGTCTATCTCATTATTCCAAAGAGGGAAACACAGATGTCTTAGTTTCATAATTTCCATTTCTATAATGGATGTATGACCCTAACATTGTATGGTTCCAAAGGGGAGACATAGTTCATTATAGTGGAAAAAGCATGGTCTGTAGCAGCTAGTTCAGATCACAATAATCATGGAGGCAGAGAGCAAGAGACATGCTCTAAGAGGAAGCAGGGCAGGGAACTAAACCTCAAGGCTTACCCATTGTGATACCATTTTCAAGTAAGTGCTAACTTCCAAAGGTGCCACAACCTTCCCAAACATTAACAGCAACAAAAATTTCAAACATACGAACCTGTGGCAGACAATTCACATTCACGCCGTAGCACCCAAACAATACTAGGGAAACAAGAAAATAAGTCCAACTCCTGATTGTTGTTTGTAATTCATTATGGCAGGAGAGTGTCACCAGCATCAGGAGACAAGGAATCTGGGCACTTCATATCTATAACTAGAGTTGTCACTCAGCAAGGACCAGTGTTACTTGATTTCTAACATGCCATCTTGCACACTTGCCTATTTGTCATTCAATTCTTTCTACCTACCTAGGGAATGGTCTCATCTACTATGGATTCTTATATAAATAATTTCTTATGTTTGATAATTAAATAATTATTCAACTCCACATATAACTTTATTAAATAATTTATCATAGGTGTATGTAATAAGTCAGATTCATGTGCCAAATTGACATTGGAAACCAACTGCCACAACAGAGTTTATGGATGTAAACATGTAATATCTTAGAATGAAGATAAATTTGTCCTTATGAAGACATGTCTTGTTGGGCTGACAAGAACGCAAAGCATGTGAATGAAGCCTGTGCAAACTTTTTACTAAATCCTTTAAAACTTTTCACCTCAATAGTCTTCTCTCCTTTGTAAGTTTTTGTGGAAAAAGCTGTAAAAAATAATATCAGAGCTTTTTCCACTTAATAATTAATTATTAGATCAAAGCATATTTGCTTTTGTGATAGTAAACCAATAAAAGTGTTGATTTCCATGTTTTTGACATGTATTGAGTTGAAAACCTTGGGAAGAATACTTGGTTGCATTGTTTAGCGACAAAGAGATGTCCTATATCGGCGATGATGACTGAAATTTAGAAATTCAAAGTGTAGTGTAGACAGGTGTCTGACTGGCACTGTTGTTTTGTTTGGTCTACTTCCTAAGTTAATTTCAAATCTACATCTGCTTGACCCAAGTATCTTGGAATTAATCTACCTCAAGTTCATTTTGAGATGTGTGTGGTTTGTTATACACAGGTGCTCTTCACAAAGGCCTGAGTCAGACTCATTTGCCTTGCTCCATCACTCTGTCCTATTGTTTTGAGATATAGGTCTCTCAGTAAACTTGAGCTTGTCCTGGCAACCAGCAAATTCTAACTATCAGACTGTCCCATCAAACAGTACTAGAGTTAACAGGTGTCCACTTGGTCATGCCCAGCTTTTTACCTGGATACTGAGTTCTGATCTCAGGTCTGAATGTTTATTTGGCAAGTGCTTTTACCCACTTTAGCTATATCTCCTGCCCCTAGAACTCATAAATTCTTACATACAACTTTGTAGTGTGATGAGTTTTCTATGTGTGTGTGTGTGTGTGTGTGTGCACATAAGTAAACAGGCTTCAGTTACATAAGTTTATTAGTTCAGTCTTAAGTTATGGTAAGTAACAGTTGAGACTCGTGAAGAGTATTTTGAGTCTTAATTTTTCAACAAAACACCGCCTCAAAAATATATTCTTAATAAAAATTGGGCTAAAAAAAGAGATGACTCACATGAAGGTCTTGCAAGAGAACCTGAGTGTGAGCTCCTGGGGGGAAAAGGCAAAAAACTTGTGCCTTTCCCTTCAGCTGTGGATAGTGGAGGCAGGCCGAGGAGCTTAAAGACGCAGTTACAGGCCAATATTTCTAATGAAGGTGGACAGATCATGAGAAACATAACTCTTAATTCCACATACAACAGGTATGACATGTCCACAAATGAGCACACTCACAGCTTATCTATAAGTAAGAAATCACTGTTAAACATTGCAACCCACTAAAAAGTGGTAACTTATACTAAATACTTCTGAGGGTCACCATAATGGATTTTGGCAGAGGGTGATGTGTGATGTCCCCAGGTCTGTTTCAGGAGTCAACAGCTCTTCTGTCTAGGCCTTCTAGGTTTGGGGGTGACAGCTGTATATCGTCAAGTGTGGCTTTCCAATGTACTTTTAAAAAAAAATTAATTTTCCATGCTTGTGTTTATGTGTGTGTCAGAGGACACTGTCCCTGTGGAGGACCACGGGTAATTTCAGGAATCATCCTGGATTGCTTCTACCTCCTTGCTTAGCTCTCTGGGATTTCCCAGGCCCCTCTCCTCAGGGCTGGAAATGGAAGCTGCCACCATTTCCACCTAGCATTGTTTATAACATGGGACCTAGGATTTGAATTCAGGACCTTCTGCTTGCAAGGCAGAGTCTTAACTCCTGAGCCATCTTCTAGCCCCCCCAATGTTATTTTTCTTCATCGAAATTAATAATTGCAAGATTTGAATTTCTAGTCTAACAAAAATTAAATCATTTTATGTCAAGCACCTCTACTACTTTTCTTTTTGCACAGATGACTTATGGTGAGTATTCACATTTTACTGTGTTGTTCTCCTGACTTATTAAAATGTACAGCTAAGATATCTAAGCATAGTTTTCCAGTAACCTTTTTAGTGTTTTTTTTGTCATTGATTGTGGTGGTCAGTTTACTTCTTATTTCCATTTTGAAGCAGCTTGTTCCAGATTACTGTTTTTTTGTTTTTTAATTCTGCTACTAACAGTTATCTTTTTATCTCTGCTTTTTCAATCCACAGCTAGAGATGATAGCTATGGAAAATCCTGCAGACTTGAAGAAACAGTTATATGTGGAATTTGAAGGAGAACAAGGAGTGGATGAGGGAGGTGTTTCCAAAGAGTTTTTCCAACTAGTTGTGGAGGAAATCTTCAATCCAGATATTGGTAAAGTTTCAGTGATGTTATATGCTCTTATTACCTTGGTTTAGAAATGCTCTTAGCTGTGGTAAACAGCAAGAGAGTTGGATCTGGATTATGTATAATCACAGATGTAACAAATCTGTGTAGCTCAGAACTTGGTCTGTATCATTCATTCTTAACCATATATTCTATGAAATTGCTTGGTGAGTTTATTTGGAAAACCTTACAATGGTGTGCTTAGAACAACTGAAAGGACCCGTTTCCTTTCTGTAATCTAATCATAGTGCTCCTGAGCCTGGAGTTTGAAGAATATTTGTAAAGAGTATCTCCTCGAATATTTGTAGAGAGTATCTCCTCAAAAGAGAGGCAAAAATTCCTATCAAAGCAATTAGTTTATCTGATGTAAACTTCTTATAGCAGATGATGGGACTCTGGTAGAGCTCTTGCCCTTACTGGCATGTGTTATGTTCATGGTTCTCAGTCTCCAGAAACATTTCCCTCCAAAAATAGGTTGTGTTTCCCTTCAAATCAACCCTAATACTTTTTTTCTATTTCACATCTAATATTTACTTCCCTAAAGAGTTTCCAGTTTTATTTGTATAGTTTGGAAAAGTTAGAATATGTGTGTCATTCAGAGAGCAAAGAAAGTCTGGTTTCATATATTTTTTACTTTCTTTAAATTTTTTTAAAATTTTTTATTATTTATTCAATTGTGCGTGTATGCGTGTGTGCGCGTATGTGTATGTATGTATGTATGTGTGTGTGTGTGTAGAACCACGGACGAATTTAGGAACCACCATGGATGCCTCCACCTTCTCCTTGTTTACTCTGCCCCTGGATTCACAGGCTTTGCCCTACCAGGACCTGAAACGCAGGCCGCTCCCACTTCTTCTGGCATCTATACATGGGGTCTAGGATTCGAACTCAGGACCTTCTTTTTTTTTTAATTTTTTTATTATTATTTATTCAACTGTGCGCATGTGCGTGTGTATGTGCGCATGTGTGTGTCTGCGTGTGTCTGTGTATGTGTATGTGTAGAACCACGGACGAATTTGGGAACCACCATGGACGCCTCCACCTCCGTCTGCCCTGGGATTCACAGGCTCCGCCCTACCAGGACCAGAAGCGCAGGCCGCCCCCGCTTCCGCCTGGTGTCTATACGTGGGATCTGGGATCCGAACTCAGGACCTTCTGCCTGCAAGGCAGAGGCTTAACCCCTGAGCCACCTCTCCAGCCCCGAACTCAGGACCTTCTGCCTGCAAGGCAGAGGCTTAACCCCTGAGCCACCTCTCCAGCCCCTCATATATTTTTTTAATTTTACTTTTTTGAGTGTGTTTGCGTGCAAGCATGTGTGTGTATAGAGGGCACAGTGTGTCCCTCTGGGGGACAAAGGGTGACTTCGGAGTCATTCTGGATTGCTTCTACCTTGTTTTTTCTTTGTTCTGGGATTTTCCAGGCTCTATCCATTAGGGTGGGAAATGAAGGCCATTTGTTGTTTTTACATGGGACTTGGGATCCAGCTGAGGACCTTCTCCTTGTGAGGCAGAGTATTAACCCCTGAATCATCTCTCCACCCCAGAAGTCTGATTTTAACCTTTTACTTATGGCAGAGAACGTGAAACAGAAAAAGCAACCCTTTACATAATTCTTGAATAATTCTCAACTGATTCAGTTTTTACAATATGGCCCCTTAGGTAATGAACTTGCTTGCATTTGACTATGCCCTTTTTTAATGATGGAAAGTTAGTTTCAATGAATTGAATAGTGAACTTCAGATTTTTGAGTTTGGTAAATGTTAACTGTAGCTTCTGATGTATCTAGAAAGTTAAATACCCCCCCCACACACACACAAAATACACTTGCAGAGGTACTTTTAAGAACAAACATGTCAGGCAGTTCCAGTTGATTCCAGATGTAGAAGTAATTGAAGTAACTGCAGCAGGATGTGAACAGAGTATTTTACAAACATTCATAATGATGTTTTTGTTCTGAAGAAAGTGAGGAGAGTACTGGCCTGTGGAATTTAGGTTCTGATTAATTCATACTTTAGTTTCTGAAGGCCAAAAGCACCCATTTATCACATTCTGTCAGATTTATTATTTGTCAATTGGCATTTTAAGCGCTTACATAGATGCTGCTATAACTAATCTTGCACAAGGTAAGTATATTGTGAAACTGGGACTTAAGTGTTTTAAAGTGAGTCATTTTAATACTATTATTTCATTCACATTAAATTGCAATCAAAAATAGGTTTAATTTATACACTTGATATTCCAGGGGAAATTTTTCCCTCTCACATTTAATAATTGCAACAGTGATCAAGGAGAAATTTCTAAATCCATTTTGCATTTGAACTAAAATTGAAAAAGAAGAAATATTTTTTAGCTAAAATGATTTTAAAAATCTTTTAATATGTTGTGTTCCTTGATTTCAGACTTCTCTTATAAATCGTGGGGTTTTTTTTTTCATTTATGTATTGTGGACTTAACTGTATGTGTATGTACACATTTGTTCATGACCTGTGAGTATAACAGGACAAATTGTAGGAGTTGATTTTCTCCACCATATGTGTTTTGGGACAGGAACTCAAATCATCAGGCTTGGCTTTCCTTACCTATCTTGCCTGCCCTAAAAATCACAGATTTTTGGTTTTGATCTTGGCTTCTTGAGGAGCAATATCCCTATGTATATAGGCTTAGTCTAGTCTCAGATTGATGAGCTTCCTTCCTCAGCCTCCTGAGTATAAGATTATAGGTATGTATCCTTCCCCCCACAGTATTTTAGTCCCATAGTGAAGCAATCCAGGATGATTTCTGAACTCACCCTTGGTTCTCCACAGGAACACACAGTATCCTCTGATACATAAGCACAGGTACACACATTAGAGAGAGAGAGAGAGAGAGAGAGAGGTAGGTAGGTAGGTAGATAGATAGATAGATAGATAGATAGATAGATAGATAGATAGATAGATAATGCTAAAAAAAAACCTTAGAACACCAAAAATGGCTATATATCATGTTAATATTTAGCTCTTCCCTAGCCATGGTTATATAGGTAAAAAGATAGGATTTTAAAATATCTCTATTTCTTTTAGGAGTAATGAATGGCATGCAAAATAACTTCATTGTATACATTGATTCACATTTAATAAGTTCATTAAATAACTTTAATCAAGTTTATATATTTGTATGTGCTTTATCATATGATTTGGTTTATGTATGTATTTTTCAGTCATGGAGTAGATAAAATGAGTGTAAATTAAAATTAGCCTTTCATGTATGTTTATTGAAAGTAACTCGAATGAACTTTTTCTTTACAGAAATGCCTTCAAAATTGTACTTTCTTTTCTTTAGTTTCTTAAAATTGCATGACACCATACTTATAGTAACATTATGACATTTTACCATTGCTTATCTACCACTGTACATTATTTTTATAGTAACTGGTATTACATTTGAACCTTGTTTTCTCAGCTGTAATGTAATAGAAAAGTTGTATTTCATTTTACATTTTTTTTTGCATTTATATTTGAACTGTTGTTTGTCAGTGTTTCCTCAACTACAAATGTTAATGTGTTTTTTTCAAATGATTTCTCATAGGTATGTTCACATATGATGAAGCTACAAAATTATTTTGGTTTAATCCATCATCTTTTGAAACTGAGGGTCAGTTTACGCTGATTGGCATAGTCCTGGGCCTGGCTATTTACAATAACTGTATACTAGATGTACATTTTCCCATGGTTGTATACAGGAAACTAATGGGAAAAAAAGGAACTTTTCGTGATTTGGGAGACTCTCACCCAGTAAGTTCTTTTTCTTTACTGGTCTTTTAGATTTTATGTAAATATAGAAATGGAACTTAAATATAAATAATTATGGTTTTGGTTTGGTATTTGATGCTACGAAATGAGATAGTTACTCTATCTGATTTAGTATTTAGACACTTAAAGATTTGGAAGGGATATTTTCTAGATAATCTGTCAACATGAATCCGTAGTGAAATGTTTTAAAACATACATGTAATTGTAAGTATAATGTGTGAACTTGCTGTGCTACTTGATAGTTACAGTTGATGTGTCTATTTCTCTCTGTACCTAGTGTCCCAGTGTTGAGACACTAGAGGTTCTCAAAAAGTACAGTGTGAGTCTGTTCCTAAATTGGTGATGTCAGGAGTTTCCAAAGAAAGAAGAGACATTATCAGCAGCTTTTTTTTTTTTTTTTTTTTCTATAATTAGAGATGATTGGAATAGGAGGAACTCTGGGTTTCATTTTTCTTGGCAAATTTTTTTGTTCAAAAAATAGCAAAACCAACAAGTGTATGTTAAAGTTCTGTGGTAGCCTCACTCTTCCACTTCTGGTTGTTAGGTTCTATATCAGAGTTTAAAAGACTTATTGGAATATGAAGGGAACGTGGAAGACGATATGATGATCACTTTCCAGATATCACAGACAGATCTCTTTGGCAACCCTATGATGTATGACCTGAAGGAGAATGGGGACAAAATTCCAATTACAAATGAGAACAGAAAGGTAATGAATTTTTATATCAGTAGTTTGTTCATTAGTACCAAGTGACTCAATTCATGGAAATGTTAGAGCTACAGTTTTGCTAAGTCTTAGATGTGTGCTAGCAAGAGAGTATGCATTCAAGTAGTAAACTCCTTTTAAAGAAAGGCCATGAGTAGGAGAGAAGAATATCTAATTGAATGTGGCTGAGTATCAGCCAGAATTGGTGACACCACATTAGACTTCAGAAGTCAGCAGGATTTGGTGACTCAAGAGCTATGATAATTTTTGCACTGTGTTTTCCATTTGAAGATGTAGACATACTGAAATCTTGAAACCTAACTTCAATCCCCAAATACCTTATCATTGAACCATTTTCCAACCTCCACATTTCCACTATGCACAGCTCTTCTCTTCTCAATCTCCCCTCCTGCCCATAAATGAATCATTTTTTATAAAGCCATTCTTTTTGTAAGATTGGGACTTCTGTTAAGTGGAAAGTATTCATTTAGCAACATGAACTCAGGCAGAACATAATAAAAAAAATTACAGTTTGTATACCTTTAACAAACAACGTATTTATATTAGTATTTTGGGGGGGTAATACTAAATAGAGCTGCAAAGTATTATTTTCTTTCTACGATTTATCAGACTAGCATAACTTATCAAGAAAGGCATTGTAGGTAGGAAGCCTAACCAAATTCTCTAGCTGAAAATATGAAAATTTCATATTGTTCAAATACAGTATTCATGGTTCAGATGTATTTGTATTTGCATACAAATAGAAATAAGGGACTATAAAACATTGCTTTTACATTTTAGCTGTTATATTCTCTCCTGTTAATATACTGTCAAAATTGAAACGAAACATGCTTAATAATTTCATGCTAGCCTAATTTGGTTATCACAGAGAAGTGGGAAATTGTAATTTCTTTTTTCTTTTCTTTTTTTAATGTGTATGTGTTTCTTTGCATGTGTGGAGATCTAAAGTTGACTACAGGTGTTTTTCCTGTGGTTGTCAGCTTTTTTTTAAAGACAGGGTTAGCTCAACTGTCTTGCCAGCCACTTTCCCCTTGGGTTTTCCTGCCCCCCTCCCTTCTCTAATTTAGCGTTTGGATTTCCAGTTATGGGCATATCTGCTCAGCATTTTCATGGATGCTGACGATTTGCACTCAGAATCTCATGCAGGATAAGTGCCTTATCCACTGAGCCATTACTGTAACCCAGTATTTCCTTTATATGTGTAAATTTTTATTTTTAAAAAATATTTCTGAATTTTTTTTCTAAATGGATAGTAAAAACCGTCTGAGCCCAAGTAGCTTGTTGTATGCTTTTGTGTTCCACTGTGTTGCATGTAATAAGATTTTTTTTGTGATTGATGTTTTCTACAGGAATTTGTCAATCTCTATTCCGACTACATTCTCAATAAATCAGTAGAAAAACAGTTCAAGGCTTTTCGCAGAGGTTTTCATATGGTGACTAACGAATCTCCCTTAAAGTACCTATTCAGACCGGAAGAAATTGAATTACTTATATGTGGCAGCCGGGTAAGAAAGATACCTGCAAAAGGAAACAAAACTGCATCAACAAAAAAAAGATTCAATTTATTGTCTGTTATGGTATATTGTAGATGTTAATAAAGACATTTTCTTGAATTTGCAGAATCTAGATTTCCAGGCACTAGAAGAAACAACTGAATATGATGGTGGTTATACCAAGGACTCTGTTGTGATTAGGTGAGGTGTTTAATTCTTAAAAGTTTTTGTTCACTGAAGTGTGTGTGTGTGTGTGTGTGTGTGTGTGTGTGTGTGTGTGTGTGTGTGTGTGTGTTTTCTGTGTCTGTAGGTGCTACAAACTCAAGATTGTCACCTATAGAATTAGACCTATGTTGTTAACATTCATTTTTGTTCTTGATTTTATGATTTCAAAAATAAAGGATTTTATTTCACAGTTTCTCCTAAATTTGGTTTGTAAATTTTTTTGACATTTCTGGTGATAAATAAAATGACACATACTTTTAATATATAGGAAGAACCATGCAATGGTGTAGGTTTTCTAAATAATTCTAAAATATATATTATTAGCTCTATCTTCTCAATCAAATCCTTACAACTGTATCTACTAGTGTACTGTGCTTTCTTATCTTGAAAGACAACTCATGCTTATCCCATGACAACAGTTGTTATGGGATAAGCAGCATCTTAAGTAAATAATGTGTGAAATTTCTACAATATTGTATCTCCAAATTTATACTCGCAGTTTCTGATACTTTTCCAGCCCTTTAAAGCTACTCCAGTGTATTGCTTTTTGTCAGTATGAATACTTTGAAAATATTTATTGGAGTGTACGTCTAGGAGAAAATTATAATAATAGTTTTGATACCACCCCCCCAAGAATAGTATAGCTGTTTTGTTACTATTTTTCATACATACTCGAATTCATAAAAAATTAAATGAAGAAGCAAGGTTTTGTGCATGGATTTCCAGTTAGCAAAGTTAGACCTGATTTTTTTTTTTTTTAACTAGTTAAGAGATTTTTGTTTCCCTACATGTTCCTCCCCAAGCTAGTTTGATATTGGGGACAATGGACTGATTTTTTTTTTTTAATTAACTTATAGAAAAGTAGCATTCCACAGGTTTTCTTAATATATCTTTGGTTTTGGCTACCCCTGCCTGCATTTCCTAGTTTCTGTCTTGTACTTTAATTTACAAAATTATGATGATTCATGATGATGATTATTTGTTCATGTGTTTATTGGCTAGTCATCTTTGTGAAATATCTTTTTCATTTTTAATTACACTTTAGTTTTCCATCAATTATAAACTTTTTCTTTAAAAATATTCTAGATAAAATACATTTATGATGTTATACATGTTATTCTAGCCTGTAGCTTTTCTTCACTAAATTTACTTGGCTTGTTTTGCTGAAAATGAGTCTTTTTAACTCTTAAGTTCAGTTCTAATAAGTCTGTCCTTTGGTAAAATCACACCTTGCTGATTCCTGAAGTTCAAGGTTTGATTGGGGTAGGTCACTGCTTTTTTATCCCTGTGGATTCTTCAAACCTTGTAAATGGTATGCACCTCTACATTTATTTAGATGCTAATTTGCTTCTGTCAGCATGCTTTTGTAGTTTTAGCATTAAAATAAACTTTGGATTCAAATACTTATGTTTTATTTCATTTTTCATCTTTTTAGGCTAACAGCTAGAAACAAAGTATTTTTGTACATTGGCTTTATCCTGTGATCCTTCTGAATTCTTTTTCTACTGGGTTTATGATAGATTTACCAGGGTTTTCTATTAAAATAATCATGGTATCTACAAGTCAACATGAATTAACTATTTCCCCCCTAGTGTTTATAACCCTGCTACCTTTCTGTGTTATACTGTCTGGCTAGAATATTTGGTAGAAAATATTCCTTCTTTGTTTTTGATCTTACTGAGGTGAGGGCTAATCTACTTGAAATGATGATAGCTTAATTCCAAGTCACCACAAACACTAATTTTGATTCCGAGACAAGAAGGTACCTCAGAATGTGTCATACAAGGTTTTTTACTTCTTAGTGCATACTTATGATTTATTTTCCCACTGTATTCTGTGGAATATGTAGTAACATTATCTTTACATATACCTATTTTACCTTGTTGCTAAAATACTACCCAAGTTTCAATAAGTCCTAATGTTCTTGCTGGTAGAGGATTTTAGCCTTGATAACAGTGTTTCATTTCTCTTTTCATTATGTTTCAGATTTTCTCTCCACTAAGTTCTATATCTCTCAGCCACTCATGATTTCCTGATTACTGACCTACTTCCACAAATCACAGACATATTTTATCACAGCACATTCAAACTGTTTGACCTTGATTCATACATGATCATGAAGGATTGTGAAATTTTGGCCCATTTTGTTTGGTGTAGTTTTTTCTTTTATTTTGTGCTTTTTTAAATATGTGCATTATTTTTTAAAGATTTTAATGTAACACAAAACAAGGAAGAAAAAAATTTTTGTGTGCTCCCACATGTGTACTCACATGCACACACACACAGAGGTGTGTGTGTATGACTATGTATAGAAGAGGGCACTTGAGTGTATATGTCCGTGGAGGCCCAAGGATTATATCTGGAATTATCCTGTATTGCTCTATATCTTTACTGCTTTGCTCTGGGGTTTCCCAGCCTCTCTTCTTTAGGGCAGACTACTACCATTTCCTCTGGGATCCAAACTCAGGTCCTTTTGCTTGTGAAGCAAAGGCTTTTGACCCCTGAGCCATCTATCTCTTCAATCCCAGGAACAGAAGTGTTTTTTTTTAGCTGTTTTCATTATGTACAATTTATAATAGTCTTTTTCTTTCCTTTTTTCAAAAACAGACACAGAAATGCTTAATAATACAGTCAGACCTAGTCACTGATTGTTGCATGTCTGCCTCTTACTAGTCTGTTCTTTATCCGTGATACTTAGTTATGCCTCAGGTGGTCAAGCTCGTGCAGTAAAAGGAGGTTCTGTTAGCAACTCTTGCAGGAGAGCTGCTGTGTCCTGTCAGTGCTCACAGTGCTGAAATAGACTTGATCTTCTCCTGTCATGCCCTCAAAATGAATGATATAAATAAGGGTCTTGTTCTTTTCCTTCTAACTGGGAGATTCTTGTGGAAGACCAATTTCCTGTAAATAACTATTTCCTCCAGATGGAGGTAGTTTGGGAAGGCCTGAGGGGAAGAGAAGCTATTACAAAAGATAGAACATAGGAAAGTTGATAAAGCTTTTAAAGATTGAAATTTTGGAAACGCTGATGTCAGAATATCACAACTAGGAAAATGCCAACATTTAAGTAATAAAGATAGCAAAGAAATGACTTAGCATATATGTTTTTCTGAGCAAACACAGTAAGAGGACTGGAGTTTGCATTCCCCTTATCCATGCAAAAGCTAGGCGAATGAGGAGGCAGAGAAAAGGTCTCCAGTGCTACCTGGCTTGCCAGAGGAGCCAGATTATCCCACTCAGGTCGGAAACAGATGCCAATTTAGTAAATTAAGTGAAGAGTGATAAAAGAAAACTTTCTAAAGCGTTTTGGATCTCCCTATGTGCATCCTCCCTAAGCACATGCACGCACATAACATACACGAGGACAAATAATATATCTGAATATCAGAAAACTGAATTCTAAGTGTTGGTTACAGAAGTATGTCGTTTCTACCAAGACTGGAAAGAACTTTAAAAATAAAAAGGTACTTTCTGTTGCCAGTTAAAAGTACTTTTGAATTATATTCTAAAATCTTAAAAAGAATTTTAATCAGCATTTTTTGGATTAGTATTACTAGTTACTCAGAAAAGCAGGTTTTTTTGAATCAAAAACATTTTGTTTTTGAGAACTGAGTAACATCATTTATTATCTAGGTTTAAGAAATTAGTGACTACATTCATTTATAGTAAGTATGTAGGTAATCAGAATAACTCTTCATCAGAGGCTATCTAGAAAAAGTTTTGTAGTTCATAGAAAAATTGTACCTTTTATGTTTTTACAATAAAATGTGGTGATTTGATTTTTCTTACTGTCTCATTTTTTTCCCCCTTTTTTCCTAAATCTGTCTCCTTTCCCTCAGACTTAAGTGGGAAGTGAGTAGATAAGGAGAATAATGGAAAAGGGCAAATAAAGTGTATTCCTGAAGGCATTATGTCAAGTTGACCTCTGACAGTATTCTCAAAAGTCATACTTTACATATTTACACATATACATGAATAATTATATATTCGTTTACATATTATTTTTCCATTGTTTAACGAAATGAAGACAAATTTAAATTTTTTTTACCATACAGTAAATAAACTAAATAGAATTACTAAGGAACCAGGTTTCAGTCATTAGTGTCCTTTATTAAGTTGAAAGCTCTTCCTTAGTAGTGTTTTATTAACATAGTGTATAGCTTATTTTAGTGCTATTTGTAGTGAATGTCAAATTCAAACCAATATTGCATTTTCTTTTACTAGGGAGTTCTGGGAAATCGTTCATTCGTTTACAGATGAACAGAAAAGACTCTTCTTGCAATTTACAACAGGCACCGATAGAGCGCCTGTTGGAGGACTGGGAAAATTAAAGATGATTATAGCCAAGAATGGCCCAGACACAGAAAGGTAATTATTGAATTGTAACTAACTACATAAAAGCTTACAATTCACATCATACACATACACGCTGACCTGGTTGCTGCTGCTAAACACTTTTCTGATTTTATAGAGAGATATCCAAGTAACATGAAACATTATGTGAGAATATTTTGCTGTTATTGTTTGAGAAAATTTTTTTAAAGACAAGCATTGAAATAAGTATGTGACTTAACATTAGTTTGGAATTTTTCAAATTGGTATGATTTATTCCTGTTGGCTCACAATTCAAAGCCACTTTATTTAGCAGTCTATTCAGAATGGTTTCTTTTGAAGTTTATGAAATTGTCTGCTTATAATAAGATCATGTTAAAGTCTTGGTTAATATAATTTTAACATTTGGCTGTATTCTTGCCCCACTGTATATTTGTGGTTGAGTACAAGAATTGGTGTTGGTAATGGACCACACATCAGAGTAGTATGTTGACTGGTATAAATGTATAGACATATTTTCATTAGTATTTATTCTACATTATTTGATGTGTTGATATGAATGTGAATTAGTTTATATTTGTCATCAAATCATTTCATAGTCACACTTCTAAAAAGCAATATTTCTAATAAACATTGAAGGTTCAGATTTTGACATCTTTCATAAGGTTTGAATATTTTTCCATTTTAGAATAAATTACTTCTCAGTGACTTGCATTGTAACGTTGGGGTTAGCGATATCCTCTCCATATGTTTGCTCTGTGAAGCTTTCAATGAACTACAAGGTTTAAATACCTAAAATTATTGATAGTATGTAGTGACAACACAGTGGATGCAACATTATATTACTATCACCTTCATCATATTAGCATTAATTTATACACTAAAGGTATCTGATTCTTTGTAGATGGATAGCAAAGTATTTATGATTTGTTTTCATGTGTAGTTCTTCATTGTAAATCATCCTAACTATATATACCATCTAAAAATAGGAGCATTTAATACTGAGCATATTTCCCATGACTTATTATTTTCCTGTTTTTCCCCTTTCTCTCTATTTAGGTTACCTACATCTCATACTTGCTTTAATGTCCTTTTACTTCCGGAGTATTCAAGCAAAGAAAAACTTAAAGAGAGATTGTTGAAGGCCATCACATATGCCAAAGGATTTGGCATGCTGTAAACAAAATAAAACAAAGCAAAAGAAAGAAAAAAAAATTTAAATTTTAATAAAGAGGGATAATTTGGTGGTGATAGTGTCCCAGTACAACAAGGCTGTAAGATAGTGAACCACAGTAGTCATCTATGTCTGTGCCTCCCTTCTTTATTGGGGACTTGTGGGCTGGAACAGCAGATTTCAGCTACATATATGAACAAATCCTTTATTATTATTATAATTATTTTTTGCGTGAAAGTGTTACATATTCTTTCACTTGTATGTACAGAGAGGTTTTTCTGAATATTTATTTTAAGGGTTAAATCACTTTTGCTTGTGTTTATTACTGCTTGAGGTTGAGCCTTTTTGAGTATTTAAAATATATATACCAACAAAACTACTCTCCCAAGGAAACATTGCCACCATTTGTAGAACATGTAACCTCCAAGTACTTGCTATCTTTTATCCCTGTATCTAACTCAAATCAGGAACTGTGGGGTTTTTTGTTTGTTTTGTTTTGTTTTGTTTTGTTTTTTAATGATTTGCTTTTGAAACTTGAAATCTTGGAAACAGTGTGATGCAAGTACTGCTGTTCTAGCCCCCAAAGAATTTTCTGTGCAAAATTTTGATAATCAATAAAGATGGAAGGGAGAACTTGGAATGTTGGAACTGCAGCCCTCAAACTTTAGTAACAGCACAAAAAATTAAAACAACTCATGCCACAGTATGTTGTCTTCATGTGTCTTGCAATGAACTGTTTCAGTAGCCAATCCTCTTAGTGTATGAAAGGACAGGGATTTTTTTGTTGTTGTTGTTGTTCTTGTTGTTTTAAGTTTACTGGGGAAAGTGCATTTGGCCAAATGATACAGTAGTCAAAAGTATATTGCAACAAAATTAGTAAGTTTCTTGTTTATTGTAAACAAGCATGTGAAAGTGCACTTATTAAGCTTTTTATTAATTACTTGTTACCTACATTTTAAATAGACAATCCAAAGTCTGCCTTTATGTTGCCATCATCTTTTAATCAGCTCTTCTATCAAGGCACTTGATCAGTGTTGCAGCATAACAGAAAGGATGGCTACTGTGCCTTGTGTTACTTAGTCATAGAGTAAGCAGGCCTGTAAATGAGTGGAACTATTATTCCTAAAATTTATGTTGTATATCCCCAAAGATTAAATTTTCCTTCAATAAGTATTAAAGATTTCATGTACTACAGATAAGTACAAATAGGTTTAAAATACTGAATATTTAAAGCAGTCATTTCCCTTTCCTACTTTTCTGTATCTGTGATGTTGCTTTCTTTTGTTGCAATATAAAATAAAAGGATTATGTATTTTTAACTAAGGAAAGACATATTGTTATATCATTTTAATACAAGCTAGAGCTGACAGGCTGAGCTTGTGCCTTGATTATTTTAATGATTACTGTAGATCAATCTGGTATTTTAAAACTGGCAGGAAGAAATACAACTTTCAAATCAATGTAGAGGAAAAAGGATGTCTTTCAGGATTATTTTAATTTTTGTCATAATTGAGACAACTATTATATGCTATAATGCTAAATAAAGCAGTGATCTTTTTTAAACCATAAAATAGCAAAAGAATGCAATACTTTCCATACCGTGATGAGGTAATATGGGTTTTTTTTGGGGGGGGTCCAGCCTTTAAAACACAATGAAGGCATATGTGTTCCCTTGAGGCAAGGGATCTTGATACAGCTGTAGTCATTTTAAAGGGCCTCTCACCCACTGTGTTTCTTATGTGTTACAAAAGTAAGAAGAAAAGAAATTAAATGAGGACATTTTATAAAATAAATTCATGAGGGAATTTGTATTCTTCTTAAGTTTTTGTCACTGTGATAGTGAAGTTCTGCAGTTATAATACTTATCTGTGTGAAAGTTGTTAAACAATGATCTAGTGTACATTATTAGAAGTAACATCAGTATATTTAATTCAGAGTCAAAAGTAAACCTGCCCTTAACATTTTTTAAGAGAAAAAATAATCACTGCTCCCTACTAATTAATTTTTTCAGACAACATGTTGTCACTTTATGACTGCCTTTCATTGTTGGGATGTCACTGGACAGTATCTTAAGAGCAGAAGAATGCTTTCTAGTATTATAGGACATCAAATAATAACACAGCCTGAAGCCAGGCTTCTCTGGATCCTGGCAGCCCAGCAAGTGAATGAGTCTGACTGTGTATACTGTGATCTACACTTAATTGTGTAATAAAATCCAATTATGATTTCTTTAGGTTTATATTGGGATATATGCCTATATAGGGCAGTATATACTAAGAAGAAACTTGAAATGATGCTACTCATTCTCCCTTTGGCACAGATACCTTATTAGAAAGAACAAATGGTTATAGTTGGGCAACATCATTCCATTTCTATAAGAAGATGGCTATACTTATATTTCAGACCCTTTTCAAGGATTTTTCTCAACAATCTGTACAAGTTACTAGACAAAGAAGTGTTTTCATAGACTAATTTTTTGATACCAACCCTCTCAACAGTTTATCTCAAAACTACTTTTTCTCACCTTATATTTGCCACCTTCTAAAACTTTCCTAAGCCAGGCAGTCAAAAAATAAAAGCATAGCTTTTACTTGATTGCTGCTATTGTCTTTTCCTCCTTTTACTCAACATCACATTGCAAGAATCACTGTGGTTTGGTAGTATTACCAAGGGTGAGAGTTCCAGGCTGTTTCCATGCCATGTTCAAATTAGTGAATAGGTATCCATTGACGATTAGAGATTTAGGTGCTGTACAAAAAGCTGCTACTTCAATGCTGTTTCCCTGAAGATGAATTTCTCAAGGATATTTACAACCTGTTTGCCAAAATCAAGAACTTTTGTTCTTGGGCTACTGCTGCCCGGACTGTTCTGTTTCCTTTCCAACTTACCTAGATCTTGGGTGGGTGCTCTTTCTGTCTCTAAACTCCTTGGTCAACTTCAGTAACTTCATATATTCCCCAGACCTCTTTCCAAGATGTCCTCTGGTGGCTCAAAAGTCAATCAGTACACATGAAAATAAAACTATTAACTTTACATCTCTCCCAGCCATTCTTTCTTGGTTTCTTAACCAGTGTCACTTTCACCCATAATTGAAATCTCTCATCCCCCGATTCAAGATTTTCACTTTCTCTCAAATCTGTTCCATTATTCTTCATTTCAGGCTCTAATCCTTGTCTCATGTTAGTATCTCCCCAGTTATCACTCTGTCTTCAGGAACTTTAAATTATTTTTTCTTAATTTCTTTTAATTCTCATTTTTTTAAAACAAAAGTTTGGCTTTGTTTATTTTAGTTGAATTCTCTCTACCTCTTAACTGATTTATATAAGTCACCATTTGGTGTCAGTGTCCTTCACAGCTGGATTTCCATATTCTTGCCCATCCTCTTCACTTACGCTTAATTATTTTGTACAGGTCAAATATATTTCAAAAACAATTTTTTAAAGGATATTCTCCATAAAAAGACATCAAGGGCCTGCAGTGTGCCTGTATGTCCATGGTAGTGTAAAATGATAGGGTATATCATTGGAATATTTGAGAAGATCTTAGGAAGTATTTATTCCATGACTAACCTTTGATTTTTGAACCTGAGTCTGAAATTTATATTGCTTTTTAAAACCTCTTTTTCATTTCAATAAATTCATACTGGTTAAGAATTTACTCCTTGATGATGAAGGCTTTCTGGAAACATGTCAATTCAGCTTGTGTAAAAAGAGGTTAGTTGGATGGTTGAAAAAGACTGTCTTTGGAAGCAAAGCTGCCCTTCTGGTGCGTTCTGACAGTCAGAAACTTCTGTAGCCATTCTGTCTGTGCCATACTCTTCCCACCATCTCCTAACAGAGATGGGAGCTGGCATATTAAATTATTTTGCTATTACCAGCCCTTCAAATTTTTAAGGAGCCAAAACTCATCCAAACACAGCTGTTATTAAATAAAACACGACCTGGTAAATTAGGTTTTGCATCTGAGTTACATTTAACATTTTCTAAGTCATTCTCCTCTAGATTGAGAAGAAAACTTTAAACGCATGTCTGGTATCTTGCATGCATGGTCTTTCTTCTTCACAGAATAGGTCACAAACTTGTGAGGTTATATGTCTTGCCTACAGTCATAACAGTCAAAGTATGAACAGTGGTATAGCACCTCATAGACATCTAAAATCAAATTAAGAGTCTTAGGCTGTTTGTGGGAGATACGCAGTGGTTGAGGGTGCTACTTTCATGATCCGACGACTGGTTTTTTATCTTGGCTCTGCTATTTCCTTGGCTGGATTATACCCAATCCTACCTTATCACTTGTGTGGATTCTATAAAATTTACCTACTGATGCTAGACAACATCTTGCAAGACATCCTAAGAAACTGAGGAGTTCTCCCAACAATTATCGGCTAAGTAAAAAAAAAAAAAAAAATACTGAGATTAGGAATGTTTTTATAAACAGATTTATTTTGGAAGAGTTGACCTTACCCACTTTAAAATGGAAGAGGTGTGCTTTCACTCATCTTTAATTAAGATATAATTCACATAGTATGAAATTCACCTTAAAAAACGTAAAGTTTGTGATTCTTAGTATAGTCACAGAGTTGTGCAGTTGTCATATAATACCAGAGCATTTTCATCATTGTAAAAATAAACTCTGTACCCATTAGAAGTGACTGCCTGTTCTCAACCCCTAGCCCCTGGCAACCACTTATCTTTCTGCCTATGGATTTGCCTACTTTGGACATTTCATGTCAATGAAACCATACAATATGTGGCCTTTTGTGTCCTTCTCCCTACCACCAGTTAGAGTAATGTTTTCAAAGTGCATTCATGTTGTAGCATGTATCGGTACTGTTTTTTTTGTATGTGTGGCTAAATAATGTCATTGTATTGATATACTGTAATTTTTGTTTGTCCGTTCAGTTAATGGGTATTTGTGTTGTTTCTGCTTCTCGGATATTATGAATACAAATATGAATAATGTGTGTACAAGTTAAGTATTCTTTCTCTTAGTTCTATTTTTGAAGCATCTTATGGTTTTAGTTCTTATATTTAGGTGTTCAGTCAATTTTTGCATGTGGTGCATTGTAGGGGGTCCAGTCTCATTCTTTGGTACGTGGTTATCCAGTACAACAAATACGAATTGTTGAAAAGACAGTTATTTCTTTTTGAATGGTTTTGGCACCCTTGTCAAAAAAAAAGTGACCATTAGTATAAGATTGCTTATTAGACCCTAAATTAATTTTATTGTCCTATATGTTTGTCCTTATGCCAGTACCACACTGTCTTAATTACTGTAGATTTGTAGTAAGTTTTTGAATTTGAGATGTGTGAGTCCTCCAACATTGTTCTATTTCAAGATCATTTTGTCTATTCTCCCTGCATTCCACGTGAATTTTAAGATCATTTTGTTAATTTCTGCAAAACAAGCACCTGGGATATTAGTAGTTATTGTGTTGACTCTATAGATCAGTTTGAAGAATGTTGCTATTTTAACAGTATTAAATTTTCCAATTCATGAATATGGAGTGTCTTTCCATTTATTGAGGTTTGTACTTTCTTTCAATGAAGTTTTATAGATTTCAGTGTGTACATCTTAACCTCTTTGGTTAATTTTTTCCAGGTTTTTTTATTTTTTATGCTATTGCTATCATTTTTCTAATTTTTTTGATTTATTCTAGCATCTAGAAATACAATTGATTTTTTTGTACGTTGACCTTGTATACTGTAGCTATTTTAAACTCATACTTTTTTTATTTTCTATATGCAAAATCATGCATCTGTGAATATAAACATTTCATTTCCAATTTGAAAACTTTATTTCATTTTCTTGCCTAAGTGTCCTGGTTAACATGTCCAATATAAAAATAAGTAGAAGTGGCAAGAGTGGACATTCTTGTTCCTGAATTTAAGGGGGAACACATTTGGTCTTTCAAATAATTATGATGTTAGATGTGGGTTTTTCATAGATGCTTCAACTTGAGGAAATTCCCATCTATTCCTACTTTATTAAGTTTTTTTTTAATCAAAAAAGGGTATTGGATTTTGTCAAATGCTTCTGTATCTATTAAGGTTGTCATGTAGTTTTTTGTCCTTTATTCTATTGATGTATTACATTAATGGATTTTTGTATATTGAACCAACCTTGCATTCCTGGTATAATCCCACTTGTCTATGCTACATAAACCATTTTCTATGCTGCTGGATTTGGTTTGCTAGTACTTTGTTTAGAATATTTGCATCTATATTCATAAAGGATATTGGTCTGTAGTTTTCTTGTTATCCTTTTCTGGTTTTGATTATCAGGGTAAATTGGTGTCATAAAATGAGTCGGGACCGTTCTCTCTTCTTAAACCCAATAATAAGATGTGTTTCAAATTTTGTACTTCGAGACCTTGATCTGCGATCTTCAGATATTGGGTAACACAGGAATGGTGTTTGACTCTAGCATGAGTCTTAAGGTAAGACATTCTTGAAATGGTCTGTAGCTGAAAAGGGCATTTAACACCAATAATGGAGTTGAGATATGTGTTTCTCATGGAGTACATATGTGTTAGTTTAAGAGATGAGCCATGTGGTGCCGTAAATTATCCAGCACAACTGAGCTTCCTTCCTTTAACTGGGTACTTAGAAGCTGAGTGCTCTTTGGTATAGAAGTTGCCGGGAAAGAAGGGCTTATAAAATGCCAGTAATGCCAGAGAATCTTCGTTTGGATTGCCAAGAGTGTATATTCCACAAAAGAAAAAGTTACTACCACCTTACTCCTTACTCCAACTTAATGCTATAATTACAATTACTCGATAATCCTTTTTCTAATTGCTTCTACTGCAGAGCTGTTACTAGGAGTGAAACTGAAGGGAAAAAGAACAAAATAAATTGCCACAGCTTATTTGTACACTTTAATTCCAAGGGAATGCCTCAACAAGAAATTAAGAATTTGGCATTTTGATATTTCACTACTGTATGCTTTTTGGTGCTTCCAACATGGAAATTTTGTTTACTGAACATGACTGCAAGGCACAAAACTTGGTTTCATTACTAGAAAAATGTAGAGAACAGACTTGAAAATGAAAAGCATGTTATGCACCCTAACATCACCACACATGCAAAGATTGTGCATAGTCAACAAGTTAAACGTATGGAAAGGAGTTTAGGTGTGTGAAATGGTATTTGTGATAAACAATGGGCTCTGGAAAATCTGAAAACTTGCCTCTAATCCTATTTTAACCAAAAGGCAAATGTGTTTCTTTTCATATTAACATGTTTCCATGTACTGTTAGAAGTGTGCTATTTTGTTGAGTGTTAGAGATTTCAGGTTGATTTCTTAACTGCTTTATTCAAAGTACCTTAGAGAGGTCTGATGTGGATACAGAGCAGAACTGGAATAGTGTGTAAATGTATACTTTGGACTGAGAATTCATATCAAGAAACAGCAGAGGTATGTAATGAAGGTTTTGGCAAGTAATAGGTAGACATGTGGCTCATATTCAACAGGCCTAAGTGAACCTTAGTATCATCAGGAATCAGATTGAACTGCTAGAGACCATACAAAGTACTTTAAACTTAACATCTTTTGATGTTAAAAGGCAAAGTTAGTTAGCACTTTTCATCTAGTATTATATGTGCTTGAAGAGTATAAGAACTTTTGTGTTCTTCGCACTGCAAAGATTGTTGCCATGTGATGGGGGAAGACTCCAAGGCCCCACTTGCCTGAATGGAGTGATGGATGGATCCTGCTGGGTATGTACAGGACAGATTTGTTGAAAGAGGTACACAATTTTTAGTCATCCTTTATATGAAGTGTCTGAAATAGTCAAGGAGACTTGTTGCAAGGTACATAAAATGGTAGATCTAGGGAGAATCCTATGCAGAATTTGCAAATGTCACAATTTTCAAGGAATAGTAGGAAGGGAGAAAAGATAAAGGACAAAGTCCAAGCATTTGATAGTTTCATAAAAACCCAAAGAGAAGGTTTTAACTCTTTTGTCCTTAGCTGATCAAATTCCTTGAGATCAGGTACTTTTGTCTTGTTTGTGGTGGTGTCCCTAATGTCTAGATAGAATGAGAACATGCTTTATGGAGCCACATAATGATCAGGCTGTTTCATCAACTTCCCATCCTCCTTTCCATCTCCATACAATTAGCTGACTCCCCTTTACCCTGTTTCAATTTTCAGTGTTGTTTTTAAGTTAAACATATACACTTCATGCCATTGTTCGAATACCACATAGCTGAGTGAAGATATTTCAAACTTTAAAAGTATGTTTACTCCAAAATAATCAGTTGTCTCCTTTCAGTTTCATTCTTGTGCCTGACAGGACTGAGTACTTAACAGATCCTAAAGAGCAAGATTATGTTTGTTGGGTCCTGGGGAGGGGGGATGTAGGGGTACTTCTAGTTTTGAGGTAAATGAGGAAGAATTCTTGACCTGTGGTAGGAAATACTCTATGGTGAGACAACGGGATCCCAGTTCACCACATGTACATGATACATATTTGGATTCTGTCAGATGGGAGTTACCCATTAGCTAAAGCATTTAGAAGTTGTTCCAAAATGATTGTATCCAGCCCCTATATCCAGTGAGAACACCAACTATAGCATGTTACAGGATTAATATATTTTTATAATGTATGTTCCCAAATGTACTTCATAACTCCTGACAAATGATTTATATGTTTACTTGGTTGCAATGTTCCCTGTTTAAGTTAAAAGCATACAGAAGATGTGCTCACTCACTTTATCTCATTGCATATTACATAGTACATATTAGTTGAATGAATGTATGAGGGACATGTTTGTAAAACCAAGAGGCCTGATTGACCCAACTAGACACTCAAGATTTCTGCAGAATTACCTGTAAAAGGTAGTATAACAATTGTATCTTCCTGTGAAGAGCCATCCTAAATACAGCTTCTCTACATGCAGATATTTTTTCATCTTCCCATTATATGGAATAGCACAATCCTGCATTGCTTATAAGAATATATCCAGTTTTAGAAAAACAGCAGGAAGAAAATGAACTTGTTTCCACATATTCCTAAGAAGGGGGTGAATAGATCTATTTTTGTTCTCCTGAGTTACTTGGTCCATCTTTCTCTCCTGGTCTCTACTTGTATCTCCACTCTGCAGGTTGCTCTTGCAGCTTTGTTGTTTGTGTTAAGGTGACTTTTATTTTTCATCACTACCATCTATGCTTTTAATACTTCTATATAGCTAACTCATAGAGGAAATTAACAAAATGTACACTTAATCCCTTATGGTTAAAAGCAGCCTGAAAGATCATGAAGGACAACCCACAACCCATTTCAGGGTGTCTTGAGTATCCTCTGTACACAGGTGGGCATCACTTTACTCATCTAGTTGTACTTATAGCACTTTAAACCTGATTTTATTTAGCTTTGTGGTTAGTGTGTAAATTTTTATTTTAATATACTGTTTACTATCATAACATTTGGGAAATGTGTAGAAATGGTCTAACGATCTCTAATGCTGTTCATATATTCATATAAAGATTATATCTGCTTAATTAACTATCTTAGGAAGTACTGTCTGACATACACTCAACTGTAGAGAGAAAAGACGAATTTTAGATTGTACAAAGACACCTATGATTATATTCTATTGAGATAAGAAATTTGATTGTAGAAAGCTTATGGTTAAAAGCAGCCTGAAAGATTATCCTTCTAAACTCTATTTCAGGAACTAGACTTTGAGTCACTTCCCAAAATCATACTGCCCATTAAATATGTACATATATCCATGCATAAACTCAGCCAGGCATCACAGCCTCCAGCTTACATTGTATGTTCGTTCTTCCATAGCATGCCAGTTTGATGCACTTCCTTCATGGGACATGGTCCTAAATGTGAGGAAACTCTCCACAGAGTTTTACTTGATATGGGAAGAGGGGACTGTTAGTTTTCTCATCAGCTACCTTTTTAATGCTAGATTGTTAATTAGAAAATTTTAATTAAATTTTCTATAGTTAAAAAAAGAAGCCAGAATCCTTCCCCAGACCACAAAGAAAAATTAGTTAACAGTCTCAAAATTGCTGTTTTCTTTATAGTAAGAACAGTGCTGCTAAGATACTGCTCAGATTCATTTTCCTCTTAGATATTTTCCCTTATAAACCATGGTTTGGTTTCAGGATGACACTTGGTGTAGAAAGCTCAAAAATATCTTGGTCACAGTCCATCTTCCCTTTTGCTGCCCATTTTCATTACTTAATCTATGTCCCATCTAAAGGACCAGCCATGATCTGAGTCCTTTGTCTTATTCTTAAGTCCTACTTTGATTGGTGATTTTATAAAAGGAAAAGCTTCCCTCACACACACCACCACCTTAGTTCAGGAGCAGTCTTGAAATAAGGGTAAATTTTTCCCCCATTGGTAAGTACTAGAAAACAGATACTGAATGATTATATTCATAGAGTGATGCAATTAGTTCCGGTTCTTCAATATTCCTTCCTGTTCTTTCACCATGCATTCTGACTCATGGGAGTTGCCCTATTCCCTCACTTCATTTTTTCTAGGGGTGCTTAGGTTTGGAGGGATTCAAAATCTACTTTCCAGCTTCTTGGTTCTTTGATTCATGAGAATTAGGGTGTGAGTCAGCAGTGCTGGATCTATGTATACGTTCTTTGTGCTACAGAGGTTATTCCTGTTTGAGCCTTTTCATTTTGAAAGAAATCTTTCATGATCTTGACTTTTGATTTCTTCCTTGTGGTTCTGTGCAGTGCTTGGGGGTCAGCTGGAGAATGCTCTCAGGATCCCATTTCTTTCCCATATGAGTGGGCTGCTGTACACAAGTACCTTTCTTTGGTGTGCTTGAGAGAAAACCAGAGGTGTTCACTCTTCTGAATGAAGAGTGACTGTTTCTTGAGAGTGTGCCTTTAGGACCATTCTGGAATGTCTCTATCTGTCTCTACCTTGAAGGTGCTGCCCAGAACTAAGTAAATTCTTTGTTCAGAATAAATTGAAAGTATGTGTTATTCTTTTTCTTGATCTTAAGTATCTTTGCTGTTCACCATCCACCAAGATGGTGATTTTGCACATGAATTGTTTGATTTCTTCCTGCTACTGATCATGTTCCACTTCTGATTTTTGGAGTGTTCAGTAATGTTCCACTAACCAGGCTTTGGCTTCATGACTAGAAAATAGTGTCCTTTTTAACTTCTATTCTTTCCAGTTGAAGGGCATGTCTGAGTAGGATTTCTGTTTCTATGAGCTTTCGACTTAATACAGAATAACTTCCACTTTTGTAGTTGCTGGGACTGTCTGATAAACTCTGAAAGTTGCTCTGTGAATGTTTCTTCCATAAGAGGACCTGAAATTGCCCTGTCACGTGTCCACGAGGGGATACAGTGTTCTGTTTACAGATCCATTAGGGAGCTTAGTGACTTGTGTCTCCGTGGCAGGATTCCATTCTGGGTCCTGGTGTTGTCAAGAACTTAGTTGTCAGGGCTTGTAGTGTGAGTGGTCAAATATTTCCCCAAAAGGACTTGCTTTATTTACTTTAGACCCAGCTTGTATCTGAGAACTGCCTTTTGTGAGAGGGGTTTAAAAGTCACTTACCATGACTCAATGATTACTGAACTGACAAAGGGGTATCTCTGAGAAATTTGTATGTTTACTTTCCAGCTCCTTAAATTATATAGGAGGTTTCTGAAGATTGGTTACCTCAGCAGTCCCCTCCCAAGAGATGAAAGGTACTATTTAATGAGATTATTAACAGAGAAATATGAGATTTAGAGTCATGGGGAACATTTTTAATAGGCTAGTTGAAAATAGTTTGATATGGTTTTATTGCATGAACTTCCTAAGAATGGAATTAGTTTGTTAAAGAGCCTTTTGGTAATTATGATCAAGATCTTTAATCAGATATGCAGTTGCCCAAAACGTTTGGTCTTGGGCAAGCCACAGGTGGCAGAAGACAAAAGATGAGATAAAGAAGGACTTTCTGACTCTTAGTAGTCTATCCCTGAATTTTAAAAAGTTATGTTTTTTGGATATTAGACTATTCAGCCTCAAGCCTAGTGACAGCAGGGATTCTGGATTCTTGGTTTTCTTGGTCATTCCTCTTGCTAATCCCATTGACATGTCTTAGTGCATTTGTTCTTCTGAGATGGGTGTATGTGACTCCACTGCTTTGCAATTCAAGATTGTTACTTGTTAAGATTTCTTTTTAAAATATTTGATCTTTTAACGGCTGCAATCTTCCTGTCTGTAGGCCCTATTAATAATTATCCATCTCCTTGTCTTCTCACTCCTATTTCACAAACTATTTCAGACTCTAATGCTGTTGTTCACCAATCACTTTTACTTAAATACTGCACGTCTTTCATCCCACCAACCTCAAAGCTTTCTCTATATTTGTTTTCCTTGATTGTGGCTACTTTGCCTAGCTTTGGTAAAAAACACTTTTCCTTACTAGTGAGACTACCTTTGGCCTCTACTTAGTGTACACTACTTTCATTGGTATAATTAAATGATATAAAATTATTTCCTACACTTTAATATACAGTAAAGACAATTCACTGAGCACAGAAGTGAGAAGTGTTCTCTTTTATTTCATTCTTTTTCCTTTGTTTTTGCCATTTTGGGGTCAACACATTTAAGAATAAAGACAGATTTTGGCAAATTAAGAACAAACAAATTCAGTTTCATTTTAACGCTTTTGAGATGTATGCAATGGACCCTTGGACCTGTTTCCCTTCTGCAAGGAGTGTGGCCTAACTCATTTGGATGTAGGCAACATTTTCTAATTAGGAAATAATTTTATATCATTTAATTATACTAATAAAAATAGTGTACACCAAGTAGAAGCCTACCACAGCTTTGTGTTTTTACCAAAGCTAGGCAAAGTAGCCACAATCAAGGAAAACAAATATAGAGATATAGGCTATGACGTGGTCCTGGGAGGGTATAATGATGCTGGTACTGTCCTAATGAGTTACTTATTTTTATAGCTCTAAAATGATAGGATGATAGCCTACCACACAGATGAGAGTCACTTCTAGCTAAAACTCAACAGGCTCCTAATTATGTAGAGCTTTTTAGTTACACTAATAAGATGCATTGATTTTCTTAAACCCAGCTTGGCTGACAAAAGAGTTTACACTTAGTTGGACTTTGATCAGCTAGAGCTGTAAGATAGTTACTGCAGGCAGGGTTTCTATTTCACAGGAAATATTGGTATTCCTCATAATTGATAAAAAACTAGTGTCATATCAGATTATGCCACCTTCACATTTCTTAGAAAGCACACATAGGAGTAAACATTCACACTGCAGCTAACACAGCCCCTCCACTCAGGACTTAGAGATTTCAACTTTTCAGAGAAATGTTCTGAAAATATTCCATCCATTCACTTTTATAAAACAATAATTAACAAACCATTAATTTCTCCAATGAAATTTCACCAAGGAAAAGCTGTTTTCTGTGTTTAGTGATCATTGATACATAAAAAAGTTAGGATTAACAAATAAGTTATATTAAAAAGTTACTCTGATTATTGCATATCTTCAGAAAGTAAAGAAAAGATTATTAAGGACTCATTGTTTAAAAGAACAATGCCAAAGATTAAAGAAAAACTCTGGATGGGATTTAAAACAAATTCAACATTGCAAAAGATTAGTTTACTTGAAGGCGCAACAATGCAGGTTATCCAAAATAAAACAAGGAATTAAAATATCTAATATTGTAAATGAAGTTCCTTCAAAAAGAAAATAAGGAACAAGCATTTTAAGGTATAAACAAATATGTTCAAATCTATAGAAATTAAATCTTTAGAATTAAAATTATTGAAACTGACAATGCATAAAGCATACCAATTCATATAACTAATTGCTCTGAATTGTGATAGTAAAATTTTAAATATGGGGGAGCTAATGGGAAATGGGGATGAGTACTTTGCTTATAAAACTAGAAAAAATAACTAAAAAACTTTTAAATATAAATTTCAAGTACATGGAAAAGATGTAAATATGCTTCTATGCAAAGGTGAGTTGAGTATTATGTAGATATGAATACATATAAATACATACAATGTCTTAAAGCTCAAAGATAACAAGTACAGCTAAAATATAGATTAAAAACTAGAAGAAACAACAATACCACTCTTAAGTTTCTTTATCACATAGGGATATAGTGTTACTTGAAAGTAACACTTAACACTAAGATTATATGGTGAGTCATAGTAAATCTAATAAAAAGAAAAATGGAGTTATATAGACATACAGTCTGAACTCATTCCCTACCATTATTTTTGAGTTTATTTTGGTTTGCTCTGGCAGCCCCAGAGAACTAAGACAACGTTTGGCCTAAACAGGAGCAGGAAAAAGAAGACACCATTAGAATAGGACTAACAGAAATTATATGGCAAGTTGATAAACTTAGCTACTGTGTGGTACCTGAATGTTTAGATTATGTGTATGTTTTTTAAGACCTAACTAGGTCCAATGTTTAAGAATATTTTTTAAAGAATATACAAAATTGATTTGCTAGCACTAGTCAAAGAGCTGGGTTGACTATGTCAAAGTTCAATATGCAATAGAGTAAAGAAGTGTATAAATATTAACTTAAAGGACTATCCAGCTGTGCATCTCATAGACCTTCAACTCGAAGCAAAATGAGATTTTAATAAACCTATTTTAGACATTGATAGAGCAGAAAATGAGTTTGTAGAAGATACACTTGAATGCCATAGTTTCTTATTCTAAATGGTATTTACAAAACACACTACATAGTGGAACATACATCCTTTTCAAGTATATATCAGACATTTGCAAAGATCCATATTCTGGATCTTAAAACAAGTATCAGTATATTTGGAAGAATACTTGGGTTGGCGATTTAGCTTAGTGATACATTGCTAGGGTAGCATAAAAAGTCCTACGTTTGTGTTACAGTACCACAAAACAAGAGTTGAGAGAAAAATTTGACCTTTGGGACCAAATTGGCTAAGGAGCTCTAGAAAACAAAGGTCAAAAGTAATTAAGGAAATGTTCAATGAAGCAAAACCCACATTTGAAAATATTTTATAATTTTGCTAAATTTGTCCACAGATCTTAACAGAGTAGAAAAACTAGGGAGCAAAAGATAGCAATCATTTTCCTAATTTTCTCCCTTAACAAAAGTGAGCAGAACAGATCTTAATTGAAGTATTCTAGACTACTGAAAATTGGCTAAAGTTGTATTTTCTCTCATGGAATGTAGGTCTCAAGAAGGAAATTGTGGCAGTGAGGAGCGAGGAAAACCAGTGCTGCCACATATTGGAGATGCCTTGGGCATTTTTGAGTGGATACATGACAAAGCATCCTATACTAGGGAGTTGGGAATGTCATAAAAGTCTTGAGAACTGTGCATGTCCAGAAAAGTCCTTCAACTTTTACCTGAGCTGATCCTTAGATATATCAATCAGTAATGATATCTCTGGCATAGGAGTCAAGAAGAGAAAGCAGATTATATTTTCAAATACCCATTTTGCAGCAAAAGCTCAAGTTATACCCAAAATCAGTAATGCAATGCAAATTAAAGAGAAAAATGTAAATTGGCAGAAACCATCTCTGAGGAAGCATAACTTCTGTGCTTAAGGTTCTCAGCTGTCTTGAGTAAGCTAAATGAACAAAAGCTAGGCAAAAAGTAAACGAGGAAGCTTACATCAAAAACTAAAAATATCAAAGGACAAATTATGAAAAAGCACCCAAACAGCAACTCCTCGACCTAAAGAACACAAGGATGATTCTAAGTGCTGCTTTTCAAGTACATAGTTGAACTAGTAGTAGAAGAACATTTGAAGACATAATCTTTGAAATTGGTCTGAGGAAAGAAGAGATTGAAAAGTGAATAGTCCAAGATAATTGTACACAATTGTACACATTCTTGACAGGAATGAAGCCTAACATTCCGAGTGCACTGTAGGTCACACACAAGGATATGCCTGATGGTACATTTTAATCATGCTCATAAAGAGGCAGAGAATCTTGAAAGCAAGAAAAGAGAAACAATGATGTACATGGTTCAATTAGATTAGCTGACGTTGCAATTGAATTGACATTAGAAATAGTTGGATAATGTAGGGGAAAATAACATACTGGCAGTTTAGGTATATCCAGGCAAAGTTCCATGATAGTGGTAATGAAGCTAAGAAATTCATACGTTATGAGTATCACTAGTAGCTCTGCACTAAAGTAGTTGCTAAAAGAGTCCCAATAAAAGGACAGTAACCTGGGCTGGAGAGGTGGCTCAGGAGTATGCCTCTGCCTTGCAGGCAGAAGGTCCTGAGTTCGGATCCCAGATCCCATGTATAGACGCCAGGCAGAAGCGGGGGCGGCCTGCGCTTCGGGTCCTGGTAGGGCGGAGCCTGTGAATCCCGGGGCAGCATAAGAGGAGGAGATGGAGGCAGTTCATGGTGGTTCCTGAATTCGCCCGTGGTTCTACACACACATACATGCACACAGGCACAATTGAATAAATTAAAAAAAAAAATTAAAAGGACAGTAACTCAGACCCATGGCACATTATGGCATCAATTGTTTTCAGTGGAGATTTGAATTCCAGTCAATCATGACATAGTAAACAAAGCTTAGGCTGCTTTCCCCAGGGTCAGTTGGATAAAATAAGAAAATGGAATTAAGGGGCTGGAGAGGTGGCTCAGGGGTTAAGCCTCTGCCTTGCAGGCAGAAGGTCCCGAGTTCGGATCCTAGACCCCATGTATAGACGCCAAGCGGAAGCGGGGGCAGCCTGCGTTTCTGGTCCTGGTAGGGCGGAGCCTGTGAATCCCAGGGCAGAGTAAACAAGGAGGTGGAGGCAGTCCATGGTGGTTCCCGAATTTGCCATACACACACATACATACACACACGCGCACACATGCACAATTGAATTAAAAAAAAAAAGAAAATGGAATTAAATTTTCAATGGGCAGTAAGAAAGTACTTTGAGTCATTGCCTTGAGAAGGTGTGAGTACAACTAAAAGGAATTCTCAATTGCATTGAGGTGTGAGTACAAACTAAAAGGAAACTGAACTTTGACTCAGTCCATTACTACAAAACCATTTCTGCTGAATGGTGTTGAGGTTGGAATAGTAGGAAGCTGAATTTACAGTCGCTGAGACTTGAGCTGTAACTGAATAGGAAGACTGTCTGAAGGTTATGTTGGACTTAGAGTCACAGAATACAATTGAAACTTATTTGTAATAGCAAGAACTAGGGAAGTTACACCTTCAATGAAGAAAAGCAACCCTCAAATACCAATATCAACTAATGTTTTGATTCATTAAAGGATTTTAAGAAACCATCCTAAGGGTGTTATAGAAAGCAATAAAAATTAAAAATGAAGACTATCAACCTTGACAAGAAAGCCCAGAAGTTGAAAAAAAAGCAGATGCAAACAATAGAAGTGAAAACAAAATATTCAATTAAAACTTGATGGATGATCTCAAATACATTGGAGATGACAGATTAAAGAATTAGAGAAATTGACCTGGGGTTGTATTTCAATTGTAGATCATTATGTACAAGGTTTTGGGCCCTATCCCAGCAGCATACCCATGTGTATTTGAGCACACATTAATGAACTTAAGGATCCGTAGTGGAATCTACATAATCTTAATAGAAAAAAAAAGTCTAAAAATAAATGTGTCTTGGAAATATCTTGCACAATACCAAAAGAATTGGTATTTCTTACAGTATGGCAGTGAACAAAGCAGAATTGAAAATATTTGAAGTAATCAAAGTTCTCAAGCTTGGTAAACACCGATCTGTAGATTGAAAAGATCTAAATGTCAAAGTAAATACAAATAAATTTATTATAAAACACCATAATCAAACTCTGGAAACTGAAAAAAATTTTAAAAGAATTTTGAATGGGGCCAGAAAGAAGTATTGCATTAATGTTTAGGGAAAAAGATTGAGTAATGATGGTTGTCTTTTCTGTAAGTGAGGCCAGGAAGTAGCACATTTTTGAGGCACCACGTTACTCATCAGCCACAAATTCTCCATCAACTATTCTTCAAACATGAAGAACTGAAATGCATTCTTAGATGAAGGAAAACAGAATATGGGTCTAACAATCATCATTGGAATACTGAAGGAAACCTAAACAGAAAAGGATAAAAATACTGGGATTTGTGAAAGCTGACTGTTTAGTGAATTTAACAAAAATATGACCAAAACAAATGTTTGAATGGAGGAACCAAAGCTCATGCTTATTAAATGAAAATCTCAGTACCAACTTTGATTCACCCTCTTATTAATAGCCATTACTAACGCTATTATTTGCCCTCCAGAACTAGATGGTGAGACATCTAGACTATTGCTGAACAAAACATTGGGTAATATAACTGAAATGGAGCTGGAATTTCTTCCCTTCTAGGTAAATGTGCTGTGCAAACTACTGGGGGAAAGTATCAGCAATTTTACCTAGCTGTGGACTCCATGATACAATAACAATAACGGCTTTGTACTATGTTCCCACTGAAATACTGGTATAACTATTATGGGGACAAACAACTACATTCAATGCTTGCTTCACCAGAAGAATACTTGCCTTAGAGTGTAAACCTGGTTAAGAACCCCTGTCCAGGTATTTCACAAGCCCTAGTGGAGAATGTACTAATGTATTACTGAGGAATGCTGTCAGAATGTCTTCTGGATACTTAGATTTGCTTTCAGATTAATCCCTCTCTCAGCCTTCACCAGAGAAGCTTCTTTTTGCAATAAGGAATGATTAAAGCAGAGACAGCTAATCAAAGGGCAGTGCTGGGCTCACCTGTTTTAAGGCTCAGAGAACATCACGGTAGAGGGGAATGAAAATGATTTAAGAGGTTGGCTTCCCAAACATTAGTACCAGTTAAGGATTCAACTACATGAGTCTGTGGGGGAAAAAAAATCACATCATGCCATGGCAGGTCTCCACAGTCATTTTAAACTGTCCTATTCCCTCAACTAGGCTCAACCAAGCAGGAGACTGTACCCAAATTAAAGGAAGTCAGTATTAGTCAAACAAAATGTGATTCACCCATATGAAGTAAGCTTAAGAAGACCTTTGATCCAGCCTCATGATTACCTTATGCCTCCACCTACCAAACTCCCTGGCTATTTAAGTTTCCATGGAGTTGAGCTTGGTTACTTGCACAGAAGAAACTGAACGTTGGGTATAAGTCCAAAAAGAAGGAAACACCAGCTGGCATTTGCTTTTCTCTGGCCACAGGACAGACCCTGCATTGGATGTCCATTGTTTTATTTATCATCTGAAGTTTTTGTTGTTACCACTTTCATGACAAATGCAAGCAGTGCCAGGAAAAATCACTAAAGAAGACAGTGCTTGACTCAGGAGCTGACTTTATCATTTTGTCACCGTGCCCCCTGGCAGCAGTTGGGAAGGTACTTGCAAAGGTCTTCACTAGACATCATTCACTCCAGAGACAGAGATGTCGGCCTGGCTTTTTGTATGACCATGCCCTGCTTGTGGGCACCAGCTCTCAGGGTCGTATAGACTCTGGAAATAGTTTAAGACTCCAGTGATGTCATAATCAGGCACAGGTGTAACTTGACAGTTGAGGGTTTGAGCTCTGGGCACCTTTGTAGAGAATTTGTGGTTGAGTTAAGCCAAGACCAAACCTTCAGGAGATTGTCTAGCTGATAGGGAAGGCCCAGCCTATGATGGGTGGGATTAGGCCCAGGAATAAAATACAGAGAGGTGGGTGAGAAAGATGGCATCCTTGTATACACTTGGCCAGACATGCTGGTCTGGCAAGTAAGGATCATCCCTCTCTCAGCCATTGTGTACAGATGGTGTGGCCAGTTCCTTTGGCCCTGGTGTTGGTACATGCTCTCCCACCAAGCTGGACTACAAACTGTAACCGGACTATTGTAAGAAAATAAACCCCTTGTTCCCTTAAAAAAAGAGAGAGATTGAAGTTGAGCATGTATAATTGTTTCTTGTATGCAACAGCCATTAAACTCATTGTAATTGTGGTTATTTGTAGAAAATTGGGTCCATTATCACAATGTCTACATATATGAGGGAGGGACTAGTGAGACCTCACCCCTCACTAGGGGAGTATAAGCAGTTTATGAATACTGGGGAATGGGAGTAATGTCCCAATAAGTAACACTCATGTTCATACAACCCACCACGATTAACCTCAGTGAGTCAGGCCCAGTGGGAAAGACCAAACTAGGAGAGGGTTTGTTGGGAAAAAAAGACTTCAGCAAGAGAAAGTAGACTATTGGGTAAAAATGTCCCAAAGTCAATATATGCACATACACACACACACACTTACAAAACATACGTAAATCCACTTCAAGTTAGTAGCAACAGTTGCACACCATCTGATCCAGTCCTTAAGGTATGTAGAGGAAATGCTCAGATGTTTTTATGAGAGGAGCAAATTTTTCAAAATTTCTTTGTTTCATACATGGATTTAGTGAATATGTGGTATTTTCTTGGCTTAATCCCAAGTCCTCTCTTCCCTCCCCTTCCCACTAAACCTTTCTTTCTCTCATGGGTATATGTGTGCGTGTGCATATGAGTGACCCACTGGGTTTCACTTGGGTTGCCTTTGATGGCATGTGCCTGAGCACTTGCTAGAGCATGAATTGTATGTCAGTGGGTATACTACTATCAAAATATATCTAAAAGATATTCAAGGAAAAGCAGTGTAAATGTAAGTGAAGTTGCATTCCAAAGTAGTAAAATGTAGATATTTCTAAAATGGTAAATGTAGATTGCATAATTCATGAGTCCCACAGTTAACAGAGCTAAGGCAAATACAAAAGTCAATATACACAAAGACAAATTGGTATGAAAACTGTAAATGAAAATGAAAAATTTCAAATCATACTGTGCTTATTCTAAGACAACAATGAAGTTAAAGTCATTAAACTCATTGCAAAGAGACTGGTAGAAGTAATGAGACTGGTAAAGTAGAAGTCAAATACAGATAACCAATAATTTCATAAGTTCTTCAAGATTTAGAAACAAATGCTTTGCCAGTTACTATTTTAAGTGAGAAATGGATAAAAAGAAGAGGAAACAGGATACAAATAATAAAAGTCATATAAACTTAAGCCTGATAGCTTTCTGCAATGTAAATGTCTTCTATCCACCAATTAAAAAGAAAAAAAGACATCATTCAATGGCAGATTAAAAAACAGAGCTCACTCTCATCGAAGAAGCAATTGAAAAGTAGCTAATCCAGACCTATATTTATTGTTTACCATATAAGTATATAACAAAGTGCCACTCTAATTAAAGATAAAATTGAAGGATAATGTGCAGCTCTCAAGGGTTTTTAAGTCAGTAAGTTGAAAATCATCATACCAGAGATAATTTTGATATATTTAATATAGCACTAATCATATCACTAATGTACATTACGTATCATATTGTAAGAGAGCAAACATGATCTGCATTTATTAAGTATAGTAAATGTCTTTGTTATTCTTTTTAGTTTAGTAGCATATATTAATTATTCAAATGATGGATTTCATGACATTTTCCTAAAATCATATTATGTCAGTATGACCTTTATGACCCACATAAAATTGGGCTACCAACATTTCTTCATTGATGGGAAAGCTATGTGTCTCCACTACTCTCAGAGGGAGTATTGATAGTTAATGCTGACTGGGAGCAGGGGAACCACTTGCCACAGTAGTGTTGCTACAGATAATCACCTATACTCCATCAAGTGCAAAAACACATGCTAATGCAGGCAACTCTTACCAAACTCAAAAATAACAGATATGTAGTACGGATACATAAAGGGAAGAGGAAGCATCCCAGTAGGAGAAAGGGGGAATGAGGTAGAGTAATAAGGCAAGAAAAAATGACAAAAATACATTGTATGCATGTAACAAAACTCTCACGCAATTGAAAATAAAGTATTGTGATTATATTCAGTACTCATTATCTTCTTTTATTTCCATATCCAATCCTTATAGTTCACCCCAATTCATGTAGTTGCATGTGATATATCTATAAAAGGACAAATTGTTTTTAAAGGGAGGAAGGGCTTATCATTTGGCTTATTGTTCCACAGGATATATAGTCTATGGCAAAGAACACATGGTGGATTTCATGGTGACTAGAACATGTTCATGTTACAACACCCATCATGAGACAGAGAGAGTAAGAACAAGAGAGAAGAAGCAGGGCTAGGTTGCCAAATCTCAAGGCTCACTCAAACTCTTAAATTCTTCCAACAAAGCTCCACCTCCTAAAGATCCCATTTCTTTCCAAATAGTTGGGGAATATGCATTCAAACACGAGTCTATGCAAACATTTTCACTCAAGCAATAACAGTGTTCCACTTGTTCCCCATTGGCCTATCTAAAGATGCACAATATCAAGCATCCTCATATTCTACAGCAGTACAACAGACTTCAGAAGCTCAAAGTCTCTTCTAAAATTCAAGGTAATCTCTTAACAGTGTAATAAAAAAGTTACAAGACTGGTGAGATAGCTTAGTGACTACAGTGCTTGGTCACAAATTTGACAACCTGAACTTCATCCCTGAAAGCCCACGTGGTAGAAGAAAACTGACCTATGAAAGTTGTCTTCTGACTTCTAGTAATGTATTTTTTAATCTATCTATCATCTATCTATCTATCTATCTTTCTGTTGATTGGTAAATACAGATAGATAGATAGATTGATAAAGAGATATAAATATTTTTCTCCCTTTCTGTGAAATAATTGAATAAATTGAAAAATACAATGCACACTTCCAATATACAATAGCAGATTAAAATTCTTATTCCAAAAAAGAATAAGATTAGACCAAAACAAGACCCCAATCCTGCAGCTCCAAATCTAGCGTATTTCCTAGTGAAAATAGCTACAAGAGTTTTCTTCCTTTCCAGCTTTGCTGGCTGCAACACACGTCTCTTCCTTTCTTGTCCTTGTTCTACTGAACCTGTGCATCTCTCTTTGGCAGGTATCTGTCATCTCATTAGCAATGCAGCCTTCAATTTCACAACTTTTTACTTTGGCCTTCCAAAGCACTTTTACCAGGGCTCTGACCCTGACTCAGTATGCCCATTTTCAGCATTTAAAACCATGGAGGAGAAATTCATAAGACTCTTTTACTTGGCATCTTTCATGATTTCAAAATCCATATCACCTAGACAGCATTGCCAAGTTAAAACGTCAGTTTGATAAATGGAATAATAATTCCCTTGAAAGTGACAATCAAGATTCTAAACAATTGAAAAATGTAGAGCCCTCGAAAAAGGAACATCAAAGTAAGCCAAAAAAGAAAAAAAATAAGAAAAATCAATAAAATCCAGTACTGATAATGAGCCCAAAGAGATAGGGCATATCAAAAAAGAATCAATTCTTATAGTAGGAAAGTAAGAAAGAGAGAATGAAGAACAAAAGCTGGCTAAACTTCTCATTGGAAACCAAGACTCGCTGGACAATTCATATTATAACTGCTACATCTTGTAACAAATAAATGTAATCCAAATCAAACAGAGCACTTAGATTTCTTAATGGAAATTAAGTGGCTTGCTGTGTTGGAGTTTGATCCTGAATCTCAGATAAATGGAGTGGCCAAATTTTACAGAGAAAGCCAAGTAGCAAATCTTCACTTTCCAAGTCAATATGAAGAAAACACTACCATGGAGGAGAAGATTGCTGCTCTGAAACTTTTCGAGCAGCCCAGCTGGGTCTTCTGCAATGGCAGATCAGATCTGCCAAGTGACTCCTGTCAACTGCTAGAACCACATTTATGGCAGAGGTATAGAGCATCCGGAGTTAAGAAACTAATTTTATTTCTTACTGATGAAAATACAATAATAAGAAGGAAATTTTTGGTGGTGTTTCTCTTGCTTTCTTCAGTGGAAAATCCAAATGATCCACTCATTGAGACTTTCTGTGCTTTCTATCAAGTTCTCAATGGAATGGACAACATGTTGTGTATCTGTGTTGACTCACAGATTTACCAACAATGGAATGATCTACTGCAAGCAAGACTGGCAGTTACAGAAGACTTAGCAAACCATAGCATTTCTACTTTAAACATTGAACTGGTCAACAGTACTATTCTTAAACTGAAATCAGTGACTCAGTTTTCAAAAAGATTTTTGCCCTCCTGTGGCTCTTCTACAGTTATCCTGGAGAAAATGAAAGAAGATATCCTGACTGCCCTGGAAATACTCTGTAAAAATGAGTGTAAAGACACAGACATAGAGAAAGATGCATCTAAGTTCAAAGAATTTAAGAAATCAAAAGAAGAACACTTTTATTGAGGTGGCAAAGTATCCTGGTGGAATACCTATTTTTCTTCTGAACACTATTCTTCACATAAGGGATCCTTATGAAAATCTTAAAGATTTAATACAAGACTGTGCAGACTCTCCTAAACCAGTATTTGCAAAAATATGTTCATATCTAAGATTGCACTAGCCCTTTCTGTCCTGCAGCATTTTTATAATGACAGCATTGGATTAATTATAATCACAGTTTGTTCTTGTTTCTCTGAATCAATAAGAATACTTTGTAGGACATGAAATTGTCTACCTCACAGAGCTTGGTACATAGTCAAATCAATCATCTCATGTTTTAAATGTGTATTCCCAGAATAGTGTGTTTTGTTAAATATTTCTGTTGGCTTCTACAGGTTGCACCATCACTAGTTATAAGGCAATAAAATCTTATTTTCAATCAATGAAAAAAAAACCGCATCATCTTCTTGGGCAGGCTCCTCCTGTGGTATACAGCACTTGACATATGACCCATGTGGGCTCTGGTATCTCTAACATCTTCACTTTTCAATGGCAAACCAAGCATTAATTCCACAGACTGCCCTTCTTGCATCTGTAATCTGTAAACTTCCTGCCACATATTGTCTAACTTCTGCCATTTTCTCAATTCTCGGAATACAGATTCATGACCTCCCTCTTTTGTCTTTGATGCCTCTAAAGTCAGTACCACATGGGTAACACTGGCCAAGTTCTAGAGACTATGCAGCTTCTCCCTGTGGAAAGGATTATTTATTACTCTTGGGCAGTTGCTTCAGAACAGATCTTTCCTTTGGCGCTCTGCCCTTTAGCTCTTTTTCTATCAAAAGAATTTACATTATCCAAGTTGAGAACAGACTTTGGTTTACTAACTGAGCTAATCTTTTTAACAATGGCCACCATTTTGCTGTCTGCCTTTTCTGTAAATTTGCCATCACATTTTTCTCCAAACTTCATAGCTTTTACATCTTTCTGCCTGAGTTCTTGCTCTTTTTTTTATCATGAACCTGAACAAGAACCCTAAAAAGCAGCCATGCAACACTGTCAAGACTACAGCGCTTGAAACTTCCACCACCAAGCACTCAAATTTAACTTCAGGCAAGCTTTCACAATGAGGGTAAAACTTGATCAAACTCTTCATCAACACATCACTCTTTTTGTCCCCCATACAGTTCCAAACACAGTCTCTGTTCCCCACTGGACTATTACAGGTTGGGCGTCTACTATCCACATCACTTTTCAATCCTGTCACAAGAATGGCCCTTTTAATGTCCAAGACACAAGGCTTTCACAGGGCAAAGTCACAAAGTTCTCTGTATTTTCCCCAACAAACTGTTCCAAATGCACACTATCCACATCATAGAGATGACCATATTGCTGAGTACCAACTTCTCTCAGCTTCATAACAACTTCACTTTTTGGTACTGTATCCTCTTATTCTCACATAGCAACATCCCACTTCTCTGGTACCAATTTCTGTACTGGTTACTCTTATCTGTTGCTCTGAGACACCAGTCACGCTCAAACACCTTAAGAGGAGAAAAGGAGAGATTTATTCACTATGGTTCCAGAGAGGAGATACAGTCCATTATGGTGGAAAAGGCATAGCTGCCTTACAGAAGCTGGATCACATCCTTTATGGAAGCCGAGAGCTTCAAAATTACAAGCTGAAGAACAAACTCACTGAAGCAGAGCAGGGCTAGCCAATCTCAAGGCCCATCCCCTGTGACTGCCTTTCTCTAGCACAGCTCCATCTTTTAAAGGTGCCATGACCTTTCCAAATAACTAAAGATTCAAACATATGAGCCTGTGGGAGACAACTCACATTTCAAACCATGACAATGCCACAGGAAATAGGTATTTTCAGGTTGTATGCTGAATTTATTGCCAAAAGATACAACTCCATTGTATAGTAGCTCTATTTTCATTTGTATTGGAACCTCTTCACTGATTTTCATAGTATACTGAGTCATTTACATACCAACAGAGTATATATGTGTTGCTTTTTCCTCCATTCTTGCCAGCTTTTTTCTGTTCTTTCTTTCTTCTCTTTATCTCTGTATGTGTATGACAGTACACGTGAGCACATATATACTTGTCCCAGTTTTAGTATCCACATAATACTTGCTTCATAAATTGAGTAACTTACTTTTTCTTCCTTTTTTTTTTTTTTTGGATAGACAAAAATTTCAGAAACATTGATATTAGTGCTTTCTTAAAAATCAAAAAGCAAAAAGTTTAGCAAACTGGATTCAGAAACATATTAAAAAGATCATTCACTATGATGAAGCTGAATTTATTCCAGACCCACAAGATTGTTTCAACATATACAAATCAATAAATATAGTTTGTCATATGAACAAATGCAAAGATGGTTTAATCACATGATTTTCTCCAAAAGACACTGAAAAAGCTTTTGATAAAATCCAACATCCCTTTATGATAAAAGCTCTGGATAAAATAGGTATAAGTAAACATATCTCAACCTAATAAAGCTAATCAATAAAACAAATATCCTATAGCAAAAATTAACCTAAATGGCAAAATAGCATTGAAGCATTCCCACTTAAATAAAGAACTAGACAAGGCTCTCTATTCTTCCCATTTCTCTTAAATATTGTACTTTAAGTCTTAGCTAAAGCCATAAGATAAGATACAGAGAGTGAGAGAGATACAACAGGAAAAATTATCCATTTAGAAGATAAAGTCTATATCTGAAAGACTCCAACACTCCATCAGGAAACTCCCAGAACTAATAAGTAGGTTCAACAGAGTAGCAGGGTACAGGTATAGTAAAGATATACACCATACACTTTACTATACACCAAGGATGAGCAAAGCAAGAAAGACCTGAGAGAATCAATTATATTTTCCATAGTTCTAAAAAAGATGAAATACCTTAGAATTAATCTTACCCAGGATGTGAAAGATCTATATAATGAATACTTTAAAACTCTAAAGAAAAATATATAGAAGACACCAAAAGGTGGAAAGACCTTCCATATTCCTGGATTGGTAGAATTAATATTGCTTAAATGACCATCCTACCAAAAGCAATATACAGATTCAATTCAATACTAATGAAAATTCTAAGAATTCTTCACAGAAATTGTAAAACAATGTCAAAGTTCATATGGAAATACAAAAGGCTTAGGATAGCAGAAACAATCCTGAGTAATCAAAAACTCTGCTGGAGGTATTATCATACCAGACCTTAAAAATGTGCTATAAATCCAAGGTAATAAAAGATCATGTTATTGTTTTAAAATAGAGATGCAGATCAATGGACTAGAATCAAGGGCCCAAATATAAGCTCATACATCTACAAGCAACTATTTTTGAAATAGATGCCAAAAAGATCATTGAAAAAAAGACAGCATCTTCAACAAATGATGTTGGCTCAGCTGGATGTCTACATGAAAAAAAAAATGAAACTAGACGATTACAAAACTAGACCTCTACAAAAATCAACTCCAAATGGATGAAAGACCTCAATGTTAGACCACAAACTATAAAACTCTTAGAAGAAAAACTAGGACTCAAACTGATTGATCTAGACCAACATGTCCTTAAAAGGACCCCAAATGCACAGGAAATAAGACCAATACTCAACAAGTGGGATTACATGAAGGTAAAAAATTTCTGTTCAGCAAAAGATATTGTTAACTGAGCAAAAAGGCAACCTATGGGATAGTAGAGTATCTTCAGTAATCTCACAAGTGATAGAGGACTAATATCCAGAGTGCACATAAAATTCAAAAAATTAAATACCAAAGAAATAAATAACCCAATTTAAAAAACATGCCATGAAAGGAAACTTTTGACAAAATGAAATTCAAATATCAAACAAATATCTCTAAAAATGTTTCAACTCCCTAGTCATTAGGGAAAAGCAAATTAAAACCATCTTGAGATATCATCACACTCCAGTCAGAATAACTAAGATCCAAAACAAATGCTGGTGAGGATGTGGGGGAAAGGGAACCCTCATACATTGCAGATAGGAATGTAAACTTATATAACCCCTTTGGAGATCAATTTGGATGTTCCTAAAAAAAGTTAAAAATTGAAATTCCATGTGACTCAACTCTTCCATTCTTGGGAATATTCCCAAAGGACATTATATCCTGCTTGCAGAGTCATGTGTACAACCATGTTCATAACAGTTCTATTTACAATAGTAAAGAAATGGAACCAACAGTTGACAAATAGTTAATGAAATATATACAATGGAATACTATTCAACTGTCAGAACAAATGAATTGGTGAATTATTGGTTGGTAAATGGATGGAGCTGGAAGAAATTATACTGAACAAAGTATCTCAGATACTGCTGCATTTTCTCCCTTAAAAGTGGTATCTAGTATTAAACCTTCAGAATGATGTAGTTAAACAGAAACTTTAAACACTCATAAACAAAAAATGAGCATAAGACAGGGGTATGTAGGAAGATCACAAAAGAGTAGACACAAAAGAACAAGGGCAAATGATGAATAAGGCATATATGACAGAAAAGTTTTACAGGGGAGGGAAGGATGGAGACAGGACACAGGAGTGGGATTAGTCTTCAGGTGACCAGTTACCTGCTAACTAGCTTCTAGCCCCTCCATCCATTAATGCCAGGGAACACATGCCTAGAATTGCAAACTTGTCTAGATAATAGTGGAAAAGGGAGAAAACAGACAATAGACAGGACCACATGTCTTAATATTTGCCATAAATACCTGATAATAAACTACCCATTTAAACACCTCTCGTTATATTCTTAGGTAAAACATCTCAACATTCAACCAATATGCTGCTTATTGTGAAGCAGAAAACCACAACTGACCAGATTGCAGAGTATCAGTGACTCCAAATGCTCAGCCCTAATCAGCCCATCCAAGTATCTTCCCATTCTAAGGATTAGAAGAGAGGGCATTAAGATTATAGGACCTAAATATGGGGAGATACACTACAGGCCAGATCGCTCCAGTCACAACATAGGTGCTGCACTCGGGTGCTCACTGCAGTTAGATCTACTGCCACCAGATCTACGCAATAGCCAACGTTTTAATATTCTCCCATAAGCCAGCAGAAATCTCAAGGAAAAACTACATATGATGGGAATTAAAGGGGAAAATGTTAAGATAGGTAAAGGGGAGCTTCCTCACCAGTGGGTTTATCCACTGAAGGACTATTTATACTATCACAGAGGCCTGGTCCCCTGCTTGTAAAAACAAGACAAAGAGAGCCCTATAGTCCACACAAATAGAGAGCCATGAGGACGGAAAGGATGGGAATGGGGGAAAGGTGGGAGAGGAGAGGAGTGGGAGGAGGCACGGACAATTTACTCTGTTTCTAATTTTTTAAAAAAAAAAAACTCAATAAAAATTATCAAAAAACAAACATCCAGTAGAACTCGGCAATGAATCCATCCATCTGGTCCTTGGTTCTGATGTTTTTCTCCTTTCAATTTTGAAACATTCTATTATTGCTTCAATTTCATTGCTCATTGCAGATCTGCTTTGTTGTTTATCTCTCTCTTGTCTAATTTCGACAAGTCTTATGTGTGTTTCTTCTATAGTTTTCTATTCACTGGAATGTAGGGTTTTTTTCCCCCCAAGACATTCCCTATTGATTGCATGAATTTTACTGGTATCTGTTGTAAGGTCTCCTTTCCATTTTTTAGGGTTTTAAAAAATCTTTTTTGACACTTTCATACATAAATGCAAAGACATTATGTTTCACCTTTATTACATGTGATTTCATCTACCTTCCTTTCTCAGTTCATTCTTTCTCCTTCCCAGCTAGTCTTCCTCCTGCTCTCATATCATAGCTCTTCTTTCTAGTTATTAATATGGGTATTGTCTCCTTTTCTTTGCTTAGTTTGCATAAGGTTTTGTTGATTTAGTTCATCTTTTCAAACAATCAACTCTGCTTTACTGATTTCAATGCTGCGGTGGTGTTCATCTCTTTAATTTCTGCCCTGAGCTTTATTTCTTCCTATTTACTATTTTCAGTTTGGTTCTTTCTGGTATTTATGACCATGAAGAGTATTATGAGATTGCTCATTTGAACTTTCTTTCATTTTTTTAATTTTTTAAATTCTTTTGGTGGTTTATATATGAGTATAATGAGTTTATGATGTTTTTCACAGTTTAATCCTCAATCCCATGCCTCTCATTTTTCCTTTATAACCCTTCTCCTTTCTTGACAGTCTCTCTTGTCTCTTCTATCTTTTTGCATGTGTAAACTACTGAATTTCAATTGGGTTGCCTTTGAGGATATGTGCCTTAGCACTTGCTGGAGAATGTATGGATTTTTTTATGAAAGTATTTATAGCTGTAAACTTACCTCTCAAGATTGTCTTGGTTGTATCTCATACATTTTGGAACGTCTTGTTTACATTTGCATTTATTCTAGTAATTTTTGAGTTTCTTTGCTAATTTTTTCAGTGACCCACTGTTCATTCATGTCTGTATTGCTTGTATCCATGTGCTTGCATACCTTCTGAAGTTCTCTTGCTAAAGAACTTTCTGTTCATTCATTATTTATTCCAACTTGCTTTATGGTCTAGACTGTGGTTTATTTTGGCAAAAGTTTTATAATCTGCTAGATAGAATATGTATTCTGTAGCTGTTTCAGGAAACATTCTGTAACATCTGATAAGTCTATTTGATCTATGGTTCAATATAAGTTTTAAATTCATTTACTGATATTTTTGTCTGGACAATCTAAATACTGATGAAAATTTAGTATTGAAACCACCACTTACAATTCTATCTAGATCTTTCTGTCCCTTTATGTCCCATACTGTTTATTATATATATGCAATTAAACATGCCGATATTTAGTACATATATTCATATGTATTCTTCAGGGATTGATCTTTTCATTAATATGTAATTCCTTTATCTCTCTTGTTTTTGGCTAAATGTCTAATTTATCAGACATAAATGTGGCTATCACAAGAAAGAAATTGTCAGTTTTCCATATAGTTTTCCAAATATAGAATACATTAATCTACTCCTAGTATGTAAGTTCTTCCTAAGAATCGTGTTTATATCTTTGTGTGAAATTCCTTATGTGAATGTCCTTTCTTTTGATACTTTTCAAAATCGTCATTTTAGTAATTCAAGCTTTTAATAGCATTTCCCTAAATTACATATAAATAATAATTTACATTGGGGCACAGTGAACTCATCCTGTGATGAGCTTCAGCAGTCCTTAATATTTGGTAATTGCAAAGTAACTAAATTGGTCATTTCTTGATTTTTTTTATTTTACTTACTTATTTTAATAACAATACCTTTTGTCATTGTTACTTATCCCCACCCCACATTGTTTCCCATCCCTCCCATCTCTTCTCCCCCCTCTTCCATTCCTCCCTCTTTGTGCTAACCACTAGATTACCTCTAGGATACCCATATTAGATAAATATTTGGGCACCCATCAGGGCACAATTTGCCCACAAGCAGATGAACTTAGAATGTAGAGTTTCTCCCATTCTTTTGTCTAGCACCAGTCCCCTACTTTCTCTCAAAGTAGTGTGGTTTTTTTTTTATTTTGATTTTGATTTAATGTCTTAGTGAAGTTTCTTGGTGTTTTGATATATTAGAGGATATTTGAACGTCATGGATCTGGATGTCCACGTCTTGCCCCAGATTTTGAGCAGTTTTCAATCACTTTTTTTGCATGGATATTTGTGTGTGTGTGTGTGTGTGTGTGTGTGTGTGTGTGTGCGCGCATGCGCATATGGTGTCTCCTTCAGTTTCTCTCCACATTTATTATTATATCAGTATCTTTCAATTGCACCAAGATCTATATCTAGCTAAGTTAGCCAACTGGTTTGATGTGGGCTTCCTTGTCTTTGCCTTCTGAAATGCTATGATTATAAGCAGTGAAAACAACTGCATGGTTTTGACATAGGTTCTGAACTCTGGTTGTCATGTTTGCTGGGTAAGTACCTTTCTCAATGACCCATCTCTTCAACTAGCCACTAATTCCTTAAGCCTTTATTTATTTATTTTATCTATCTATCTATCTATCTATCTATCTATCTATCTATCTATCTATCTATTTATTTATTCCACTCATATAAAGTCGATAAGTACCCCATTCCCCTCCCTCCCTCCACCCCTTCCTGGATCCCCTTGCTCCCTTCCCCCTTTTTCCCTTCCTTTACCCCCTCCCTCCCTTTCTCCCAGTGCTCCCCCCCATTTCTGGAGCATCCTACAGTGTGCATGTCAAACTTCCCTCTGTGTTCTCCTCTCTGATGAAGTGTAAGGATTCAATGGCATTGCCTACAGTTCTTTTTTTGTGTTCCCCTTTAGTATAGGAACACTGTTAATCCCTTGCCTCTAAGGATCATAGTGTCTGTGATCCATGATAGATTTGGAGGGTTCAATGATATGTTGGTCATTGTGCAGGTCATGCAAAGTCCTATTATGATTACTTCGGCCCTAACTTGTATGGAGTATCTTGCATATCGTTGCTCCTCCCCATCTTTAGGCTCTTGCAATCTTACTGCCCCCTCTAATAGGAAATCCACTATCACAGTCAATACAACCAAGACTCAACAAATGGGATCTTATGAAATTAAAGAGCTTCTGTTCAGATAAAGAGATTGTAACTCGACCACAGAGGCAACCCACAGAATGGGAGAAAATCTTCACTAACCACATATCTGATAGAGCTCTATTATCCTGAATGCACAAAGAACTTAGAAAACTAAACACCAAGGAAACAAATGTCCCAATTAAAAAATGGGCCTTGGAACTTAAAAGAAACTTTACCAGGGACGAAATTGAAATGTCTTACAAATATCTTAAAAAATGCTCCACATCCTTAGCCATCAGGGAAATGCAAATCAAAATCTCCCTGAGATATCAAATCACCCCGGTCAGGAAGGCAAAAATCCACAATACAAACAACGCAAAATGCTGGAGGGGATGTGGAGAGAAGGGAACTCTCCTACATTGCTGGTGGGAATGCAGGCTTATACAACCACTCTGGCGAGCTGTCTGGTGAATCTTAAAAAAGTTAAAGATTGAAATGCCATATGACTTTGCTATTCCACCTTTGGGAATAATCCCCCATACAGCAAAAATTCACCTCAATAGCACAAGCACAACCATGTTCATAGCAGCACTGTTTACAATAGCAAAGTCATGGAATCAGCCCAAATGTCCAACAGTCAACGAGTGGATAAGGAAAATGTGGTACATTTATACAATGGAATACTACTCAGCCATCAAAAATGATGAATTAATGAAATTTGCTGGGAAATGGATGGAATTAGAAAAAATTATATTGAGTGAAGTATCCCAGACACAGAATATTAAGCACCATATCCCTAATAGGTGGATCCTAGTACCAAACCCACTTAGTGACAAAATAAATCTCTGTAATACCTACAGTAATTGCAAAGATTATAAGCTGGGAGGGAAGGGGAAGGAGGGCCCTGTTAGAAACAAGGAGAGAGGGGATCATGCTATAGCAGAAGGTGAGAAAGGCTCAGGCTGGCCGGCCTCACAGACTCCTGAATTACCTTGAACATATCACTGGCAGCCTTGGCTCCGGCTGGGTCCGCCTTTTTAAAAAGTAATTTTATCAGACCCAGCCGGAGCCATGGCGGCCAGCGATATGTTCAAGGTAATTCAGGAGTCTGTGAGGCCGGCCAGCCTGAGCATTTCTCAACTTCAGAGTCTATGCGGAACCCAAAAAAGACCTACTTCACAAAAATACCATAAAGATCGATGAATTTTCACTCTACTCAGCTCCTGAGGGCCAGTATAAGTATGTGGAGGAGCCAAGGACTCAACTTGAAGAAAGCTTCTCAGAGCTATAACATCAGTGTGACCCATATACGAGTTAGTGTCAGGAAAGATACTGTCAAACTAAGTCCAAGATGAAATGTTTCATTCAGTGTGGGTTAGACAGCTATGAATATCTCCAAAATGCACTTCCTGTATTTTTTCCAAGACTTGGTGTTATTGGTTTTGCTGGTTTTGTTGAACTCCTTTTTACTAAAGGTTCAAAAGAAAAGAAGTTCATGTATCCTCCTGTCTTCATGGGATTTTGCTGCCTCTGTCTATTACCCATCACCTTTGCCCAGTCAATGGAGAGAAATTATATGACTGGGGTTTATGAGTATACATATTGGTAGAAGTTTTGTGGAAGGAACACTTTCAGAAGCCAGGAAATGTGAAAAAATCATCTGAAAATAAATAGAAAACTCCATGCTTTGTCCATTTTAATCAATTGTAGGTAAACACTGGAAATCACAGACAGTAAATCTGTATTTATACAGACAAATGGCAAAGGGGTCAGTATTGGATATAGTAAAAAAAATTACTTCAGGAAAAAAATTACTAGGCCTTTTTGCTATCTTGGTTGATGCCATACTACAAGCTGATTAATTTGAAATCCTTCCACATGGAGATAATGTACAAGCCTTAGAACTCCTTGTTCTTATATTGCTATTTATGTACGTAATTAAAATCCAAATTCAAAAAAGTAATTTTATCTATTATTACTGCTGTGTGTATATGATGTTGGGGGAGCATACTTACCATGGCATACATATGGAAGTCAGAAGACAACTTTCTGACCTTTATCCTTCCATATTTACCTGGGTTTCAGAAACTGAACTCAGGTCTTCAGGCTTGAACAAGCATCTATATGTGCAATCCATCTTCCCAGCCCTGAAAGAGTGTAGTTTAGGCTGTCCTCAAACTCAAGATCCTCTTCAGCATATTCCATCAGAGTGTATTACTAGTGTAATAATCTTAGATCTTTGGATGGTGTCTCTTTCAGCTTTCATTATTATTTTTAATATTTTCTTTTTTGAAATCTGATAATTTTCTCTTTCGAGTTTCTTTTTTATTACATTTTTTGCCTAGTTATACAAGCTCAATAAGTATCCCCCTTCTCCATCTCCCCTCCCTTCCCCCTTGTTTCCCCCATTCCACCACCCCTCCTTCCTACCTTCCCTCTCACCCCTTTTCTTCCCTTTTCCTCTCTTGGTGCTTCCTGCTTTCTCCCATCCTCCAGAACATCTGTTTAAGTGGGTGCTGAATTTCCCTTTGAGTTGTGTACACTAGTGAGGGTTCAGTACTCAGTGGCATAACTTGGAGCCCCTTCTTGGGTTGTCTGCAAGTATGAGAACTCTATTATGACTGTTCAACCCCTTGCCTCTAAGGATGTTACTGCCCAAAGCCTTCTCCCCTGTGATCCCTGCTAGACTTTGGGAGGTTGTTGAGATATCAGTCATTGTGCAGGTCAGGAAAAGTCCAGTCACATTGTGGCTAATATCCTGGCTGCTGCAGCCCTGACTTGTGTGGAATATCTTGCATATTGTTGATACTCCTCATTTTTAGGCTCTTACAATCTTGCTGCCCCTTCTTCTGCAAAGTTCTCTGAGCTTTACAATGGGGAAAGATCTGGCTGGTCTGGTTCCCAGCGAATATTGTAGGGTCTTTGGTCTTCTGAATTATGGTTTGTTGTAATTTTCAGTTTTGCTGTTCCTGCACTGTCCTTGGCTGCATCCTGATTGGTTGTTGAGTCTTCTCCTAACCAAAGATAAAAGACTGTTTAAACGAAGATCTTAATGTAAGAAGAAGCTGAAAGGTAGATGGAAGAATAGGAGTGGGACACAACAGTGAGAGGGGTCAGTCTTACATTTGCTAGTTGTTTGGTCCTATACCCTCCCTCACTGGGGAGATCAAACCTGTTCAGTCCCAAATAAACAGGAAGGGAAGTGAGAGTGAGCTACATCAGATGCCTCCCTATTTACATGCAGTACATGACCATGGCCTGATTTCTCTACTGAAGTGTGTTCTTTGTCTCCTTTCTTTTGAGATCTTCTTTCCCCTTCCTTCCTATTTATAATCCTTTGCGATTATAATGGGTATTACAGAGATTTACCTTTGAATATGTCATTAAATGGGTTTGTAATTAGGATCCACTTATTAGGCAGTACATATGGTGTTTAACTGTCTGTGTCTGGGATACTTCACTCAATATAATTTCTTCTAATTCCATTCATTTCCCTGCAAATTTCATTAATTCATCATTTTGATGGCTGAGTATATTCCATTGTATAAATGTAACACATTGTCATTATCTGTTTGTCAACTGTTGGGCATTTGGGTTGATTCCATGACTTGACTATTGTAAATAGTTGAGCTCTGATAATTTCAAATGATCTGTTTTTAAGCTCAGAGTCTTCATTCTGATTTATCAAGTTTTTGATGTATTATTTAGCTTCTGAGTTCCTGTCTTTAAAATTGTGTCTCTTTTTCTAAATTTCTAATTTTGTGTCTGAAATGTTTTCTCAGTTTTGTTGTATTTTCCATCCTTACGGCTTTTTCAGCTTTCTTTTTTTTTAACAGAATATACATATATATTATTGTTCCTTTTTTTAAACCTAGAATAATAAATTTATATTTTTTCTTTTTTTATTTCTTCCACTCATACAAAGTTTCTTAAAACAATCACTTTGAATTGTTTTTCTTCTTTAGGGTCAGGTATTATGTTCTTTAAGATGGTTCCTCTTCTTCTTTAGGGTCAGGTATTATGTTCTTTAAGATGGTTCCTTAATTTCTTGGTCTTTCTTATTCTTTACATTCTTGCATTGCTTTTACTGAATTTGAAGTAGTCACCTAGTCTAGTCTCTAGTGACTGGTTTTGAAAGACAAATACCTCCACTAGTCAATAAGGTTAGAGGTTCTGAAATTTTGATATATTCCATTCATGGACTTACTCCAAGCCACTTGTTCTCTCAAGAAAATAATTGTTTGCCTTTTCTGGAGGCTCTAAATGAAAAGTAGGTTCTGAGAATCTACTGTTTGTTTTTGCTCAGGGAGTGTCCTGAAATTTCCAAAAAGTCAAGCCAGCTGTCAGTGTGTGCTCATAAGCTGTCTGCAAAGGTCTTCATATTCTCCCCTCTCTTCATGCTTCTGTAGGGAGCTGGTAGTAGGAAATTCCTGTTCTATCTTGCTACTATCAACCCATAATTATATCACTACATAAAACCATGAATAGAAATTTGTCATTGAAATGATACTATAATTCAAATAGAAGGTACATTCCACACATAAAACGCATGTGTTTTGTTTTACCTTTATGAATGTATTTAGCATTGTTACAGCTTTTATTTCTTCATGTGGATTTACTTTACTCTCCAGTGTCTTTGTATTTCATACATAAGGAGTTTGTTTAATAGTTGGGAGAATTGGGCCAATAAAATGTGTTTCTTTTTTTACCTAGAAAGGTCTTCATTTCTCCTTTTTAAGTAGAATATTTGGTAAGTGCTGAATTCTTAATTATTTTGTTTCATTATTTGAATATGTACATTGCATATTGTCCTGCATGGTTTGTAATAAGAAGTCATGTGTCAATTTACTGATAACTTTGGTTCACACATGTGTGTATGATGAATTTTTTTCTCTTACAGTCTTCAAGAGTCACTTTAAATTCAATGTTTTAAGTTCTACTAATGTTTACAGGTTATTTTATTTTTTATTGAACATTTTTCATAATTCATGGTGATTTTTATTGTTTATGCTACAATTTTATATTCTGTATAAATCATTACACATTTTTCTTTAGTTCTTTTGATACATTTTCAAAAGTTGACTTAATGTATGTATCTAATTAAGTCCAATAGCTAGCCTTCCTTGGGAATAATTTCTGTTGACTTCTTGTATATATCCTATGGTATCTTTTTTCTTTGTATATAACTTATTAAGAACTGGATATATATAATATAGACAGGCTCTCTGTATCACCTGAGTTTTTATTTTTGTAGCTTATCTATCTGTTGTTTTAAAACATGTGTTCCCTTTACTAATTACATAATGTCTGTTCGTTATAATTTGTGGATACTGAATTATTTTCTCAGCTTATTTTTGTGCACCAAAAATGACTGGATAGAGATTATCTAAGATACCTCTAATCAACATATTCCTCACCCTCTATTAAGTTTTGGTTCACATTTAATTCTCATGTAGTTCTCAACTCTTCCTTGTCCTTAATGCATTGCTTGTGTGGGGCATTGTGAAAATTAAAAGCAATTAAGACTTTTCCTGCTCTAGCATATACTGTGTGTGTATATACACATTTCTAGATAAAAAATAAGCATGATTCTTTTTGCTCTCTCCTATCTCTCTGCCCACCCTCTTCTTTCTTTCTCCTCCCACTGTGCCATCATAATGGTTCTGCCCCTATCTTCTCTGATCTTAAGCTCTCTTCTAAACTATTGGTCACCAGGCCCTCAACTCTAAATAAACTCCTATTTCTCAAAAAAAAAAACAAACCAAAAAACAAGCATGCCATTATATTTCAATACATCTTTTGAGCACATCACTTCCATGATTTTTCATGGAAGATTGTTTTTGTTTGTTTTTATTTTATATTAATCTCAGCTACTATTAATTATTCAGTTATCATCATTACATACACATGTTAACTTGATAGTTGAGAGTTCAAGGTCTGAGCACATTTGTAGAGAATTAATAGTTGAGTTGAGCCCCAGAGTGAGCCTGTAAATGATTGTCTAACTGATCAAGAAGACCCAGCCTATGGTAGGTGAGACTAGTTCCTGGGCAGGTGAATAAGATGGAAAGAACTGATTGAGAAAGTTGGCATCCCTCTGTGAACTTACCCAGACATGCTGGTCTGGCAAGTAGTAATCATCCCTCTCTCAGCAGTCCTGTGAATATACGGATATGGTGTGACCAGTTCCCTCATCCTTTGGTGTTAGTGAGCACTCTCTGATCAAACTGGAGAAGAACTGTAACCAGATTATCATAAGTCAAAATAAAACCTCGTTTCCCCTTAGACTATTTGACTGCAGATTTATCCTCCACATATTAACAAACTGTGACATCAATCCACTGTAATATTTGTTACAGAGTCTTTCTAATACTCCAGCATATACCCCTATATCAGGCCAAATAATTAAAGCCCCATGGATTATATTTTTCCAGGGAGTTTCTAGGGGGCAAAGTGTAGTTAGTTATACTAGGGGAATAGGACTTTGGGTAGGAAACACACTTCTTTCCTCCCATAGCTGCTAACCTACCTGTTTGTACTACTCACGAAGGTATATGGGAAGGGCAAATGTTGCAACCCATAAATCTTGTTATTCTTATTGACACTTCTTTTTTTAATATTTATTTATTTATTTATTTATTTATTTATTTATTTATTTATTTATTTATTGTGTATATCAGAGGGCTCTGTGTGTCCCTGTGGAGTTCCAAGGATGACTTCAGGAATCATTATGGATTGCTTCTACCTCCTTTTTGCTTTGTTCTGGGATTTTCCAGGCCCTGCTTACTAGAGCTGGAAGTAGAGGCCCCCGTCGTTTCAGCCTAGAGTTATTTGCATGGGACCTGTGACCTTAACTAAATAATTTCTGCTTGTGAGGCAGAGTCTTAATCCCTAAGCCATTTTTTTTCTTAAACAATTGTTCTTTGTAATTCTGTGCATCTTTGGGTAATTTCCAAAGTTATGAACAATTAACATTGACTGTTTTGAGACAGGGTCTCCCTGCATTACGTAGACTGTCCTTGGACTTGCCATCCCCCTTCTTTTATGCTGAGATTACAGGTATGCCCTACCAGGACTGGCCTGGGAAGATTCTTGTTAATTTTATAGAAGAATAGATTTTTGAAGGTTTTTATACTGATTTTCTAAAGTGCTTTTCAAATACTAATTTAATCCTTGAAGGCTAAGTCAATCCTAATTCAATGGCTAAATTGATTTAGTTACAAAGTATTTCATTTTGTTGGATTCTGATTGCTAAAATTTTGACTAGCAATTTATATTTTTCCTCATGAAAGACATTATTATATGGTCTTCATTTAAATGTATTTATTTTTTCTACATACATACTGTTTTTCAAATAAAATGAGTCAAGATGTGTTTCCTTCTTTTATACTGTCTAGAAGATTAAACAGAATTGGTATTTAAAATTTTAATGTGAATCTATATAGGACTGGAATTTCTTTGCAACGATGTTCTCAATTAAAATTCATTTTTAAACTTTATTTATTCATTTATTCATTTGTGTGTCTGTGTGAGAGAGAGAGAGACAGAGAGAGACAGAGAGAGAGAGAGGGCACTGTGTGTTCTTGTGGAGTCCCAGGGGTGACTTCGGGCATCATCCTTGATTACTTCTACCTTCTTTTTGATTTGCTCTGGGAATTCCCAGTCTATGCTCATCAGGGGAAAACGTGCATTTTTACTGGGACTTGGGATCCAAACTCAGGACCTTCTGCTTGTGAGGCAGAGTCTTAAACCCTAAGCCATCTCTCCAGCTCTAAAATTCAATTTTTTAATAACAGGTTCTTTCAGTTACATATTTCTTCACTGAATGTTTGTATTTGCATCTTTGAAGTGATTGTTTACTTCATTAACTAATTTTGTTGGCACACATTTCATAAGCTTCTCTTATTGTCATTTAATCTGCATAACTTCTAAAGTTCTTTATCACATTTCCATATATTTATTTGTATTTATATCTTCTTTTTTTAAAATCAGTCAGGTTAGACGTTTATAAGAATTTATCTTCTCAACAGATCAGTTGTGCTGAATTTTTTTACACAGATTTTCTTTTTTATTATTATGTATTCAATTGTGTGTGTGTATGTGTGTGTGTGCGTGTATGTGTGTATGTGTATGTAGAACCACGGACGAATTCGGGAACCACCATGGATGCCTCCACCTCCTCCTTGTTTACTCTCCCCGGGGATTCACAGGCTCCGCCCTACCAGGACCGGAAACGCAGGGCGCCCTTGCCTCAGCCTGCATCTATACGTGGGGTCTAGGATCCGAACTCAGGACCTTCTGCCTGCAAGGCAGAGGCTTAACCCCTGAGCCACCTCTCCAGCCCCTGTGCTGAATTTAATTTATATATGTACATGTATATATGTATATGCTCTCAATGGAAATTCGTCCATATAGAGAGCCACAAATCTAAATGCAGAAAGAACAACTGAAGAGTATTTTGCCATAAATAAGACATCCAAGTTTACCTGTCCTTCATACCAAAGTCCAGGATATACCACAAAGAACAAAACAGAAAGAATTAAGAATCAGATTAAGGAAGGGACAGTGATAAACAGTAACTTCTTGACAGAAATCCAATACAGCCATGAAAATACTGGAAAGAGTTTGTAGAGTTACTTATACAAAATAAATTTCAGTACCTATTAGACCTTTCAATTAGATGAAAATGATGTTCACATTTTACATACCATACATACCTTTATAAAGATAAGCATATATGATGCTAGAATGAAATACTTTATGTTCTGTATCCTCAGTTGACTACTGCTATCTGGGGCATTCATTAATGTCTTTATTTTCTTGTTTATTCTCACTCTTTGTCAGTACAAACAAGGAAAAACTCCAACATAGCAAATATGTCTGCTGATTACCTAGAGATTAAAAAATTCTAGGATTTTAACAATTTCTCTTTAAATCTCACAAGTTCAGAAAACATTTGAGAGCATTGTTTTTATGTTTTCCCAATTAATTTCTGCATATTAGCACTTATTTAATCATTTAATCATTGTTATGAAATTTAACTTTTCAATATCTTTGTATTGAGTACAGCAAATTAAATTATAAATGTGTTTTATGACTATATGACTAAACACTGAAAGTTAAATAATCTACCAATACAATGGATCTTTAAGGACCTTTAAATCTTACTACTGAAATTTTGCTTTGCAATTAGAAGAATTGAAGTAGCTGAAAATTAAAAATTTTCTTGGCATGAGTGCCTTTGAATGCCACTACAATGACATATGCTTATAAAAAGCACTGCCAACTTTGATTATGTTGCCCAAAACTTACTTTAAGACAGATCATTTAACATATCTTAAGCAATAAGATAATTATTTTAGTGTTCTTTTAAACTATGATTTGAACATGATTAGTTTATCCTAGCATTCTGAGCATTACTAAAATGTTAGTCTAAAATTTGGATAGTAATTTCTTTCCAAAGAAAATTAGATAGATGTAATTTTTAAACATTATTTCTGGAAATAATCTGCTCAGAAACAGAAGCATGAGTGCATAAAGTCTGTTACCTATAGATTATAAATATATGATATCTTAAAGGTCTGTAAAGTGTTGAGCATAGCTCTAGAAAAGGAATGGTGAAAGAAACAAGTTGTCCTTAACATCCACTGGGACCAGGCATATCTATATTACTTCCAATTATAGATATTAAATCATTGTCTCCCTTATTATTAGGCAAGTAGTTATGCTTTTACAAACATACATAAAGATAATTATTATGATAAAATATTTCTATAGTAGGCCAGTAATAAAATGTTACCTATAGAAAGCAGGAAAGAAGTTTCAAAAATTTTCGGTCAGAACTCATTTAAAATTTTCCATATCATTAAAATTTCTTGAAACAAAGTAGTTTTAATGTGTCAAGTACCCAAAAAATAAAATGGACTTGAACAATCAAGCAACAAATCCACCATTGTTCTGAATGTTAGTTTTATATTTTACCTGATTTTGCCAGTATTTCCCATCTTCTCTAATGTGAAGAGTATGTAGACTTCTATTGTCTTAAGATTTATGAATAGCACCTTGTATATTGCATGGAAATAATTGCCATGCAATATTCATAACAGAGAAGAGACATACATAAAAGAATTTAAGCATGTGCATAGAAAATGTATTAAAGTTCATTATATGTAATTTGCTCCATAGTTGCCCCATAAACCATTTTCTGAAAATACTTATGGTAAAGACAAAGCACACTTAAACTTTGAGGAAGTCATCAACCATTACTCACCAATTTGTTCAGCCCACTAAATCTGTACCATCTAATCCAGTGATTAATCAACAAAAGTAAGATATATTCAAGAGTCCAGAAACAACCAGGTTTGTGATGCTCACAATGCCATAAAAAGAGAACAAAACTCTATATGTAACTTTCCATGCTATAAAAATACAATAAAATTAATGAAGTCAAGCCAATCTTTAATGGTTAAACTATAAGCAAAAATATGTAGTGTGATTACAAGATCTTATGAGCCATAGAATCTCTAATCTGAAACTCTAGTAATTAAGATAATGAGAACAGTCTTATAATATGTTGGCATAAATGAATTTCACTGTCTTTTGATCCAGGGCTAGAGAGATGACTAAGGAGTTAAAATTTTTCCTCGCAAGCAGAAAGACCTGAGTTCAGATCCCAGATCCTACTTAAAAATGCTGGAAGAAAATGGCAGCGACTTCTGGCCCTGAAAGGCAGAGCCTGGGAAACCCTAGAACAAAGCAATAGGAGAGGAAGAACAATCCAGAATGATTCATAATCTCGATGTCACTCTCAGTGCCCTTTGAAACACATACACACACACATTTTTGATCTCAATATGAGAGCACTAAAACAATTCTCTTGAATTCTACCTTTTTTCAATAAAGCATTAAAAGAATTAAAATGAAAGGAAAAAAGGTGAAGATTCAAAAATATAGATATTATATTTATAGTCTCAGTGAGAAAAGAAAATACCATAATTTTTTAAAGTAAGTCTCTGAAAAGATAGTTGCACAGCACATGACATATCAATTTCAAACACTGGCTTAGTTACTCACCCCTAGTCTATGAAGTGAAGATTCAAGCTCTTCTGTCTCAGTAAAGCATTAGAAAAGAAAAGAAAAGATAACCTTCTTGAAAAATACTCAACAATAAAAGTAACAGAACTAAAATACATTCCATTTATCATTAATGTAGTCAGGCATTAATTATTCTTTTAGCAATAGTGATGAGACTCTCTGTATTGCATATACCACCTCTCTTGATTCAATCTTTTTGAGTTTCCTATATGTATCTACAACAATTCAAAGTAAGAATGATGAAACATGTATTGGATCACTGACCACATCAAAGATGTGTAGTGCCTCATAATATAGGGTGCTATAGGAGAAAGAAAAGGCCTGCCTGCCATGGTATGCAGAGGGGTCGCCAGTGAAAGCCAGGCATTGAGAGTCTTACTTGCCTTTCATAGGGTCACACATCTGGACCTCAGATTGACATCTGGAATGAGTCCCTCAGCATCCTCAGACATTTTTTTCTCATATCTATTCAGACAGGCATTCTCCAAACAAATAACCATTCCCATAGCCAGCTTAATGTATGCAAACCTAACTACTCTGTTATGAGTAAAGAACAATAAAAGCGCACATAGGAGACAATATACTTAGTATCAAAGTCATATATTTTCTGGTAAAATCAGAAGGAAATGAGGCATGAAAATATATATACATGTATTGTGAATAGGGTGAAAATGATGAAGGTAAATACATTTTGTATTTTAAGGATACATGCTAGACTACATATCAGGGTTATTTAACCTTTATTGTATGGATGGAATATACAATGATAATAAAATATAATAACTAATGCTTATTGTATTTGAATTTCATTCAAAATCATTTTCACCTTTTATAAAATGAGAAAATGTCAATGATTCACCAAATTTATTTGTTATTTAAAAAAGAGACAATACAGTCATAGGTTTCACTATGGCAAACTCAGGCATATTTTGATGTCGTTGTTCCTTCTTCCCCACTTCTCTCCTACTATCTTCAATCCCCTCCCACTCGCTCACCTTTTTGCCCTAATAGTCTTCTTTTGTGTCTTGTGTTGTTACCCTTTCTAGTCTTTCCTTAATGTCTCTTTTTCCACACTCACAAATAAATATGCATATTTAACAATTAAAAGCTTGGAACTCAAATGAGAGATAGCATGTAGTATTTATTTTTCTGAATCTGGGTTACTTCTCCTAAGAATTTCTACATAAATCCATTTTCCTAAAAAATTCATTTGTCTTTCTAGATGCATAAAATTCCATTATGTGTATGTGCCACATTTCATTATCCACCCATTTGCTGATGGACATTTAGGATGGTTCCTTTTCGACACCATTGTGAACAGGGCAGTGCGGTAAGCATGGAAGTGCAGATGTCTCTGTGGCATGGTGCAGTCCCTTGTGTGAATGCCCAGGAAACACCATAATGAAACCTATTATTATGTGTGCTAATTTTAAAAAGAAAGACAATGAATTTAGGAAATAAATTTCAAAATATAATAAAAGACTTCATTAGCGTCAGTACCCCAAAGCCTTGCTTCTTGTACAGTATCTCTCACTTCACCTTCACCAAGTATAGAATTTGGAGATTATCAAGTAGAAATCCAGTGCTAGTTTACCTCTTGCAAATAGGAAATGTGAAACAACTTTCTCTCTGATGCTTTTAACTCAAAAACTTAGTGACAAACTTTTTCAACTAAACAGAATTTAGGGCTGTGTAGACTTTTAGCAATATAACCTGCTGTCATTTTCAAAGAATTAAAGGAAAAAGACACTTTCAGAAGGAAAAGAAATGAAAATGAAATTCCTCGAACAAGGGAAGGATGTGTGTATGTGTGTGTGTGTGTATGTGTGTGTGTATGATAAATATATTATAAAATAATCCTTAAGCCTCTGAAATGATTAACTTAACTTACAGGCTCTGAAGTTATCAATCACCAACTGCAGAATACACAAAGAATTTCAAAAATACTAGAGAAGCTGCTTACCTGTCTTCCCTGAAGTCAGTAATTTGTCTTAACTTTTAACCTGAAACAAAATGTCAAATAAATCATGTCAGGAAATGTGTCAAGTTAATTAAAAGAAAAAAAACACAGAAGTCATCAAGTGCCCCCAGGACTTTCTATCCTCATCACAAACATTGTACCCACTTGATTTCCTAAGTCAACTTTGTCATTTCACTTATCCACATTTCCTTCCTAAGTCTTTCATCTAAAAATAGTCAGTGATTCTCTATAAACCGCCTAAGCACCATGGCAGCTATCTCTTCAACAGAAAATCTGCAGTTAAATTCAAACTATGAAATCTTTATGAAAATACCCTGTGTTGATAATAAAAGTGCAGTACTGTGAGAATACGTGAGAATCTCGGCTGGGCCACTGGTCTTTCATGTGGTTGCTCTACTGGACGATGACATCCTCTGGTGCTTGTTCATGGTTTAACAAGTCTGCTACCGATACACATATCAAAAGTCTTCCTCATACCACACTCATCCTCCTAATAATCCATTACCAGCTTTCAGTTCATATCTGAAAATAGCATCATGGGACATCTGGCCTGACCTTAGCTTATCTGGCTACATAGTCAACTCAGATCTCCCAGGACCCTTCTGCCCAGAGTAATATGTAAGGGAATGTAATTGGACCATTGCCGGGAATGATGTCTTTAAATTTATTTATTTTTTCCACTCATATTATTATTTATTATTTATTCAATTGTGTGTGTGTGCAGTGTGTGTGTGTGTGTGTGTGTGTGTGTGTGTAGAACCATGGACGAATTCAGCAACCACCATGGACGCCTCCACCTCCTCGTTTACTCTGCCCCGGAATTCACAGGCTCTGCCCTACCAGGGCTGGAAACACAGACCGCCCTGCTTCTGCCCGGCGTCTATACGTGGGGTCTAGGATCCAAACTCAGGACCTTCCGCCTGCAAGGCAGAGGCTTAACCCCTGAGCCACCTCTCCAGCCCCAGGAATGATGTCTTTAATCAGTAAAGTTTCCTCATAGAAACAAAGAATTCAGAGTTAATTTTGAGCTTGGACATATCATTTAAAAATATTATTAGCATGTATCAGAACTTACCTGATGCAGTATACATGATACTCATTCCATTTGATTGATTCATAGAACCTATCGAGATACATTACACATTAGGAACATATAATTATTACCCCCATACCATTTCATTTTTCCTAGCCAGAATCAACCTTATTTTAACATATTTCATATTCCTGGCACATTTTTCTGTGAAGCTTACTTGGTGGTCATGTTATTCTTTAGTTCATCTTTATCAGACTGGGTAAACTATGGAGCCACGGATTGGCTTGGTGGCATGAAGGGGCAGGCCTCAGGTTTCATGTGAGGAAAATTAGAGGGTTGCTTGGGGCCAGGAACCAGGAAGTCAGGTTAGCTCACCTTTGGAACTATAGATTGGATGTGTGGTAAAGGGTAAGCTAGGGAGTTGTGAAGATGGACTGAGTCCCCTGAGGAGTCTTGGATCAGCTTAGAAATGCACAGTGGGCCTCCAGGTGGCATGCAAGAGTGCAGTAGGAGAGGGAAGGACAGGGAATATGACATACCTTCTCTAAAGAGCTTCAGATCAGATCAGTGCAAAATGACAGGCCTGTGGAACAGGCATGATTATAGAGACTTCAGGCATCAGTCTGGCAAGAAGCTGAAGTTCTTCCATCCCACTGACCATGTGCCCTCATTCCAGCTGTCCACTCACCTAGGGTGGACAGTATAATAGTTCTGGCTAAGCTGCAGTTCTTGTTAAAAGACAAAGTAAAGGAAAAGATCTGAGACAGGATTGTGATATAGGTCTTGAAGCATGAGGAGAGGTGTTCCAATGCCTGTGCCCACTATGTGCCTTGAACTCCCATTAGACAGGCTTGGACCTACTGGGAGCCATGCAGAGACACGGCCACACTAGGCCCAAGTGTGCAGAACTCAAAGGGATTTGTGACCATTCCTCCACTTGTAGCATTGGAACCTGGCCTGGGCCTCAGTGTAATCCTATTGAGCATGATTTTTATGTGATTGCCTTTCTTATGATAAGAATTAATATCATTAACCCAAGCCAAAACAGAGCCCTGCACACACATACTTCCACATGGTATGCTTGCATCTGCCTACCATGGAAATACAGTAAACCAATGGTGCAAGTTTCTCATCCACTAGAGTGGATTTGGGCCATAAAGCTCTCTCCTACAGTAGCATCTGGGTGTAGAGAAAGAACATTACATCACAGCTACTGGAAAAACTTCCCCAAGGCCAATGCTTGGGTCATTTTCTTCCTAGACCTGAGTGGAAAATCCCCAAAAGGAGATGCTTCTCTGACACTGTGGTCCCTCAGTCCAGTAGGCCCAGAGCAGACAGAAAAGAAGAGTAGCTTGGTCCCAGGAGACACTGTACAGCACAAGGCCCAGAACTCCAAAGTCTATCTGCATGTTCTTTTTTCCAGTGCAAGTAGGTTCTTCCATTGTGTCAGGTCCTCTATAGGTATTGTCTGTCCAACTCAGCTAAGTCTGTCCAACGCAATACTAAGTGCTGGCATGATACTGGCACCAATCCAAATTACACACCTTTGCCTCCACACCCTTCTTTTCCATGCTGCAAAGCTCCTGGTTTGCAATAGTTTGCTCTAGCAACTAAGAGGCTATGCCATCTTGGCTATGAGACTGTGTTCTGCCACCCCCTTTCAGAGATAAGGAGAACAGAGAGTGGACATTGGTTAAAAGCCCCGCCTCCTCCTCGGAAGTACACCCTGCTACTCTTCAATTGAACCTACCGTTCATACATTGTTTGCAGAAAGTGGGTCACCATTGTGGCTTTTCACCTAAAGAGTTCATCCTGACTGTCTCCCTCAGTTAAGGACAAAGTATTTTCTTCAGGAAACCTAGGAGAGAGGTGGTCACAGAAGGGGCAACACTGTCCCCCACTCACTAAAACTCACTGGACATGAGTCTCTTTGGCTTCTCTTTGGCTTCTGCCTTGACCTCAGGCCTGAGAGCTGCACACTTCTGCGGTGGGTCCAGTCCAGCCCCACCACTCATGGCATGGCCGTTTTTTCTTACATCTAGTAACATTTCTCTGGGTACAAAACATGTCAAATTAGATCCTAGAAACCCAGGGTCAGTGTCCCTAAGGACATCTTATGCAACTGTTCCTGATTCTAGCATCATGGCATGAAGTGTCCAGTATTGAACAGACAAAATGGTAGGATTGATTATTACCCAGTGCTGCTTATAGATATCAAAAAATGGCCTTCATAGGCTCAATTTCCCTTGTTGGTCACAGTGGGAAGTTCATATCCTGATGTCAGGTACACAGGGAACATGTTCACCCACTGTAAATAGAGAATGGTTTTCCAAAAGGATGACAACATGGGTCTCAGTGATCAAATATGGCCACTTTTGACCTCCCCTACTTACCTTTCATGAATGTCCACCCACTGACATTTCTGTAAGCTCTCTGAGGAATACCTGAAACACTTGGAATTCCCAAACTGGTACACATGGCCTCAGGTTCTCCAGCCCCCCATCTAACTGCACTGCAGAGTAAATGTGGAGGCTGCCTTCCTCTTCCATTACTGTCCCCTTGCCTGGGCCTCAGAATAATCCTGTTGAGCATGATTTGTATGCCATCGCCTCTCTTCATGACAATATGACTTATCATCTAGACCCAAATCAAGACAGAACCCTTCACACACATGACTCTACATTTCATGCCTGTATTTTCTTACCATGGGTGTTGGTGTGCCAGGAGTACATGCCTCTCAGTTGCATCAGTGCTAGGACTGGGGCAGATTTGGGCATTGATGCTTGCTTTCCAGAAGCATCGGAGTACAAAAAATAGCATGGTCACCTATCAACTGCAAAACCTTCCTCAGCACCAACGTTCAAACCATTATTTCCCTAGGCGTAAACGGGAAATCTCTCAAAGGGGGTGTATCTCCAAGATCATGTTCCCTCAGTCCGATAGCTCCAGGATGAATAGAAAAGAAAAGTAACTTGGTTCCTTAAGAAACTTTTTGACTGGGGCTTGTGGAATCTCATGAAGAGCTGCATGTTCCTGTTCCCAGGGCAATGGATGCCTTCCATAGTATCAAGTCCTCTACAGGTATTTCCTGACGTACTGAGCATCACAAACATGCTGCTGGTAGGGCTTTGGAACCATCCAAATTATTCACTCCTACTTTCAACACCCTCCCTTCTACACAGCAAGTCTTCTGCTCTGCAAAAGCTCATGCTGGTAACCTAGAGGCTTTGCCATCTTGGGCTGTGAATTGTCCACCTCCCCACAGGGACTTGGAGCTGAGGGACAGAGTGGACACTGTTGAGACAGCCTGCTTCCTTCTAAGAAATACACTGTGCCACATTCCAGTTGAACTTGTTATCCAGATAAACTTTGTATGAAAGTATGTCACTGTTGTGGGTTTTCCCACAAAGAATACAGTCTGACCATTTCCCCAGGAAAGGGCAGTTTTTCCAGAAAGCCTGGGGGACATGTGGGCATACTAAAGGCAACCCAGGACTGTATACTCTAACCTTATTGGACAACGTCCACCTCCTTGGCTTCTGCATTAACTTCAGACTTGTATACTTCTGACTTGGTCCCAGCCTATCACTGACTCTCATGATCATTTATAATCTCATCTAGTAATATTTTACTGTGTGTAGATTGGGTCAAGTCAAAAGTTATAAACTAGGGAACTGCACATCAAAGAACACAAAGGAATGTCATGAGAATTGTGTATCTAGAACAACTATCCATAATTCTAGCCTCATGGCATGAAGACTCTGTTAATGTGCAGCCCTAATACTATGATTTACCACTCATGGTGCTTATAGACATCATATTCCTGCCTTGATTGGCTCAATTTCCCATTGTTGGTCACAACTGGAAGATAATCTGATATAAGGAATCCATGGAGTACATTTCCTCACAGGGAATAACCAGTAATGAATGGCAGTCTTTTAAGTGGATTACAAATAGGTCCCATGAATCAAACACATCCACTTGTGGCCTCCTTACTTCCCCTTCATGCGTGTTCACTGAAGGCATCCTCCATTCACCTGAAGACTAACAGGCACTGGGGCAGCCACTGAAAGAGAAAGTGTGAAAAAAAGACTTGAACAAGGTGAAGTCTGAGCCCAGGGCTGAGGACCAGCATAGGAAGGGAATTCCTGACCTTCCCTCCACTTGTAGTACTGGGAACTTTGCTTAAACTCAGTGTAATCCTATTGAGCATAATTTTTAAGTTATTACCTCCCTTCACGAAAGTAAGGGTTATTATCACTGACCCAGTTCCAGAGAGAAATTTGCATACATACATGCCTCCAAGTTGAATGTCTGCTTTATTTAACATGGGAATTCAGCTTACCAAGAACACAACCCTCTCATGGGCATGGGTGCTAAGAAACCTAGTTGATAGCCCTGGTACTGGGTGACTTTAGGAAATGAGAACCTCACTTAAAGCATCATCTTGGTGAAACAAAAATAGTATGGTGTTCTGGAAACTGAAAAAACTTCCTTGGCACCAAAGTTTGGGCTATTTCATCCCAAAGCCTGAGTAGAAAATCCCATAAAGTTGATGTGTTTCTGAGACCATTGTACTTTCATCCAGTAGGCCCATTATAGATAGCAAAGACCTTAGCTGCTAGAGACAATGTCTAACCAAGGGTCTATGAATTCATTGTCCACCCGCATGATCATGTTCCCAATAGAATGGGGCCATTGCATAGTGTCAAATCCTATGCTGGTATTGCCTGGCCAACTCAGTCTTGCAGCACAGAGCACTGGCATGGAATTGGCAACATCCAAACTTATACACTGGTATCTCAATAATCTTCCTTCCACACAACCCAGAGACATTGCCATTTTGGCTGCAGGGCTATAGTATCTCTCCCTCCAAAGACATAGAGCAGGAGGCACAGATAGTGGACATTGGTGAAAGAGCCCAACCTCCTTCTGTTGAGATGTAGACCCTCCTACTCTTCAACTGAAGTTGTAGTCCAGATAGCCTTAGCCTGAAAGTGGGTCAATGATGCAGGTTTCCTCCTGAAGAAAAACTCCCTGACCATCTCTCCAGAGATGGACAAAAAAGTATTTTCAACATGAAGCTTTGGAGACAAGTGGGCTAGGAATCTTGAACAACTGTCCCTGATTCAAGACTCCAGTCATAGGGGTTGTGGTAGTAAACAGGTCAACCTGACAGTAGGTTTGATCACTCATGGTGCTCACACATGTCATGTCTAGTCTTAATAGGTTTACTTCACTATTGTTGTTCCCAATGTGAAGGTCCCCTATTGATATCGGGAGCTAACTACAGGGAGTTAGTTGCTGGGAATGTAGGATCATGGCATAAATTCCAGGGATCAATATGCTACTTGTGACCTCCCCCACTTCCCCTTCACTGGTGTTCCAGGCAGCTACTCACCTGAAGACTGAAAGGCACCGGGATAGCTCCGGCAACACAGCTCACTGAAACAAAATATTGTGAGAAAAGGACAAATAGGGGAGAGGCCATGGAACCAAGCTCAAGGCTAACCTGCACGCTGGGACTGATGATGGAGCTGAGGAGCACCTGAATAACTAGGTATTCCTGAGTTGGCCAGCAGGGCCTTGGGTTCTCAACTTTATATATGTTGCACCACAAGGAAGTATAGAGGCTCACCTCTTCCATCACTGTCTGCTTGCCTGAGTTTCAATGTAATCCTATTGAACATGATTTTTATGTCATCACTTCTCTTCAAGACAACATGATGTGTCATCACTGAGCCAGACAAGACAGATCTCTGTATAAGTACACTTGCAAACCAGCATTTGCTTACCACTGTAGGACATGAAGAAAGGAATCAGGGTTGCATTGGATTTTGGATCCTGGGGTTCAGCTGCTGGGCCAGTTCAGCAGGACACTGGTGGTCTACTTCCCATTGTGATATCTAGGTGAAAAAGAATGAAGCAGTGGTCATGGTGAGTGTTTCTGACAACTACTGCCCCATCCAGGGTACCTACCCTTTCTGACCTTTGATACCTATGGAAGGTACTCTGGATCTGCTTGGGGCCTCCCTAAAGAGGCAAATGTCTCACTGTACCAACCATATCTTATAGATCCTTGAAATATGCCAGGACTTAGTGCTGTTGTCATGCCCATAGATCAAGGAAACTCCTAAGAACAGACAGCAGTGGGAGACATTGGGCAGTGTCACATGCACTAGTCGGCCACCAACTATCATTGTACATTTCTCTAGTCAACCTTTAAATCCCCTACATAGGTACTCTAGGTTGATCCCTCCTGATTATTATCCTTTGAATAGAGTTCACCACAGAATTTCACAGTCATCACAGACCAAGAGAAAAGATAGATGAGTACAAATATGAGATGCTCTAAGGATGTAGGGGATCTCAATGTGGTCACAACCTTTCATGCACCAGGAAACACTCAAGATCTGAGAGGAGTCATAGAAGCTTCCTGGGAAGTTTAGGTTTCCAAATTAGGACACCGCCACGGGACTCAGCCTAGCATGAGGAACAATATCTCGGGAACATTTCCAAGACAGTGTTTTGACAGGACTACAGTAGAAAGATCAGTTGACCCTAAGGTATACACTCCTGGCCTTTCCCAGAAATCACTTCTGGGACTTTGAACATTTCAAGGAACAGCCAGGAACTTAATATTCCTGGTGCCTTTGTACATGATGACTGAAGCAGGTGAACTGGATGCAGACAATCTCATTCATTGAGTTTGAGCCACATCTCATTTCTTGGCTTCCCTACCCAAGGGAAATACCATGGTCCATGGACACAGAAATCTTCCCTGGGTAGATGTCCTAGTGGGACAGTTTGACTTCACTTAGCATGCAATGGTGTTGATCTCTGTGCAAGTGCCAGATCACCCTCTTTTGCTCTAAAGGTTTCACATGTGTTCACTTTTCATCTAATTCTCAATTGTCTATAACAATGTAAAGGAATCCTTCCAGAAATTGGATAGGTTGAACGAACCAGGAAGTGGCACCATTGAGGAAGTGCCTCTGCTGGGCTGGCTTAAAACCACCCAAGCTCAGGTGCCCAGCTTGTACTTCTCCATCCCCCTGCACATGTCCCTGACATTAGCCATACACTCACCAGGAAGGACAGTGCAGTTTTTTTTTTTTTAAAACCCAGGCTGTAGACTTCACTGAAAGACAAAGTGAAAACAAAGGGAATGAACCAGAGTTGGGACATGGGACTCAAAACCTGAGGAGAGGACTTCCCATACCGGAACTGATTCCATTTATGTGACTTGAAGGCTCACTATGGAGCTTTTAGATAGACTTGGACCTACTGGGGGCCATGCAGGACCATGGCCACTCTAGTCCCAAGTCTGTGACACTTAATCTACTCATGGCACTGGAACCATGGCTAGACCTCAGCATAATGCTGTTGAACATAATTTTAATGTTATCATCTCTCTTCAAGACAAATATTATTATCATTAACTCAAGTTGAGACAAATCCCAGTTTGCACATATCTCTATGTTGCATGTATATATTTGCTTAACATGAAAGTTTATCAAGCCATGTTTCTCACACACACAACACAGACCCCTAGTAGAGAATTGGAATTTCATGAGTTATACACTCCTACCTCAACACACTCCATTCCAAAATACAAAGGTCCTGGTCTGCAACAGTTCATGCTGGCAACACAGGCTTTTCCATTTTGGGTATATATCTGTGTGCTTCATAGCCATGGAACAGTAAGGATAAAGAGTGGGTATTGATCAGAGAGGCTGATCTCCTGGAAAATAGACCTCATCACTCTCCGTGAGGAACTGTGGTCAAGATAGGCTTTGCATGTGAAACCTTGGATAGGGAAGCCAAGAAATGAGATGTGGCTCAAACTCAATGAATCATTTCATTCTAGCAACTAGCAACATCTCACTGGCTAGCATGCACAAGGATACAAAGACTATTGTGAGAATTATACTCCTAAACAACTAATTCTAGTTCATGGCATAAAGACTCTAGTAATGGGAAGACCCCATAGTAGGATTTATTACCCAGTGGTATTTACAAACGCCAGATTCTTACCTGGAATTGTTGATCTCAAAGTGAAGGCCATCTACTGATGTCAAGAACTAATGAAATATGTTTTCCCACAGAATGTCAGTGAGAATAGAGGGTGGACTTCTAAGTGAATCACAACATAGTACTGTGGATCAAATATGGCTTGTTTGTGGTCTCCCCTGCTTCCCCTTCATGGATGTTCACCCCAGGTATCCACCTATCTGAAGACAAGTCATACTGGGGCAGTCCCTGCCAGAACAGCTCACTGAAACAGAAATAAACTTGAACAGGGAGATAACCGTGAACCTTGGGCTCAGAAACAAGTAAATGGCATCCTTAGATCAGTGATGGAGTCCTGGATGCTCCCTGAGGAGCTCCTGGAGTTCTAGCAATTCCCAAATTGGCCCATGGGGCCTTGGAATATCCATTTTGCCATACATTGCAGCACTAAGGAAGGTCGGTAGCCGACCTTCCCTTCAATTACTGTGTCCTTGCCTGGGCCTCAGCATAATTCTGAGTGTGACTTTCATGTTATCACCTTTCTTCAAGACATTGTGGTTTGTTATCATTGTCCCAGAGGGAAACAATTCCACACAAGCATTCTTCCACTTGGACATTGAACTTGGCATATTGTGGAGGACATGTACAAAGGAGACATAAATTCCTGTGGACTTAGTCCTAGGTACTGAAGCACAGACACTGGGGCATATCCAGCAAGACAGTGAATATTTGCCTCCCATTGGGATATCTTGTAAAAGTCACCTAGTAAAGTAAATTAGTACATTTTCAGCTTATTAGAAATATAGTTCATAGGCATGTTGCTTGTTAAAGAATATAGTCCATTTCTGCTTTGAAGAAAACCTGCCTTGTCCACTTACCCCTTTTTGCTACATGCCATTCAGCCATGGTGCAGAGCCATCCCGTTTTATGAAATAAAATAGATAGATCTGATGGTATCAGATCTGACTGTATCTGGGCTGCTGCAGGTCTCACAAATAGACCAGCTCTAACCCATCCTGTCCCCCACAAGATAACTCCTAACCCTGAGCTATGTAACCATGGAAATATGCTTATGTCAGATGCAATTTTAAATTTTTGCCATGATTCTGTTTTACCATGTTTAGTTCCTATTTTTAAAATGCTATAAAACTTTATTTCAGGCCTCTGGAATTTTTCTAGCAAAGACTTGCCCATGAATCTGGCAGAATAAACGTTTGCTTCAGGGCATTCAGTGTGGGTGCCTTGTATGTTCTTCATTGGGCTGGTTACAACATTTGGAAGCCCCAGTGAAATCATTTCCACTCCTATATCATGATCTTTTACTCAGTGGTCCTGGTCAAGCCTGGCAAAAACAGGGGGTACTCCCCAAGATATTCCAGGGCTCTGTAACCACCAAGATTTCCAAGACCACAGAGAGAGACTCCCTAGCCAGATTCATGCCCTTGCAGCTACCTTCCTGTAAGCTAACTTGCTGTCTGTTGTATCAGGACATTTTCCATGAAGGAGAAGGACATCTCCTGGGCCTTTGCCAGTTTAACCCAAGGTGTCAGTAATCATAGGTTCCAGGTTGCGACTTCTCGTACAAGGGCCACAGGATTCAATGGTTTCTTACGAGAGAGCTCTTGGATTCTGATTCTATTCTAAAGGAGGAAGAAAATGGCCTGAAACTGTGAGTATGTGAGTGAACAGCAGCCCTGAAAATGCAAATCCATATGTGACCCAGTGTCCTAGTTTGTGATTCCACACATGGGCACCCGTAAAGTCTCCAAAGTCTATGGAGTCCAAATGGGCTTGTTTGAGATTCCATGGCGAAAGCATATGGTCTAGGGTGGCGTCATTCTAGAATTCATTTGTAAGTTACAAAAGCTGATTATGCTACAGTTAAAGCTCATGCAACCAGATGAATACTTTAATGATCTCTCTTGTGAAAGGGGCAAACCACTTTTGTCTTCATCACAAAAGAGAGGAAAGATAATTCATAAGGAAAGTCTTTGAAATATGTTTTCCTTTTTTTTTTTTTAAGACCCTTGAACTACCTGGGGCTAGAAAGCTAATCTCTAAAATGGGCAACCTGGTTTGCAACCCCATCTGCTTAAGACATCACATTCTATGTCTTATTTATTTATAATTTACCTTTTGGATATTCTTGGGCAAAATTACCAGTCCTACACTAGGCATTTCCCCTTCTCTAACTCTGCTTGCAGCATGTGATATTGTCTGCATTCTAACTTTGAGTTTGTATTTTATATTTGACTATTTTATGTTAAATATGGGTTCTAAACCAACAAAATCTTCAGCCATTCAATTTTTTGATTCATCACTAAGTTGAAAAGTTTTCTGTACTATAGATTGGCCTGTTTTTGGTGTTGACTAGCCAACTGACTTTGACTTTAGACTCACTTGGAGTGTCTATCAAGTGGTCATAGGGGAACCTGGTTGCCCTGATCAGTTTACTTTCACAGATCAATAGCTATACTTAATTCAGTATCCCCCATCCTGATTAAGGTCATGCCTTCTGTCTCAAGAGTCCATATCTTGGGCTAAATAACTCCTGGTGGCCTGGACACCCTGACCAACTCAAAGTAGTCAAATATGGAGATAAATTGTCCAAAATTCTCTCTGCAGGAGAAGATGACTTTCCCTTATCTCCCAAAATCCCTCTCCATACTGGTCTCCAGTTCCCTTGGTGTCAACATCTCATCCTCCAGAGGGTTCATCCGCCTCTGGGAGTCAAGGGACTCTGATGTCAACTCTCTTGAGATCTGATATAGGCAAAGTCATCAACGTTCTTTCCCAAAGGGAAATAGCCTGAATGACAGGACAAGGATGAAATTAACAGCTTTTCCTTGTTTTGTCCTGTTTTCTACTTTGGATCTGTATAATTCGAAAACTCAAAATTCCTAATTCTCTAAAAACCTCAGGTCCTTCTGTCTGTTGTTGAGTCAGTCTTCTGGACTCACTTGAAATGATTCTCAGTAACTCCTCCTGACTCTTCACTGAGGTGGAACATGCCCTTATTCGGGCTGAGGTGGAGAAAGCTGCCAAAAACAATTTATTTCCAGAAGGAGAGGCATACTGACACCTGGAATATGCTCTTCTTAGTCAAGTTCTAATTATGACTCCAGTATGGATGAGGGACTTAAGGCTATAGAAAACTATTACCAGTTTTTGCTGCTTGGAATCAGAGGAACAGCCCAAAAGCCCACCAACCTCCCAACAGTGACTGAGAAGTCTTTCAAGGACCAGGTGAAAGTCTAGGGACTTTTCTGGAGCTACTAAGGGAGACCTATAGAACATACACTCTACTTGATGGCCCCCATCCCTGCTCCAGCAAACTTCCCAACAATCAACCAGTCCTATGTCTCCTAGTCAGTCAGCTGTGGACATTAGGATGAAACTACAAAAGTTAGAAGAATTATTGGGATAAACATTTTTCAATTAGCAGAAGTGGACAAAGTGACAACAGAGATAAAAAAAGGCCATAGATGCTGAACAAACCCTTAAGAGACAAGCTAAAATTGGGCAGAAACCAAAAGAAGAAAAGATCCAAATCTAGACAGTCCATGTAATGCAGGGACACCCTGTCTCAAAACAGTCAATCTTAATTGTTCATAACTTTGGAAATTACCCAAAGACTCACAGAATTCCAAAGAACAATTATTTAAGAATGGATAATGAGGGCTGGAGAGGTGGCTCAGGGGTTAAGCCTCTGCCTTGCAGGCAGAAGGTCCCGAGTTCTGATTTTAGACCCACGTATAGATGCCAGGCAGAAGCGGGGGCGGCCTGCGTTTCTGGTCCTGGTAGGGTGGAGCTTGTGAATCCTGGGGCAGAGCAAACAAGGAGGTGGAGGCGTCCATGGTGGTTCCCGAATTCGTCCGTGGTTCTACACACACACACACATACATACACACACATGCACACACACGCACAATTGAACAAATAATAAATAACAAAAATTAAAAAAATAAAAAAAGAATGGATAATGAAAATGTGGTACATTTATACAATGGAATAATCAGCCATCAAAAAAGATGATTTAATGAAATTTGCCAAGAAATGGATGGAATTAGAAAAAAATTATATTGAGTGAACCATCCCAGACACAGAAATTTAGAATCCATATGTATTCCCTAATAAGTGAATCCTGATTCCAAACCCACTTAATGACATATTCAAAGGTAAACCTCTGTAATACCCACTGTAATCGCAAAGGATTATAAACATGAAGGAAGGGGAAAGAGGACCTCAAAAGAAAAGAGACAGGGGATCATGCCTCAGTAGAAAAAATAGGCCATGGTCAAGTATTGCATGTAAGTAACAAGACATCTGGTGCAGCTCACTTCCCTTCCTGTTCACTTATAACTGAACTGATTTGATCTCAATAATCAGGGAGTATATAGGGACTGGCAGGTAGATGGTGATCATTAGACAAATGGGACACTGACACCACCACCCCCGCACTGCTGTGTCCCACTTCTATTCTTCCATCTATCTTTGAGTCTCTTCTTATATTAAGAACTTCATTTAAACAATCTTTTATCTTTGCTTAGGAGGTGACCTTCGAGAGCAATGGGAATACAGCCAAGGGCAGTGCAGGATAAACAAAACTGAAAACAACAACAACCATAATTCAGAACACCAAAGACCCTACATTATTTACCTGGAACCAGTCCAGCCAAATCTCTCCCCATCCTAAAGCTCAGGGAACCTTGCGGAAGAGAGGGCAGCAAGATTATAAGAACCTAAAGATGGGGAAGACCAACGATATGCAAGATACTCCACACGAGTTAGGGCTGCAACAGCCAAGACTGAACTTTGCCTGACCTGTACAATGGCTGACCTGTCAACGACCCCCCAAAGTCTACCATGGATCACAGGGGAGAAGACTCCAGGCAGTAGGATCCTTAGAGGCAAGGGATTAAACAGTCATAATAGAGTTCCCATACTAACGTGGAGTCCAAGAAGGGACTCAGGGCTATGCCACTGATTTTTGAACCTCACTAGGGTGGAAGACTCAGAGGGAGGTTTGGAGTTCACACAAAAAGATATTCCAGGGGATGGGAAGGAAGAAGGGGGAGGCACCAGGAGAGGGGAAAGGAGGGAGGGGGGAAAGAAAGGGGAAGAGTGCAATGGGGGATGACTGGGGAGGGGAGGAAGGAGGGAGAGGACGGGGATACCTATTGAGCTTGTATGATTAGGGAAAAAAATAAAATGTAGGAGAAAAAAAAAGATGTATTCTCTAGCCTTCCTTTGACTCAAGTTAATTAGCCACTTTTTGCCTTTGAACGAATGCCACTTTTCCAGGAAGACCTTCCCAATGATCTGGACACCCTGTTCCCTCAGGGGTACAAGAATAGCCCCACCTTGTTTGGAGATACTCTCGAAAGAGATTTAATCAATTTTAAATCTACTCACCCAGAATTGACTCTTTTACAGTATACAGATAACCTTGTTTTGAGGAGCTGAGACCCTAGAAATATGTTTGGAAGGCATCAGAGGTTTGCTAGGGCTAGCAATAGCCCTATTCCAGAACCCGAGCTATCAGTATCAGTAAAGAAGGTCCATATCTGCAAACAAAAAATTTCATGTCTTAGACATGAATTACAAAATGGAAACCAAGCATTTCTTGCAAAGAGAAACGTGTCAATCTTATAAATTCCTGCCCCAACCACAAAAAGGCAAGGATGGGAATTCTTGGGTGCAGGTGTATATTGCAAACTGTGGATTCTTAGTTTTATAGATATATCAGATGTTATACTCAGTCTCAATAGGAGCAGGGCCTCTAATTTTGACAGAAATGGAAGTCAAAACTTTCAACAAACTGAAAATGTCCCTAACAGAAGCCCCCGCCTTAACACTTCCTATTGAGAGCAAACCATTTCAACTATATGTTTTTAAAACAAAAGGAATTTTAAAGGGTGTTTTGAATCAGATTTTGGATCCTGAAAAAGACCCACATCATTCTTGTTCCAAAGACTAGACTTTGTGAGCCAGATGGCCAAGCTACTTAAGGGCCATGGCAGCAGAAGCCGTACTGGTAAAGAAAGCAAATAAACTGGCTTTGGACAAGATTTAAGGCTGACAACCCCTTTCTCTTTAGAGTATCTTTTTAGGGAAGATATGGGCAGATAGATGACAAATGGTCAAATAACTCAATATCAGAGCTTGCTTCTTGATCAGCCCAGAATATAATTTGTATCCATCCAGAGTCTAAACTCTGCCACCCTCCTATCAGACGATAATCCTGAAATACCCATTCACTCCTGCAAAGATGTACAGGATAGATCACAAGCTGTCTGACCACACCTAATAGATGCGTCCCTCATGGAGACTGATGTTTACGGATAGTATTAGTTTCATTGCTGTAGGATACAGAGAGTCAGAGGAGCAGAGACCACTGAAGATCTGATCATCTGGCCTTAAGCCCTGCCACAAGGAACTTCAGCAGAAAGAGCCGAACTGATCATATTAACACAAGTCCTCAGCTGGGGAAAGAACCAACATGGTGCATACTGATAGCAGATATTTGTTTGCATTTGTCCATGTTCATGCTTCTATCTACCAGGAGCAGGGCTTGTTGATTGCAGAAGAAAAAAACGATTATAATAAAGAATAAATTCTGGCATATTTGGAAGCCACCTGGCTAGAAAAGAAATTGCAGTAGTCCATTGTTGAGAACATAAAAAGGAGTTCCACCCTTGAAGTCAAATGAAATCAAATGGTGGTCCAAGCAGCAAAGGAAGCCACAGTGAGACAAATCAGACCAGTCTAACATCTTCCAACAGTGGGCTTGACCCTACCTCTATTACTAAAGAGGCCATATTACCGTAAATAGGAGGTGGAACAAACCATCAACATAAGCGTACATCAGGACCAACTGGGATGGTGGATACTTAGAGACTTTCAAATTTTCCTCCTTCAGATCAAAGGAAAACTCTTCTAAAACAATTAAACACCAGCACACACTTGGGAGCTACTAAAACACAGAGGTTAGTCTGATCCTAAAATTGGATCCCAGATCTAACTCTAAAATAATAGTAGAGTCCCATGTCCAAGTTGAAGGACATATGGCCTGGAGAAAGATGGAAAGCTGATTTCACTGAAGTAAAAAATTCTGCAAAATATAAATATTTACTTTTTTTTAGGTTGGATTGAAGTTTTTGCTGCTCAGAATGAGACTGCACTGACAATTACATGCATACTTTAAAGGAAATGGTACCACAGCTGAGCTGTCACTCTCAATTGACTCTAATAATGGTCCAGTCTTCACCTTGGCCATAATTTAACATATGGTCAAAGTACTGGGGAAACTTCACTGTACATTTCATCTACAGAGTTCCTGCCAGGTCAAAAGCATGAAGAGAATCTTAACAAATACTTTAACCAAATTAAAGGTTAAAACTGTTGAAAGTTGGGCTAATTTATTCCCTTTGTTTGTCCTTAGAATTTTAGGACCTTACCCCTTTAAGGGCAAAACTCATCCCATTTGAAATAATGTTTGGAAGACCTCCTCTCTATTCCCACTCCTGTAGCATCCCATCTTAACAGAAATAACTAATCAGACCATCCAAAAAGAAATATTAACACTCATCTGGAAAGAAACTATGACTGCAATCATGGCCACTCCAACTGTTACTGGAGCTGTAACTTGAACTCATTGCTCTCACATGAAAAAGGTTGCAATTTTTCCAGATGAGAACCAACTATGGGAGAGTACAGCCAAGTTCTAGTCCCCTAAAAGTAAAAATTACCTGGTCCTAAGACTCAAATTAACAAATGTATGATACTTGTTTAACTCATGTCCACAATGCATAAAATATATGAACTGAGGTCCCTGCACAGAGAAGCTCTAATAGACTGGATGTTACTCATCCACAATACTGCAATGGTTCTACAACCCAGGTGGGATCAGTTAGTAAAGGTTCCCCTTTCATGTCAAATTGTACCTTTTCATGTTATGACACAATCCCTGTTCTATCCCAACCCATTAAATAGTATAAAGATAAAAATGAGACATTCAGGGGCTGGAGAGGTGGCTCAGGGGTTAAGCCTCTTCCTTGCAGGCAAAAGGTCCTGAGTTCGGATCCTAGACCCCACAGTATAGATGCCGGGCAGAAGCAGGGGCGGCCTGCGTTTCTGGTCCTGGTAGAGCAGAGCCTGTGAATCCTGGGGCAGAGTAAACAAGGAGGACGTGGAGGCGGTCCATGGTGATTCCCAAATTTGCCTGTGGTTCTACACACACACACACACACACACACACACACACACACACACACAAAGATGCACGCACACACAATTTAAAAAAAAGTTAGGGCTACAGCAGTCAGGATTGGACTTTACCTGACTTGTACAATGGCCGATATGTCAATGACCTTCCCCTCCCCCCCAATGTCTAGCACAGATCACAGGTGAGAAGGTTTCAGGTAGTAGGATCCTTAGAGGCAAGGGATTAAACAGTCATAATAGAGTTCCCATGCTAATATGGAGCCCAAGAAGAGGGCCCAGGCTATGCCACTGAGTCCTGAACCTTCACTAGGATGGAGGACTCAGAGTGAAGTTAGGCACTCACATAAATGGATGCTCTAGGGAATGGGGGGGGAGGAAGGGGGAGGCACTAAGAGAGGAGAAGGAGAAGGAGGGAGGTAATGAAAGGAAAGTGGGACAAGGGAGAGTGCAATAAGGGATGATGGGAGAGGGAAAGGGATAAAGGAGAGCACAGGGGGGTACCTATTGAGCTTGTATGATTAAGAAAAAAATTAGATGTGGGAGAAAAAAAGAGTTATGCAAATCCTTGAAGAATTTAAACTGTGTACATTCATGGAATACCAGCAGAAGAAATGGATAAAGCCACTCCAGAAGAAATTTTTCACACCATCACTAATGAAAATATTTCACATCTAAAGAAATCAATCCCCATCCACATACAAAAGGCATATCATACACCATTCAGAAATGGTAAAAATAGAAATTTGCCATGACAAATTATAGTCAAAACAACACAGATACATGACAAAGACAATATGCTGAGAGTGTCAAGAGAAAAAAACAAGTCACATTTAAAGGTAAACCTATAAAATAATAGATGATTTTTCAATGAAAACAGTAAAAGCCAGAGGAGCTTGGAGATATATACTTCAAATCATGAATGAGCACACATGCCAACCCAGACTAATATACCCATCAAAACTATCAGTCATGATTGAGGGTGAAAGAAAAATCATCCAACATAAGGACAAGCTGAAGGCTTATATGAACACCAAAGGCCTACAAAAGATATTAGAGAAGATATTCAAGCTTGCAGAAAATGACAAACATATGTGAGAGGATAGAAGGGAAAACACAACTTCCTAGCAAAGAAATACGCACATACGGCCATACCACCCTGAACACGCCCGATCTCGTCTGATCTCGGAAGCTAAGCAGGGTCGGGCCTGGTTAGTACTTGGATGGGAGAAATACGCACATAAAAACCACAAAATACAGAAAATGACAGGAACAAAAAAGCATTTCTCAATTATAACCCTAAATGTTAATAGAACTAACTCTTCAATCAAAAGACATAGACTACAAATATGGATCAAATATCACAATCTGGCAATCTGCTGCCTTCAGGAAACACATTTCACCATGAAACATAGGCACATTCTTAAAGCAAAAGTCTGGTCAAAAGTACCCAAACTAATGGAAAAAGGAAACAAACAGGAGCAGCAATTGTGTTATCTGACAAAACTGGACTTCAAACCAAAAGAAATCATAAAAGACACAGAAGGATAGTACATATCAGTAAAAGGAACAATTCATTAGGAAGACTTCACAATACTGAACACACACACACTTAATGTTGGCTCAGCCACATTCACTAAACACATGTCACATGTCACTACATTTAAAATGACAAATCAATCCAAACATGACAATAGTAGGGGACATCAACACCCAATTCTCACCACTGGATAGGTCAACAAGCCAAAAACTGAATAGAAATACCCTGGAATTTAAACCATAAACCAAATGAACCTGACTGACATCTACCAAACCTTCCATCCCAACAATAAGGAATACACAACTTTTTCAGCAGCCCATGGAACCTTCTCCAAAGTAGACCACATATTGGGGCACAAAGCAAACCTCCACATATACAGGAAAGTTGAAATAATATCCTCTATCGTATCTGATTACCATAGACAACCACAACAAAACAAACATCAGAAAATACACAAATTCTTGGAGATTAAAGACCATGATACTGAATGATGAACGGGTTCATACAGAAGTAAAAAATGAAATTGAATAAATTCCCAGTAATTGGGATATAATGAAGGTAATGAAGGCAGGAAACATTATAGCACTCAATGCCTATTATCAAAAAACTAGAAACAGGGCTGGAGAGGTGGCTCAGGGGTTAAGCCTCTGCCTTGCAGGCAGAAGGTCCTGAGTTCGAATCCCAGATCCCACGTATCCCAGATCCCACGTATCCCAGATCCCACGTATCCCAGATCCCACGTATAGATGCCAGGCGGATGCGGGGACGGCCTGTGCTTTTGGTCCTGGTAGGGTGAAGCCTGTGAATCCCCGGGCAGAGTAAACAAGAAGGAGGTGGAGGCGGTCCATGGTAGTTCCCGAATTCGTCCGTGGTTCTACATACACACACAGACACGCGCGCACATACATACACACACATGCACAATTGAATAAATAATAAAAAAATTTAAAAAACTAGAAACATCACAAGTAAACAACTTAACAATCCAACTTAAAGCTTTAGAGAGACAAGAACAATCCAAACCCAAAAGCATTAGACAAGCAGAAAATAGGGCAGAAATCAGAGGAGAAATATCCAAAATAGAGATAAGGAGCTAGTTGTTTGAAAAACTCATCAAGATTGAAAAACCCTTACCAAATTAACTAAAGCCAAAAGGGAGAAAACTCAAATTAATAAAATTAGAGAAAAAATGGAGCCATTACAACTGACATCAAGGAAATTCAGAGATTCATAATATCATACTTCAAAAATTTTTACTCTACAAAATTTGACAATCGGGAAGAAAATGATGGATTTTTAATATGCACAATTTACCAAAATTGAATAAGGATGAATTGAATTATTTAAAGAGTCCTTCAGAGGCTGGAGAGGTGGCTCAGGGGTTAAGCCTCTGCCTTGCAGGTGGAAGGTCCTGAGTTCGGATCCTAGACCCCACATATAGATGCCGGGCGGAATCGGGGGCGGCCTGCATTTCTGGTCCTGGTAGGGCAGAGCCTGTGAACCTGGGGCAGAGTAAACAAGGAGGAGGTGGAGGTGGTCTATGGTGGTTCCCAAATTCGCCCATGGTTCTACACACACACACACACACATACACACACATGCACACATGCACAATTGAATAAATAAAAAAAAAAAGAGTCCTTCAACAAGTGATGAAATTAAAGAAGTGATTCCAAATCTCCCCACCACAAAAGTTCAGGACCAGATAGATTCAGTGCAGAATTCTACCAAACATTTGAATAGCAACTAATACCACTACATAAAATAGTAAAGGAAGGAACATTCCCAAATTCTTTCTACAAAGCTAATATTATACTAATCATAAAACCAAATAAAAGTTCAGTAAAAAGAACTATAGGCCAATGTCATTGATGCACTCACATGCACAGATCATCAACAAAATTTTAGCAAACTGGATTCAAAAACATATAAAAAATCATTTACCTTTCTCTGCTCCTCAGATGGGTTCTTTCTACTCCAGACCCTAGAGGATTCCCTGATCTTCAGAATTCCAAAGAAAACCCAAGCAACAGGCTAAGGGACCAACATCATACATCTGAAGACTTCCAAAATCATCCCATCATATGGGAGAGAATCCTCACATCCAGGTCTCAGATAAGTAAACACTTTTAACCATCCTGTTACTCTCAATTGTTAGTCACTGTAGTTTAACATTTCCATATAGACCACCCCAAAGTCCATACAATTTCAGGGACTATACCATTCACCTCATACATCACCAAGGAAGTAAACCTAAAAAGTGTACTACCAGAGATCTTCAATCCCTGTCTGCTAAAACCACCTTAGCTGATGTACTAACATTCCAATAGCCTCATCTAGGAAAGAACACCAACACCAGAGAGGCAAATCCAACTCCAAGACAAACACTAGCAATAACTGCTCAAGTATATTAATACTGTCTAATTCAGTTCAGCCAAAAACACACAAAAACAAAACAAAAAAAAGGATAAAAGAGATAAAACAAAAATGCCCAGGTCACAGCCCAAATCCCCATTATGATGGAATACAACCAGAACAAACTCACAGAAAATAGCCAAGAAAACCATACTCAAGATAATGATCTTTACTATGATCAAAACAATGAAAGAGGGAATCCAGAAGGAGTTAAAGAAAGAATCACATCAACTAGTTTGACCATGAACACTACACATACAAGACAATGTGCTAAGAGCTTCAAGAGAAAAAAAAGGCTTTTTTAAAGGTAAACCTATTAAAATAATAAATGATTTTTCAATGGAAACAGTAAAAGCCAGAAGAGCTTGGAGAGACACGCTTCAAGTATTGAATGAGCACAAATGTCAACCCAGACTGATATATCCATCAAAACTATCAGTTATAATTGAAGGTGAAAGAAAAATTTTCCACCACAAAGAAAACTTGAAGGCTTACATGACCACTAAACCAGGCCTTCAAAAATGTTAGAAAAGATACTCAAGCTTGAAGAAAAGAACAAGCATATCCAGGAGGACTGAAAAGAAATTTATTACCACCACAGCCTACAAGCTAAATAATACACTTATGAAAGCCACTAGACACAAAGAATGTCAGGAGTTAAAAGTAATTTCTCCATTATAACCCTAAATGTCAATGGAATTAACTCAACAATCAAAAGACACAGATTTCAAACATTGATCAGAAAACAAAACAAATCCATTTCCTGATTAGAAATGGAAACCAATCCATGTGCTTCAGGAAACACATCTCACCACAAAAGATAGGCACATTCTAAAAGTAAAAGGCTGGTCCAAAATTCTTCACACTAATGGAACAAACAGGGCTAATGATTATAGTATCTTACAAAGTAGACTTCAGACCAAAGAAAATCATAAGAGATACAAAAGGATACTAAATTTCATTCACAGAAACAATTCATAAGGAAGACTTCACAATATTGAACATATGCACCTAATATGGGCTCCACATTGATTAAACAAACACTACAATGTTTAAAACAATAAATCAATCCCAAAACGATAATAGTTGGGGATTTCAATACCCCACTCTCAACATGCCAAAAACTAAATAGAGACACATTGGAATTTCTGAGTAAGCACAACTTACCTAAATTTAATCAAGAAGTTCTGAATTATTTAAATAGTCCTATTACAAATGAGGAAATAAAAAAAAAAAGAAAGCTGTCCAAGGACCATTGTGTTTTCTCTGTAAAATAAATAAAAGAATTTGTTGAACATGAAAAAAAAAACAAATTAGGAAACTGATGAAATAATCCTGAATGTTCCCACCAAATAATGTCCTGGACCAGATGGATTCAGTACAAAATTCTACCAGACACTTAAAGAGCAACTAACACTACTACTCTTCAAACTATTTCATAAAATAGTGAAGGAAGGAACACTTTTAAATTCTTTCTAAGAGGCCAATATCATACTAATCCAAAACCTAATAAAGATACACTTAAAAAAGAAAACTGTAGGCAAATCTCTTTGATGAACACAGATGTGAAGATTCTCAACAAAATCTTAGCAAATTGGATGCAAAAACATATCAAAAATCATTTATTGTGATCAAGTAGGTTTTATCCCAGGCACATGTTTGATTCAACATACACAAGTCAATAAATGTAATCCATCATATAAACCAGTCCAAAGTCTAAGACAACATGATACTCTCAATATATGCAGAAAAAGTTTTTGACAAGATCCAACGTCTTTTTATAATTAATACCTCAGAGACAGCTAGAATGGAAGAAACTTGTATCACCATAATAAAAGCTGTATACAACAAGCCAACACCAAGGATTATATTAAATGGGGAAAAACTTAAACGATTACTGTTTCGATCAAGAACTAGACAAGGCAGTCCATTCTCTCAACACTTCTATCCAGTATTGTATTTGAAGTCTCAGCTAGAGCCAAAAGACAAGAGAGGGAGATAAAAGAGACTCAAATCAGAAAGGAAGAAGTCAAGATACTTGCAGATGACCTGATAATCTACCTAAGCGATCTTAAATACTATACCAGGAAACTCTGGAACTAACACAAAAATTCAGCAGAGTGGCAGATTACAAAATAAATGTGTGCAAAATCAGTGGACTTCCTATATGCCATGGAGGAAATAAGTGAAAAAGTCCTAAGAGAAAAAATCACATTTCTTATAGCCCTTAAAAATCAAATACCTTGGTATAAATCTAATCAAAGAAGTGAGAGAACTTTATAATGAAACCTATAAAACCCTAAAGAAAGAAACTACAGAAGACACCAGAAAGTGGAAAAACTTCCCATGCTCCTGGATTGGCAGAATCAACATCATAAAAATGACCATCCTACCAAAAGCAATATACAAATTCAACACAATACCAATCAAAATCCCCAAGCAATTCTTTAAAGAAATGGACCAAACAATCTCAAAATTCATATGGAAACACAAAAGGTTCAGAATAGCAAAAACAATCCTGAATAACAAAAACACTACTGGAGGTGTCACCATACCAAATCTTAATCTATATTGCAAATCCACAGTAATAAAAACAGCATGGTACTGGCCCAAAATATATGCACAGATCAATGGATAAGAGTTGAAGTCCTAGATATAAGCCAACACAACTACAACCATTTGATCTTTGACAAAGGGGCCCAAAAAATCCAATGGAAAAAGAACAGCATCTTCGACAAATGGTGCTGGCAAAACTGGATATCCGAATGCAGAAGATTCAAACTGGACCTGTACTTGTCGCCATGCACAAAAACCAATTACAAATGAATCATGGACCTTAATATTTGGCCAGATACTATAAAAATTCTAGTTAAAGGGAACTCCCGAGCTGATTGGACTAAGCCAACAGTTCCTAAATAGAAATCCGATAGCACAGGGTCTAGAACCAACACTCAACAAATGGAATCTTATAAAATTTAACAGCTTCTGTTCAGCTAAAGAGATTGTAAACTGAGCCAAAAGACAACCCACAGAATGGGAGAAAATATTCACTAACCACACATCTGATAGAGCTCTATTATCCAGCATGCACAAAGAACCTAAAAAACTGAACACCAAGGAGATAAATAACCCAATTAGAAAATGGGCCTCAGGGGGATGGAAAGGTGGCTCAGGGGTTAAGCCTCTGCCTTGCAGGCGGAAGGTCCTGAGTTCGGATCCCAGATCCCACGTATAGACGCCAAGCGGAAGCGGGGGCGGGCGGCCTGCGCTTCTGGTCCTGGTAGGGCGGAGCCTGTGAATCCCCGGGCAGAAGGAGGTGGAGGCGTCCATGGTGGTTCGCGAATTCATCTGTGGTTCTATACATACACAGACACGCACACACACACAGACACACGCGCGCACATACACACGCACATTTGCACAGTTGAATAAATAATAATAATAATAATAATAATAATAATAATAAACGTGTTAAGAAAATGGGCCTCAGAACTCAAAAAGAAACTTTTCCAAGGATGAAATCGAAATGTTTAAGAAATATCTTAAAAATGTTCCACATACCTAGCCATCAGGGAAACGCAAATCAAAACTTCCCTAAGATGTCATCTCACCCCGGTCAGGATGGCAAAAATCCACAATATAAACAACAGCAAATGCTAGAAGAGGATTTTGAGAGAACTCTCCTACATTGCTGGTGGGAACGCAGGCTTATACAACTACTTTGGAGATCACTATGTTGATTTCTGAAAAATTTAAGGATTGAAATGCCCTATGACCCTGTTATACCACTACTGGGAATAATCTCCCTAATGCAGCAATTCACTACAGTGACATGTGTACAACCATGTTCATTGCAGCACTATTTAAAATAGCAAAGTCATGGAATCAACCCAAATGGCCAACAGTTGATGAATGGATAAAGAAAATGTGCTACATTTATACAATGGAATACTACTCAACCTTCAAAAAGATGAATTAATGAATTTGCCAGGAAATGAATGGAATTAGAAGAAATTATAGAGTGAAGTATCCCTGACACAGAAAGTTAGATGCCTTGTGTACTCCCTGATAAGTGCATCCTATTTCCAAACCCATTTGATGTCATAATCTAAGGTAAATCTCTATAATACCCACTATAATTGCAAAGGATTATAAATAGGAGAGAAGGGTAAAGAAGACCTCAAAAGAAAATAGACAAAAGAACACACTTCAGTAGAGAAATTAGGCCATGGTCATGTAGTGAAATGTAAGTAGCAAAACATCTGATGCAACTCACTCTCACTTCCCTTCCTGTTCACTTGGGACTGAACAGGTTTGATCTTCCCAGTCAGAAAGGATACAGGGACTGGCACCTAGATGGTAACCAACTGGAAAACGGGAGATTGATCCTCTCACTGTTGTGTCCTACTTCTTTTCTTCCATCTATCTTTCAATCTCTTTTTATATTAAGATCGCCGTTTAACAGTCCTTTATCTTTGTTTAGGAAGTGACCTTGACAACCAATCAGGATGCAGCCAAGGGCAGTGAGGAACAGCAAAACTGAAAGTGACAACAAATCATAATTCCTAAGACTAAAGACTCTATATTATTCACCTGGAACCAAACCAGCCAAACCTCTCTTCATCCTAAAGCTCAGGGAACCTTGTAGAAAAGGGAGCAGCAATATTGTAAGAGCCTAAAGATGGGGAGGAACAATGATATGCAAGGTACTCCACACAAGGCAGGGCTGCAGCAACCAGGATATAGTAGCAATGTTATTGGACCTTTCCTGCTCGGCACAATGGCTAACATGTCAACAAATCCCCCAAAGTCTAGCAGGGATCACAGGGGAGAAGGCTTCAGCATTCTAAGAGGTAAGGGGTTGAACAGTCAAAATAGCATTCCCATACTAGGGCAGCCCAAGAAGGGGCTCCAAGCTATGCCACTGAGTCCTGAACCCTTAGTAGTGTAGACAACTCAGAGGGAAATTTGGCACCCACATAAATGGATGCTCTGGAGGATGGAAGGAAGAAAACAGGAAGCACCAAGAGAGGAGGAGGGAAAGAAAGGGGGTGAGAGGGAGGGGTAGGAAGAATGGGAGGGGAGGAAGAGTGCAATGGGGGACAACAGGAGGGAAGGGAGGAAGGCGGGAGAAGAAGGGGATTCCTATTGAGGTTGTATAACTAGGCAAAAAAGTAAAAATAAAAAATTTACATGCTTCTTAAATTGCCAAAAACATTTATTTTGTGAGCATTTTATACCATAAACGCTAACTTATTTTCTTTTCTTCTGTATAGCTTTTAACAATCTCTTTATTTAGATGTTGCATCAATGTAATCCCCATGTGAAAGTTTCCTTAATAGAAAAGTCTTGTGTATAGTCATATATTAGTTGATTCCTGGCAGCTGAAGCACAAAAGAAGCTTCAGATTGTTCAATTCTCTCTGAGAGTTTAAGTAAGGGGACAATAGACCCAGGTTCTGAATAGCATAAACACATTTATAGACAACATTTGGGACTTACGAAGAAACAGCCCTGATTATTCAGGCTGAAATGTTCTTCCTGTCTAGACACCTATAAGACAAGTACTAGTTGCATTTTACATTTTCCAGGACTTTTGATTTAAATATAATTATATTCAGTGGGACTAGACAAAACATCTTTCCATCAACTCTAACTACTTAAAATGTGACCTTTGCAACTGTTTCATTTATGTGATATTGCCTATCAGAATTAAATATTTCGACTTCTTTCAAATTTAATGTGATTTGGTCTGAATTATAGGACAAAGAAAGGAGGTTGCTGAGCCCTCATCCAATAGTGAGTATAATGTTTAATCAACATAAAAGCTCTTGAGGATGAACTCTTAATTTTTTAAAAGAAGGATGAAAAGTTAATAAGTTGCATATTAAACAGATATTGAGTAAGTATTGCAATCATAGTACTAAGAAAATTAGGGCTAGGATGTAGCTCAGCAGTAGAGTACTTGCCTAATATATAGAAAGCGCAGTAATACTCACAATAGAAAATAAGATGAAATATCTCTAAAACATTTGTTCATACTTCCTAAAGGTTGCTCCACAGTACAACACATGAGTGTGCATGAGCATATATGTGTACACTTGTGTGCACAAACAGATAAGAAGTAAGCAAGTCATTCTGGTTATCCTGCTGTCTGTCCATACAGAGACTCTTCTCATAGTCTGGATGTTATTGTATTGTAGCGTACTTGACTGAGGTTGTTTGGCATCATGTGTGAAGCATGAATCTTTTTAGTTTTCTCATTCACTTTGACAGCACTGTGAGTCATATGTACCTGGTGCAGTTCTGCCCACTGTGACAGTAGTCTGACACTGGAAAACTGTGATGGCATAGTCTGTGGCCTCTGCATAATATCAGTTTCATCTTCACTGAGGAATTTTCCACAATCTGGCCAGCATGACAGCAAGTAAATATAAGGAAACTCAATATTTAGATATAATATCTGATAATGAAGGTTTTCTGTTCATCAGATAATGTCTTATTCATTCCACTGTCTAGCAAACTGTAGACAACAAAAAGTCAACAAATTTTTGGTATTTTAGCAAATTACAAAGTTTTCAAATTTCTGTAGCTATAAACAACTTTTGTTGGGTTCTTGAGATTTATACATCCCAAAAGGTTGAGATAGGACTCTGTAGCTGCTTGGTTGTTGGTTATATACTGCTTTTTCCTAGTGAGAATTTATTTTGTGACATTATTGAAGTATTAATATCTTCTAAAAAGAGAAAAATCTACAGTATTCTTATCACATCAGATCTTCAGTGATGGTGGTCCCATAAGTTTTTCTCATCTTATATACAACCTGCATAGAAATGTTCTGACAAATTTGGAATCTTCCAGCATGACAATCAGGATAAATTACCCTACTCTATTAGCAAATTTGGTTCACATAAATCATTAAGGAATTTCCCATGTTCATAGAGACATTATAGAGTTTCTACCTTTATTTTGTTAGAAATAATTGATATTAGAATACCTCTACTCTTCCAAAGCTAGCAGTCACAGAACAGACTATAAATACACTTTCTGTCAGCACAAGCACCCACATAAAACTGATGGTTAATTTAATAATCAGTACCATGAGTGTAAGCTTTATATGTTTGATGAGGTATTGCACAAAGAACTTTTATACTTTCTTGTGGGTCTCATATATCAGTGAATATTGAGTTGTCATTGGAAATTAGAATATTAAACAGCTCAGGCAAAGGCCTAGGATCTTTTTCAGTGACTGAAATACATTCAATGCATTTTGTGAGGATCCAGTCACAAAACAGCTGTCAAAAGTTCACATTTGCCTAGAATACTAGGATTAGACAGCAATGTTTGTGCATAACTAGTCTGGCAAAACACTCACAAAGCAAGTGTCAATAACAAGTGTTTCTAGGTTAATTTCCCAAAGTCACAGACTATAAGCCTCTTCAGTCAGGGAAGAGCTACGGCCATGGAGCACAAACACCGTGGCATCGCTGTCTGGTAATCCAGGAAAATGAGTGACACTCTTAGCATCCAGCCATCACTGGAAAGTTCCTGAACCATATGACAGAAAGGGTAAAACAGTTTCATTAAAGTTGAAGTTCCTAATCCAGGTGAGAAAATACAGTTATATCAAGCATATGAGATATTTCAGTCAATTTTGACTACAATAAAAAAAACTGGTAAGACTTCATATCAGAGAGGTTAAGATTAGAGTTAAGATTAGGGATAGGGTAAGGGTTAGAGTTCAGTTAGGTTTAGGTTTCACAAGCTTGCAGGAATCATTTCAAAATTGGTGATTTTTTTTTTTTTTAGTATGGAATTGTATTTGTTTATTAGAGCAGCAGCTGTCATCTATTTTCCACAAATAAATATCCTGAATGTTTGACTCAGTTTAATAATACTGTGTAATACTGTAGTTTATATAGGGAGGCTTGTATTCTGTGAAGCCAAAAACTATAATACAGGAAGAGTGCTTTTTTACCCCAGTATTCAAAGTATTAGCAGCCATTAGTATTATTAATTACAATGAAAGCTAAATTTATTTTGTTTTTGTTTTTGTTTTTTTTTTTAAACTTCACGAATTTCCTTTTATTTAGTTATTATGCTTTGTGGTCCATAGTATGTTTTGCATGTTGAAAATATTTTTTCTTTTTTTTTTGATCAAGCAATATCATAGTGGTTTTGTTATTTTGGGAACACATGGAAAAATCTTTAAGAGCACAACGGCATTTTCATTTGTATTCCCATTAAAGATCAAAACCAAGCGAAAAAATTTTTCATGAACGAAAACTTACAATCAGAAAAAACAATTGTGATCAATATAAAAACATAACTAGTTAAGACCTTAGATGTTACCAAAATTATGCATACATATATTTAAAAATGGCATGCCAAAATTTTTATATCAGCACGCAACAGAAATGAATATAGGTAAATTTTTGGATGTCTATGGAATCCATTCATACATATATCAAAAGCTTTCCCCTCTTCGGCTAAACTCCAGTTAATGTAGACCTTGACTCATCAGTTAAAGGAATAGAACAGAAAACTAAAGATAGGCCTATCAAGGAAAAATACCTAGTTCATGTGTAACTAGACATCAAAGTAGAAGCACAGTTGGTATCAAGTTTCCCCCTTTCTCACAGAGAATGTGGAGTATTTTGAAGTAAATGTCCCATCTCTAATGTATTGATTTTTTCAGCTCTTTAATATATAGTTCCACACATTGAATTTTAGAGAAAATAAGTGGAGAACATGTTCTACACAAGGCTAAGACTCTTCTTTGTTGTAAATTTGAACAATGGCATTGATTGACTTAGGTACTTTGTTTGGAGCCCCCCCCCCAAATACTCAACCCTTTGAATTTATATCTTTAAATTTAAGGGCTGGAGAGATGGCTCAGGAATTAGACTGTCTGTCAAGCAGAAGGTCCTGAGTTCGGATCCCAGGTCCCATATAAAAAGCCAGGTGGAAATCTGGGAAATCCCAGAGCAAGCAAGAAGGAAGTAGAAGCAAGTCAGGATGATTCCTGGCCACGCTTGTTCCTCCACGGGGACACACAGTGCCCTTGGTTTGATCCTCATAGCTGGTAATTGTGGACTTAGGTGGGTTTTTGGATAGAGTGGAGTCCCTTTGAATTTCTGTCTTTGTGTGTTGTAGAATGCAATGTAATGTTGTATTTCTGTTTATAGTTTGGGATTTTTGTTTCTTTTTTTTTAATTTTTTTTCTTTTATTATTATTATTATTTATTCAGTTGTGCGTGTATACATGTGTGTATGTGCGTATGTGTGTGTGTGTGTGTGTGTAGAACCACGGGCGAATTCGGGAACCACCATGGACGCCTCCACCTCCTCCTTGTTTACTTTGCCCCCGGATTCACAGGTTCCGCCCTACCAGGACCAGAAACGCAGGCCGCCCCCGCTTCCGCCTGGCATCTATACGTGGGATCTGGGATCCGAGCTCAGGACCTTCCACTTGCAAGGCAGAGGCTTAACCCCTGAGCCACCTCTCCAGCCCCGGGATTTTTGTTTCTTATATAATATTGTGAAGTCTGCTCCTATCTTAATTTTTTCTTTGAAATAATAAAGCTAAATTTGAAAAAAATGGTTGATGATGGAGTGGGTGCCCTAGGGGCAAGGGCTAGACAAATGAAGGGGAGCATCCCTATCTGTGGTCTACTCAAGGAAGGCCACTTAAATTGCCACAGAGGACTAGAGCAGACAACCCGAAGGGAACCTAGCTGCCCACACAAGCAGACAAGCATGAGGATGAGAGAGAGAAAAATGGATTGGTAAAGAAAGGGAGAGGAAGAGGGAGAGAAGGGACAAAAGGAGAGAGGAGGAAGGCAAGAGGAAAAAGGACAACCACTTGTCATGTTTGTATGCAAGGAGAATTATTTTTTAAAAAAATATTATTTATTTTATGTGTGTGTGTGTGTGTGTGTGTGAGAGAGAGAGAGAGAGAGAGAGAGAGAGAAAACTGTGTGTCCCTGTGTCCCTGTGGAGGACCAAGTGTGACTTCGGGAATCATCCTCCTTGCTTCATTCTGGGGTTTCCCACGCTCCGCCCACCAGGGCCGGACGTGTAGGCTGCAGCCTTTCCACCTATTTCTACGGGGGACCTGGTGTCCTAATTCAGGACCTTCTGCTTGCGAAGCAGGGTCTTAACCCCTGAGCTATCTCTCTCTAGCCCAAGGAAAATTCTTAATGAAAAAATTAGGTGAAGGAATTCCAAAAACAGGACTAATACTCTTCATTTTGAGATGAAAAAAATTGATTTATATGGTTTCTGTCTCCATACTTATTATCTTGACTTTTTCATTTTTATTTCTTACATCTTTCCAGCCATTCATTAAACTGGTGCCTTCATTTAATGATAGTCTCCTGCTTAATTTCTTGATCTTTTCTCTAAAATCACTTCTGCTTGCTTATATCTTTATCTTAGAAATCTTTATCTAAGAGAACAGAATTAGACCAGTAAAGATAAGAATTGTATCTTACGAATGTTCCCCATAAGAATGAAGTCAGAGAGCAAGAATTTCCTAATTTTATTCATGAATAGGCAAATAAATATATGGATCTCAATCCTTTGGTGAGCACTGCTAAGACTCAGTCTATCAAGGATCCACAGACATCACAAGCCTGAATAATGTAACAGGAATGCTTATCTACTTGCACATTTAGACTCAAGTAAATATTTTACCATAGAAATAATACTCAAGAAAATTATCTCAAAGTCAACTCAGATAAAAGGTGAGAATTCTTTGATCCTCTATGAAGGCTGCTCATGGAAAAGCATTAACCATAGCAGCACTGATATTCTCTGACAGCATGGGTGTGTATTACAAATTTTATCCATCGACTCCTTATAGGTTCTCTATTTTAATTTTTAAATATATTAATATATGCATATGCATGTTGGGGGGAGTCAGAGGACAATTTTCAGTTGATTCTCTCCTGTTATATGGATTTAGTGATAGAACTTAAAGAAGTTAAAGATTGAAATGCCATATGACCCTGCTATTTCACTTCTAGGACTAATCCCCCAAATAGCAAAAATTCACCTTGATAGCACAAGCACGACCATGTTCATAGCAGCCCTGTTTACAATAGCAAAGTCATGAAATGAACCCAAATGTCCAACAGTTGATAAGTGGATAAGGAAAATATGGTACATTTAAACAATGGAATACTACTCAGCCATCAAAAATGATGAATTAATGAAATTTGCTGGGAAATGGATGGAATTAGAGAAAATTATATTGAGTGAAATATCCCAGACACAGAAAATTAAGCACCAGATGTATTCCCTAATAGGTGGATCCTAGTATCAAACCCACTTAAAGACACACTCAAAGATAAATCTCTATAGTACCTACAGTAATTGCAAAGATAATAAACAGGAGGGAAAGGAAGGAGGGTCACACCAGAAACAAGGAGAGAGGGGATCATGTTACAGCAGAGAAAATAGGCCACCATTAAGGACTGCAAGTAAGTTATGAGACATCTGGTTAAGTTCACAGACTTTCCTTCCTGATCATTTGCAACTGACGGGATATGATCTCACCAGAAGGGGAGGGCATATAGTCTGGCGGATAGAAAGTAACCATTGTGCAAATGGGATACTGACCTCCTTCCCTCACCACAGTCTCCTACTTTTATTCCATCTACCTTTAAATAAACTCTTATAATAAGACTATTTTAACAGCTTTTTATCTCTGGCCAGGTGGTGACATTCAATACCCATCAGGATGGAGCCAAGAGCATTGCAGGAGCAGCAAAAGTGAAAAAAAATCAACAGATCATAATTCAGAACATCAGAGACTCTATATCAACCACCTGGAACCAGGCCAGCCTAATCTCTCCCCATCCTGAAGCTCAGGGAAATTTGCGCAAGAGGGGGCGGTAAGATTGTAAGAGCACAAGGATGGGGAGGAGTAATGATATGCAAGATACTCCACACAAGTTCGGTCTGAAGCAACCATAACAAGACTTTGCATGGCCTGCGCAATGACCGACGTAACATTGACCCCCTAAAGTCTAGCATGGATCACAGGCACTAGGATCCTTAGAGGCAAGGGATTAACAGCCACAATAGTGTTCCTGTACTAAAGGGGAACACAAGAAAGGGCTCAAGGCAATGCTACTGAGTCCTTACACCTCATTAGCATGGAGGACCCAGAGGGAAGCTTGACATTCACACTAAAGGATGCTCCAGGGATGGGGGGGAGAGGGGACAATGGGAGAAAGGGAGGAAGGAGGGGAAGGAAAGGGAAAACGGGGGGGGGGGGAGCAAAGGGGTCTGAGGAGGAGTGGAGGGAGGGAGGGGACCAGGGTACCTATTAAGTTTGTATGAGTAGAAAAAATAAATTCATTAATAAAAAAGAAAAAAAAGAAATGCTAACAAATCACTTGCTCTCATTCTCAGGAAAACTTTTAGTATCTCCATTGTCTATGATTTCACAACCGATTCTTTTATAAATACCCTTTACTTCTCATTAAGCAGTTTTGCTCAGTTCCTAGATTCAATGGAGATTTATTGAGAATAATTTTTTTTGTTTTTTAATTAGAAAACAAAGTATTAGTTTTCACCTTGATATTTTCAAACATGACCTCTTTTTATTGGTTTTCCCTCATCTACCTACCTCCATTGTATCCTTTCACCCCCTGTCTGTTCTTCTTTAATGTCATATGCATTCTATTCCTTTTCTACTTCCTACACACCTCCTTTTCCCTCTAAGAATCTCATTTCTCACTTCTTAATCAATAATCACATTCATACCCACATACATATATATGTATAAACATTATGAATTAGGATCTACGAATGAGAGAAGAATGCATTGTAGTTTGTCAAACTGTTATTTTTTAGCATGGTTAAGTGATTTTCCCTTCCCCTATGTTACTTCTCTGAATTACACTGAACACTTTTCAATTTTTTATACTAGCATTAGTTTTCTACAAAACTGAAGTGCAGAGTTCACAAATATATACATCAAATTTCTCACATTATTCATTATTGCTATTGATGCTATTAAATATATGCTTAATTCAGATTAAAGTATTCTTTTGTGTGTAGCAGAAGACAATTGTGTGTGTGTTGTGTTGTGTTGTGTGTGTGTGTGTGTGTGTGTGTGTGTGTGTGTGTGTGTGTCTGTAGAGACCCAAAGATGATACTGGGAATCAGTTTGGATTACTCCATCTCCTTTTGCTTTACTCTGAGGTTTCTGAGGCTCTGCTTTTTAGAATTGGAATTACAGCCCACCCCCATATCCACCTGACATTTTTTTATTTGAGATGTAGGATTTAAACTCAGGTCCTTTCACTTGTGAGGCAGATCCTTTAAGCCCTGAGCTATTTCCCCAAGCCAGATTTTCACAATCTTTACATTTAGTCATTTTTGTAGGCTTCTCTAGACATTGACACTTTCCCCAACTTTTCTCTTGGATCATTTTTATAAGACTGAGGCAGAATGGTAAAATATTTTGTAGAGTGTTTGTCGAGATATTGCTTGCTGATTTTCGTATGATAGTAGAATTTTTAAGAATGACCATGGCAGTGAGTGTAATAAAGAATGCCATACTTTCAACATATTTTGTCACTATCGATGCTGACTTTGGTCACAGTGTTGAGACAGTGCATATGGGGCTTCTCCATTGTCAGTCATGTTTCCTCCTGATCCTATTTTAATCATCTAACCTTGCAAGGAAGTCACTATGCACAGCTCATGCTCAAGAAAAAGTGATTTCTCATCTCCATGAAGACAAGATTTCTAAAAAAAATTATTTGGAAATCTGAATAAGACATCTCTATTTTTTCTCAATTTCATTTATTCACCTATTCAGTTATTTATATTATCATGGACTATTATATACTATAGAGCTTAGGTTATAATCCCATATTATGCTGCTTGTTGTTGTAATTGCTCTAGTTTTGGTAATATGAAACTTTTCAGGTTGATTCATGTATCACTTTGACACATTACCATCAAAGAAAGAGTGTAAGTTTTGTTCAGCCTACCTTATTCTGGCATTGTAAGGTGCTCTGGGTTCAACTTGTACATTTTTGCAAGGATCCCTGATTGCTAAGCTAAAGAATTGTGTTATCCAACAGAGTAATAGTGGCATGAGTATCAAGGAGACAAACAACAGCTTTCTGATTGAACTCAAGACCCACTTGTCAGAATGGAACACATTTCTGTTACTGTGAACTAGAATAAGAACTGAAAAAAGGAAATAGATCAATAAGAAAAAACAGCCTATGAACCTATAGGCAGGTAGACAGAATACCAAATTGCTCTGTAAATAGCTACCTATAGATCTGAAGAACACTTAACATTCACCCTAGAAATGTATCCTTGTCACAGACAGTTTGTTTCTGTGTCTGGGCTCTTGGATTCTGTGCTGTTCATCTATTCTATTCCAGGTATAAATTATCTTTATTTCTACAGCTTTGTAATAGAAATCAAGTCACATTAATCACTTTATTTTGGCCTATTTTTTGTCAGTATTGTTCTGGCTATTAAATTTTTCTTATCTTTCTCATACAAACTGTATCTATGAGTGTATATTGGATAACTTGTTGGGGATAAGAATAGGATAGTACTGGGTCTATAATTTTAGTTAAAAAATACTGACATCCAGGCAGTATTAATTATCCAAGTCCATGAACAAAGAATTTCTGTTGCCTTATTTAGCTCTTTGATTCCTTTCACCAAAGTTTTAAATTTTTGTCACACAGGCAAATATATTTTATGCACATTTATTTAGACATTCATCTAAGGTTTTGTGCTACTGAAGTTCAAATTATTTGTGACTTGTCTACATAGAAGTAAGTGACATTAGTTGTACATTAATCATGTGTTGTGGTTTGAATCTGAGAAGTTTCACTGAAGGTTGCACGAAGTGTTAGGAGCCTGACTGTCCAATGATGAGTTTTGAGAAGTGATTGGATTATAGAACCTCTGATTTAGCAGACAAGTCTTTGATGGAGTCATAACATTATGACATTATTAGGAAACAGGAATAGGGCTTTGCTGGGAGCATGCCATGGAAAGCTATCTTTGTCTTTGGCCCTTTCCTGTCTCTGCTCCCTGGCCACCATGAACTGAGCAGCTTTCCTCTCTAGTGCTCTCTATGCCACACAGTGCTCTGCTTCTCCACAGGCTCACAGCAACAGGGCCAGCCAACCATGGAATGAAAAATTCTGAAATTGCAACCTTAAACAAATGTTTTGTCCTTTTTAATTGCTTTTTTCAGGTATTAGTCCCAGCAAGGAGAAATTGAAACACCCTGTATCCTTGAGTCTTCATATGTTCAAGTATTAGCTCTATGATGTTTTAAATCTTGTGCAGTTTCTTGGGATTTTTCTCCATAAACAATCATATCATCTACAGAAGGACATTTTATTCTTTCATTGAATTCTGAAGGAGTCATTCCTTTTCCTTGACTTACTAAATTAAGACATCCTGTCCTTATTCCTGAAATTAGGTAAGAGTCTCAAACTATAAGTGTGATATTAATTGTATGTTTTCTTTCTATATGTTATCAGACAAAATTAAGTGTGTTCAGTGTATGGGTACAGACATATGTTCTTTATCAAGTTGAGAAAATATCCTTGAATTCTTTCTTTGCTGAGATTTTAAGTTACTAATGAGTTTAAGATTTCATTAAGTGCTTTTTTATATAATGATATAATTGTGTGATTTTTTCTCTGTTTATTGATAAAGTTGAATTTTAAATAGTGAACATATTTGCATACTTAGAACAGTTACACTTAGTTTTGATATTTTGCATACATTTATGTTAACCATTTTTATGCCAATATTCATGAGACAAACTGGCCTACAGTTTTCTCTTATTCTAATATCAAGTTAGTTATTGTGTATACAATTATCAGGGAGGTATTTCTGCCATTTCTGTTCTCAAAGTAATGGTAGAAGAAGAACTGTCATTTTTCTTCTAAATGTTTGGTAAAATTCACCAGTAATATCCATAAAGTTGTGCCACCACTACTATTATTACCACTATCATCATCACCATCATATAGTTCTAAAACATTCCATTGTATCAAAATAAATCTCTTATATAAGTCATCATGTTGCACTACAAAGCTCTGAAAACATAAACTATTTGTTAAATAATTTTCATTTAAAAAATTTTAGTCTCAAACTTGCATAACATTATTTTAGTCATTTTTACCCTATATTACCATCTCTTTTTCTTTCCCTTTCTCCTGTTAAAATACTTCTCCCTCTTTTATGTGTGTGTGTGTGTGTATGTGTGTGTGTGTGTGTGTGTGTGTGTGTGTGTGTGTGTGTACCATTGAGTTTAATATGGATTGTCCACATTACATTAGTATATGCCTGGGCACTTATTGGAACATGAATGATATTTGTGGCTACACTATTACTGAAAGTGTTTCCTTCCCACAGGCAGTATTTACTGTCAGTGGTCCCTCAGGGAATTTAGGGCAACAAGAGCTCTCTTACTTCCATGATGAAATGTTCACAGGCCAAGGCCCAATCCTGTGAAGATCTTGCATAGGAAAACACTGCTGCATGAGTTCCTGGGAATAGCAGCACAGTAGTACTGTGCAATTTGTGACCTCTTGTGTTGGGCTTATTCTGCTTAATAAGTTGACTTTTAGTATCAAAAACAAAATAAAATTCAATAGTAAAACTGTCTTGAACTGAGTACTTCCTTGTGAGTAGACTGGGATTAGTTTTTCTGTGTTCATACATATGTCTCTTACAGTGAATTTTTATAGTCTGTGTCTTTCAAGAAATTATTCCAGGCTGGAGAGATGGCTCAGAGGTTATGACTTTGCCTCACAAGCAGAAGATTCTGTGTTTGGATCCCAGCTCCCACATAAAGGCAGTGGCCAGACTCTCTGGTCCTGGTGGGTCGAGCCTGGGAAATCCCAGAAGGAAGTAAAAAGGAAGTAGAAGCAATCCAGGATGATTCCCAGAGTCACCCTTGGACTTTCTCAAGAACACACAGTGTTCTCTGATATACACAGACACACACACACAAATAAATAAATGAAGTTTTTTTAAAAAAGAAATTACTCTACTTCATTTATTAAATTTTTGGGCCAGAACTACTGTCAATATTGCTATTAATTTTTTAATGTCCACTGAATCACAACTGACAGACTTCATTTCTTTTTTTTAATTAATTAATTTATTATTTATTTCCGCTCATTCAAACTTAATAGGTACACTGGTCCCCTCCCTTCCCTCCACCCCTCCCTGGACCCCCAGCTTCCTTCCCCCTTTTCTCTTTCCTTCCCACCCTCCCTCCCTATCTCCCAGTGCCTCCTCCCCCCCCATCCCTGGAGCATCCTTTAATGTGTATATGAAACTTTCCTCTGGGCCCTCCTCTCTGATGAAGTGTAAGGACTCAGTGGCATTTCCAGAACTCTTTCTTGTGTTCTCCATAAGTATAAGAACATTATCATGGCTGTTAGTCCCTAGCTTCTAAGGATCCTAGTGCCTTTAGTCCATGCTAGACTTTGAGGAGTCAATAATGTGTTGGTCATTGCGCAGGTCATGCAAAATCCTATTATGATTGCTTCGGACCTAACTTGTGTGGAGTATCTTGCATATCATTACTCCTTCCCATCCTTGTGCTCTTAAAGTCTTACCACCCCCTCTTCTGCAAATTTCCCTGAGCTTCAGGATGGGGAGAGATTAGGCTGGCCTAGTTCCAGGTGGTTGATACAGAGACTTCATTCATTTCTGATATCTCCCTTTTGTTAGCTTAACTAGAAGCTGAAGTTATACTGATCATTCACAGAATTTTTGTATTATTTTCATGTTTTATATTTTGATGATTCCAATTTAGTGCTTATCATGTGCTTTTGTCTACATACACTTAAAATACTTTTCTTACTCATTTTTTTTCATGTTTGTGTGTGTGAGAGAGAGAGAAAGAGCGAGAGGGCACTATGTGTGTTTGTGATGGCCCAAGGGTGACTTCAGGAATCATCCTGGATTGCTCTTTTTCCTTTTTGTTTTCCTCTGGGGTTTCCCAGGATCTGTCATCCAACTGGACATGCAGGCCATTGCTCTTTCTGCCTGGTGCTTTTACATGGGGTCTGGGAACCAAACTCAGGTTCTTCTCTTATAAGCCATCTCTCCAGCCCCGTTCTTCTCCATTTTTTTCTGAATAGAGTCTTAGATTGTTGATTTTGTATCTTATATGAATTAATGCTAAACTCTTCCCTGTAACCACTGAGTTAGCTGAATTCCACAAATTGTAAGTAGCATTTTCACTTAATGTAATTCAAAATATTTTTTCCATTTTTCTTAAGACTTTTGAAGTGTATCTATTAAGAACTATATTATTTAATTTCCATATATTTGGGGATTACTGAGCTATATCTTTATTGATTTCTAGTTTATTCATTTTGGCCTGATAACTCAAGTATTTTAACAATCTTTCATTTGTTAATGTCTGTTTTATGGCCATAAATTGATGCATTAAGTGAATACTTCATATGAACAAGTTAACTGGGAGTGCTACTCTTGTCATTTCTACTCTTACTGTTTTCTGACTACTTAATTGAATATGGACAAAAGGATATTTGCATACCTCTTTATTCAGTGTTATTAACTATCTTTTCTCAGTGTTATTAGCATACATGCTAGGTACATAAGAGTGTGTGAATATTAACTGTTCTTGAGTTGTTCCTTTATCACTATGCAACAATACCCTTCCTGCCTAAAGATCTTCCTGATCATTTGGCATGAGAAAGAGAAATAGAAACAGTGACTAGAAAACATAGAATATATTTGACAGTATAAAATCACTTTAAATATAAATATCTTAAAATAGAAATTTTCAAATAAATTAAGGAAACAAAATCCAACTAAATGTTTGTAGGGGGTGTATTTTTAAGATTTTAGTTATCTAGGTCAAAACTAAAGTGATAAGAAACATGATAAAAACTCATCAAAGACCACAGGCATATCCATAGCGATTTTCAACAAAACAGACTTAATGATGTTTGTTGTTGTTGCTTACTTTAAATAGTTATATTTGATCTTCTCTCTTAGCATATCAATTATTACATTTAGTTTTTACTGATATTCTTGGAGATTATGATATGCATTTTAAAGCAATTTAAATCCATATTCTAACTGCAATCTACCGTTTCACATGTAGTGCAGGATTTCTTCTTCCAGCCTTTTGTTGATAACATTTCATGTGTCTATACACCACAAACACCCAGAAAATTAACCATAGTTCATTTAGGAAAGTTTTTTCCATCGTTTTAGAAGAGTGGAAATAGTAGATTTATTTTACTTCATTTACTTTTTCTCCAATGCTGTTCTTCACAGAGATCCAACTTTAGATTCGAAGTTTTCCCTCTGCCTGATGATTTATTTGAACATTTCTCATTGGATATATCTGCTGACAAAATAAGCTTTGTGTCTGTTCCTGAGACAATCTTTATTTCCCCTTGACTTTTGAAAGATAAGTCAACTTGATACAGTTTTGCATATCAATGGGTTTATTTTCCTCCTCAAAAATTTTAAGTATTTAAATATCATTCTCTCATCATTTTCATAACTTCTAATGAGAAGTCCATCGTAATTTTTATTATTTTCTTGGCTTTTCTGGCTTTCTTCAAGACTTTGCATTTTTTGTCAGTTATGATATGTCCATTTTATTGTTATTTGCAATGTTTTACTTTTACTGCTGTTTGTTCTCTGAATTTCCTGGATCTGTCATTAATTTTGGAAACTTTGTGGCTATTACTACTTTAACTTTTCCCCCTCCCTTTATGTTTTATGTTCAGTACTCCAGCTATGCTAAGCTAAATCAAGTTCCAGTGTTTGGGGTTATTTTCTCTTTTACCTCAGTATGTGAATTCTCTATGGATCTACATTGCTGTTCTGAATCTACTAGTGATCCCATTAAAAGCATTTTTATGTTATAGAACTGGGTATTTTTAGTACTTCCTTTTGGTTATTGCTGTTCCTGTCTCTCTGCTTTGTATAATCTATCCATCTGCATAATGTCTTTTCACAGATACTTAACATATTAATCAAAATTATCTTAAATTACCCATTGGTATTTCTGACATCTGTGTTCTCAAACGGCTTTCTCTCTTTGGACTGTGTTTTCTTGTCATATCATTTTTGGTCGCAATGAGGTAAACAGGTCTGTGTAGTGAGGCCTATGGCCCTTTGAGTAGGACTTGGGCAGTTTTTGTGGTTTATTGTTGCTACAGGTTCAGAGAAGCCACGTTCCTCTGGTGTCTTTGTTTTTACTTTCCTTCTTGACTTTTGTCTTCAGGAAATCCTCTCAGACAACTGGCACCTCACAGCTCTTTCAACTATAGTCTATTGTTATTATATTTAAGTATGTTTATGGTTTAGTAAGACATGGAGACACTAGACATCTGCAGTTTTTTGAGGACGTCTGCTTGATGTGCTTGTCTCAGGGTTCTGATATCACACACATTTCTGCAACTACAGAACTTTCTTCTTCTCCTAACACCCTGTCCCCCTGCTGTCCTCTTTCCCACTAGTCCTAATATATTCCCTAAAGCACTGACCCAGTTGACACGTATGGACTTTCTGGTTGGTAAGACAGAGAAGCTGAGAAAACTGTCCAACCCTCAGTTGGGATCGTGCTGGTAAAGCATTTCCACCAAAAGTTGGGATTATGTTATGGAAAACATGCCAGTGCCTTTTACAATTATTGCTTCCCTGCTTTCACAATAATCTGTTCTGCCTTCGAGCCTCTCATGATTCCCAGAAACTGGTGAGGAGCCTCTTAGAGGTTAGAAAGCCAAGCATGGGTCCTCAGGTTTCTCTTCCTTTTTCTCCAGTCAGCCCAGTTATTCATTGAAATTGCTGTGTAAGCATTTGTAGATGTTAACATCTCCATTGATTTCTGAGCTAGATAAGTATCATCTACATCTCAGTCTCTCCAGATTTTGGTGTGGAAGTTTCCTCTGAAGCTTCAGTTTTTTGATGATTTCACAGCAATAACTGATTCCTTCCCCCTGTTTTCTCTATTTTGCAAGTACAGAAATGGCAAGATGTGAAGTTCTTACACGTCAGAGTTGAGGCCAGAAGTAATTAATTTTTTACTGTTAAACAAAACAAAACTCTCTCATTTCTTAGAAAGTTCCCACGTTATTTTGAGGCAGTAATCTTTTTTTAAAAAGCCACATAATTTGATTTTCTGTTCCATGTATATTAATAATAGCCATGTTTTATAATTGCAGTTTTACAGTTCATTTAACTGTAGTTAATAAAATTATGAAATTATTAATGTTATACATTTTTCTTAAGTACTTATATAATTTCATCAGTGAGTATAATTTCATCATAAGCATGGTCTTATTTATAGTTTTATTTATAAGTCTTGTTTATAAATATTTAAGATGTAGATTCAAAGCATTTAACAAATGTAGATCTATTTTTATTTTCTATTTTTGTGGCTTTTCATTAGTTGTGTTTCTAAAGAATTTTACCATTTCACCATTTTTAAAGATAGTCAGAGAGGTACTTTACACATGAGTTTGCATATTATTTTTTAAGTTAGGAGTATATTACTATTACTTATTTGGATTAATATCTAGGTGGCCATGTGATGAGGTCTCCACTTTTATGTTCTTGGTGCATCTCCAGGCTTTCCTGCGAAGATAAAAACACCACCCTTGCTTGAAAAACAACATTCTCATATGCAAATTAAGTGGAGATGTCTACTCCTTTCTGAAGTGCATATCATTTTGTACAGCTGTAATTGGCAACCATTATATGTGAGCTGACTTGTTCTCTAAATCTTTTCCAAATGTCTGTAATTGGTTAGATTAAATAAATCCACATGTACTAATTCCATCTGACTTTGATCTAATCAAAATCATGTGTATCAGTAATTTAAATTTCACTTCTACATATTTTTTCCTGTCTGGGAAGCAAAAAACCAAAATCTACAGTTTCTCCTTTATAAGGGCAATTATTTTGAATTATAATTCTCTGTTTTGAAGATTTTTAACCTAATTTAATCCTTTACTTTCACATTTAAGTTGGTTTTTAAAATTTTTTTATAGGTTGGAAGTTGACACGGAGTCAGTAGAAGACAAAATATCAGGGTTGGCATTATAGTGAAAGAAGATGCATTTGAAATTATGAAAGAGTATGCATGATGCTAAGTGATAAATACTGAAAGTAAGGGAAGGGGTAGAGGGAAGGGGTAGAGAGTGATGCTGGGGAACACTGGCATCATTAGAATAAGGCATCATGAACGACTGGCAATTTATGTGGGAATAGGTGTGCACGTGAAGCTATGGCAGGAAAATGGATGAAAGGAAGAAAAAAACTGGATGCAGAAGCAAATTCTGGGTATGGAACAGAGCAGAAAGGACAGCAGAAAGGGGCATGGCCAGGACTATTTTTAAATATTATTATAAAAACCTTTCATCATAAAAATCAAATGAAGAATTGATTTGTTTTTAGGTAGAGAGTGACATGAACTGATGCAAGTAAAAAAAAAAAAACATGAGTGTCCATGTGACTGATTCAGTATTTATCACCTAGCATCATAGTATATTCTTTCATAATTTCAAGTGCATCTCCTTTCACTATAATGTCAACATTGATATTTTGTCTTCAACTGATCCAATGCCAATTCCCTACTATAAAAGAAAAATTAAAAATCCACTTAAACTGAAAGTAAAGAGTTAGATTCACTTCAAAATCTTCAAGACAGAGAATCATTAGCATGGCCCTTAACAAAATAAAAGAAGTAACATTTTTATTACAAGAACTGCCAACCTTCCCCACTTCAACACTTGGGATCAAACCTAGGGCTTTATGTTTATGCACACTAAGCCAGTACTGTGCCACTGAACTCCACGCCTAGTCAAAGAAAAATAGCTCCCAAAGGCCCAGGTATATGACTTTAGGTTATATACCCAAAGGAGCTTATATCTTACTACAGAGATACTTGCACATCCATGATCATTGCCACAGTATTTATAACAATATAGATATCCATCAACTGATGAATTGATAACGAAAAGTTTTAAACAAACACACATACTTATATTGTTGTGGAAGGTGCTATACAGGCTGCTGGAAGAGTAAGGTCTTAATAGTCATACACAACTATGAACTCTATGAACTAACACTAAGCTAAAGAAAAGATGTCTGGTTCAAGAGTGGCACCACTACTATCAGGATAACCAACTATCGCTGGTTTTGATTGAGGATCATTCCACAAGAAGAAATTAATGCTTGATACTGTACACCCATTCAAAAGCCTATGACTGGAGTCTTAGGCCATGGTGGGAACCTACTACTATTATTTAACTATGTTAATAAAGTATCAAACTACCTTGTAAACATCTGTGTTTAAACTGATAGACAAAGATTACTTCCAGCCTTAATCAGAGAAGCCTCTCTTTGTAATGAATGGAGGTAAATATGGAGATCTGCTACTTCACAAGATGTTGAGAATAAGTGCTCAACCCTATGCAAGACATTTATACCATCACAAGGTTCAAGGACTATAGTAGAAGAAGGGAGAGAAAGAATGCAACAAGCCAGAAGATAGGAGAAGGGCTATGAAATGCCATCTTCTAAGAAAGATAAATTCACAATATGCAATTATGAACTCACAGAGCTACCCTTACTGTTACTGGGTCAACACAAGACTAGCCACAGTAATGTATAGATGCAAGTCTTAGGGAACCTTACCACTTACTACTGAATTATTGTTAAATGACAGATTATATGAAAGGGGTAGCTACAGAATCAGCTGTGTTTCTACTGATGAGCCCATCAGACTCCATTAGATAGCTCCAAACTCAAGCTCACACAGAGGACTCTGGTTAAACTTAGTGGAACACACATAAAAGCCCTCAAAGTCATGAATATTGGAAAACATTTGTAAGGAAGGTGTGTTAAGAAGAGTAGGAGGGAGATAAGATCAGGAAGTTATCAGAATGCATTACGTACAAGTATGCATGCATGAAATCGTCAAAGAACATAATTTATCAATTACAAAAACTACTCAGTACCTGGATTAGGGAAATAACTCAGTTGGGAATATGCTTATCATTTCATCATGAAAATCTGAGGGAAAGAAGTGTCAGTAAAAATAGTATGATTTGTAGGTTGCGACATTTTCCCTTTCCATACACCTTCATACTAACAGGATGGTCAGCAGCCATGGGAGAAAAACAGTATGTTTCCCACCAAAGTTCTGGCCCCCTCAGTGTAACTAACTTAGCCACCATATTAAATAAATAAAATAAATTTGAAGTAAAAATTCAGATCAGATGAAATTGCAAATCATTTCTAAGCACAGTGATGCAGTTCCTGTCTTAAGCCTGACAAGGCAATATTTTCTCTTAATTTATAACTTCAATTTATTAATGATTAATCTGGTCTTTTGCCACAACAGGATACAGGAAGACCTATCATTCTAGAAGGAGGATATATGGAACGTGCTGAAGAGCATTCTCAGTGGTTACACTATGGGGAGAGAATACTCAGCACTGCCAGTTTAAATGGTGCAACATTCAGTTGGCACTATTTCTCATAGTCCCTCTGGCCTGCCAGAAACACTTCTTCAAGTTGAGAGCTGCTGATGGTACATGTATATTTCTGGGACTTAAATTTAAAATCCTGCACACTGACTCTAATTAGAGAATTAAATTGTTCCAAAGTTTTCCTCTAAGCACACAATCTTGATAAAAGACCTCCCTCTTTTGTATGGGACTGCTGGCTTACCCATATATCAGGGAGATCATTTCCTTCTCAAAAGTTATTCACTCATTTGGCAAATGTTAGAAAGAGAGATGCTCATTTGATTTTACATACCTGATTCTACAACAGTCATCTCAGGTGGAATAGGGGCAGGCTAAGTAGGAGTCACACAAAAAGTCAAGAAACCAACTCATTTGCTAACATATGCTAGCTTTCTTACTTGTATAGGTCCTATGAGGAGCTATTCTGTCCTATGCTTAGTCTTCTATGGAGTGCTAGTTGAGTTCTGCATGGGGCAATTGGCAATTATTTTAAGGTAATACATACTGGTACATTACAGCCTGTAGGTTCTCATCTGGATGCTAAGGACTTTTATGGAAATGTTCTTATTTTAACATTTCTTATGAAATCTACTTATATTCTTTATGTATCTGTGGACTGACCATGGTGACAGCTTCCTTTCCCTGCTCCTTGGGGACATTCTCTTCCTTGTATAGATATAGGAGGTAATCAGGGATATCATGACTTTTGGGGGGGATATAACAGATCTACCCCAAATTTTACTTCTTTGTCAGCCAATGTGACTCAAGCCAGGCCCATCTTTCTATCTCTGACTTATACAAGGATAAAGAAGGAAAATGTTTAAATTTTACTAAGACTGAAAGGAAGATAATTACTGACTAGAGTCCAGTGGGCCTTGCCTCATTTCATATAAATAAAAAAATTATTGTGGGATTAAGTCAAATAAAGAAATGGAGAAGTAAGAACTGGCAAGAAGCCAAAGTCCAAATGATCGCTTTAGAACCTGCTTCCACTGAGCTTGCAGCCAGGCAACTATGGGAATGTGTCTCATGTTTTTCTTCTAAGTTATATTGTGTCTTCGTCCATAACTGAAAGATCAAATAGATCAAGCAAATGTATGGAGAAAAGCAAAGAAGAGCTAATGATACCAAAATTTAGGAAGACATTATTTCATGAATGCTTCTTAAAACAACTCTTCCTTAGAGACAAAATTTGCCAAAGAAATAAAAAACTGTCAATTGCAGTGAAAAACAATTCGGACATTATATTAAGAAACACACTGAGGAAAATATACTTTTATATGCAATGGCTGCACAAGAGAATGCAATCATAAAATAAGTGCAATAATTGAACTTTGTGCAATTTAAATATTTGTGTAGATTTTGAAAATTAGCATAATTTTGCACATGTTGTATATGAAATTAAAATTTCAACTTACTATGGACAAAGTAAAGCTGGTATATGAACATCAAACTATAATGGTTACCTAAGCTGGCTGGTGGCTCAGTAGGCAAGGTATTTACTGTGTTGAGTATAAGAATCTGAGTTCAAATACCCAGAACCCATGTACAGTTGGGCACTGAAACATGTATGTGTAATACCAGTGCTCCTAGAGCAAAGTGAGAAGCAAACAAAAGAATATCAGGAAGCTTATAGGCCAGCTACTTGGAAAATGCAGTGGCTAGCAACAAACATAACCAGCCTCAAACAAGGTAGATAGAAGGTGAGGAATAAAATCCAAGGTTGTCATGCAACCTCTACCTATGCATTGTGGCATGCATGTGCACACACACTGATATTTTTAAAATATATATATATTTGGGTTAAAATATCACCTTAATGTATTATACTTAATATGATTGCTGTTCCCAGAAATTGGTGACTGTAGTCTTATTTCAAATCTTTCCAAGATGCTTTTTCTGTATAAAGCTTTTAACACTTCAAAAACAACCCAGATGATAGTAGGAACACCATCAATATCCAAGTACACAAATAAAAAATATTAAATGTGTTACATGTTGAATTAATGAAATTATGGTGGCAATTAATAGAATGAAATCATGAGACAATTGATAAAAATTATTAAAGACAAGGTTAACATGGGCTTGATGGTCCTTGCATATAATTCTAGCACTCAGAAAGCAAAGGCAGGAGAATCTACAGTTGGAAGTCAACCTGGAGCATACAATTTGATCTTATATCAGAAAACCAATGGCTGGGAAGATTGAACACTTGCCAGACTTTTGGAAGGCCCTAGAATAAATCCTCAGCACAGGAAAAAGATAAGTTTTATAATTATTCCAGAAGCCAATTCACTAATTTTAAGTATGTACTTGATAAATAAACTTTTCATTATGATAGTTACTTTTTTCTTCCACACAAGCCTCTATTAGGTTGACCAAAGAAAAAGTTACTTTCATCATGTAAGATACATTAGTAACTTATATGCATCAAAATACCACATAACATATTTTGTAAATAGCTTGTAGTGGAGGACAGAAACACATTATATTTTAATAAGTCAAAATCAAAAGAAACAACACAAATCATAGAAGAAGGGAAAATGCATCATAAATATAAAAATAAGAGGGCAAATTATCACAATGATAGTCTATTATCACACTTTAAAATCATTTAAATTAAAATATAAAATATAAAAATAAAATATAAAATAAATAAATATAAAATATAGTAGGATAATCAAAGTAGGATTATCTGAGATTAAAAAATATTCTAAAAATAAGATAGTTGTTCATAATCAATCAACAATAATCCAGTAGAAAATCAAATGGAACTGAACTCACTAGGCCAAGCTCTATAAAACACAAACTGAATAAAACTCATGGATTAAAAGAAACTATAGAGAAACTTTGAAACACTATCCCTGCAGGTGGACCAACTAAGTCATGTAACAGAGTGTACAGTGATGGCTATTGTAACTGGCTTTAGACCTGCCTTTGCCACTTATTTTCAGCATGTCCCTCTCTACACAATCTTCTTCATTTTTTTGTGAATTCATTTGGATTAACACTATTTTCATTATCATATTTTAAATATGCTAAGTGCTTTTAGATATTCCTCAGTTATATATTTATATCTTTAGATATACACTTAGTGGTTCAATGTTGGCATTGAATGTATGATACACTGAATATAATCTCTAGCAATGCAAATTTTAATTAAATAATAAATAAATAATCATATTCTCCTTACCATTAATATAATACTGCTTTATGGGCACTATAAAAATCATATTTTACCTATAATATGGTTAATAGTTAATAGCCACAAATAGTATTGTGAATTTCAATAATACGGCTACTAAGTATTGAGAAAAATCAAAAAAGTATGCTTTATATTAATATATTCTCTAAATTCTTTTTTTACCTAGTGTTTCTTTTTCTTGATCTCATGTATTAGTCAAGTACCATATCACTGATTGCACCATGTCTTAGTGTTTCTTTTTTCTCATAATTCTAGCTGTACATGCATATATGTCAACATAAATACAGATTATCACTAAGCTAACCCACACATAATATTGGTAGACATGAAATTTAAAGAACCCTATAGAAGAAGTTCAAGCTATACATGGAGGCATACCTGCAGCCTCAGTTCTAGGGAGGCTGAGGCAATGAGATCCAGGCCAACTGGTCTGCATAGTGAGTTCCAAGCCAACCTTGTCTGCAAGGCCTAGTTTCATGTATTAAGAGAAGGTATTCATAACGAGTACAAAGACTATAGCTAGATAAATGCAAAGTGCAAGATGAACGTGAAAATTCTAGCCTTTTCCTATATTAAGCAAAAGTCTATTTTGTGATCAAGAAATTCCACTTTGATAATTTTATGTGAAAGATGTGTTAATATTAAAAATAAATTGAAACTTCAAACAACCCAGTTATATGTCAACAAAGATTGGACAAAGAAGTAGCTATATATCCATTCAATGGAATATTTCACTGCAATTAAAAAGAAAAGATTTAAAACCTATAGATATAGAGAATAGCATGGGTGAATTTCAATACCATTACAAGTGGAAATACATTATTTATTCATGTTAATTTTAAAAATAGGCAAAACAAATGTATGATCATATAAACCAGAATTCTGTTCACTGTGAAAATTTGTTTGGAAAAAGGCACTGGGGTAGCATCTCAAGTATAATGAAGTATCTTATCTCCTCAGTGAGGTAGTAGTTAAAAAATACAATTAAGATATATGCACTTGGAGAGTTAGTAAAGAAGGAAGGAAGGAACCTGGAGACAGTCATAGGCAGATAAGGGTAAGACACCCAAATGTGTGGGAGCTGTGGGAGCAGCAGAACAGGGAATTAACCAGAGGTGACTAATGGTCAGGCACTCAGGTGTGGGGAATCCTAAAATTGCTATGGAAACAACTGAATCAGGGAGAGGACCAGAGGCAATAGAAGGCTTGGTGACCAGTCCATGAGATACATGACAGATGTATCTCCCAGAAACGCACTTGAATAGCAATTGTTATTGTAGACAGTACCTGACTGTAAGGGGGAAAAGTGATGAGTATGCAGCCTTGAATATAAGTCTCACAGAGAAAACTGCATCTCAACAATGTTATAACACAGTCTTCTCCTGAACTCTATAACACTCCACTGAAAGAGGAAAGGTAAACAGAATTATAAGAAAGAAAGGAGAGAGAAAGAAAAGAAAAGAGAGAGAGAAAGAGTTAGTAAAGAACTAACTAACTAAACACGTGTAAGTCCCAGTGTAGAAATAAAAACATAAAAACCAAGTCTTCTCCAAAGAACAACAATCCCATGATTATGGCCCATAATGACAACATCTTAACACTACCAAAGAATAGAAACAAATGATTATAAATGTTTTAGTTATTAAAAAACATGAATATAATTCAAGAAAATAAATCTCTGAATGGAATAAAGAAATCAATTTGAGATAAGAAAGCAGAACTCAACAAAGAGAATAACTGAAGAAAAGTAAAAAAGAAATGAGGCTGGAAGTGAAGAACTCACAGTCAAATAAAAATTTCATTATGTAGGCCACCAAAAGAATGAATCGAGTCAAAAGCAGCATGTAAGGGCTGGGATACAAAGTAGAAAAATTGAATTATTCACTAAAGACCAAGGATTTTTAGATCCCGCATAACAAGTTCAGGCAGAAATGATGGTGACCTACACTTCAGACTCTAGAAGGCAGACTCTGGGAAACCTCAGAGCAAAGTAATAAGGGAGGAAAGAGCAATCCAGGATGATTTCTGATGCCACATTTGAGCCTCCTCTGGCACATACACTCAAGTGCCCTCCTTCGCATGCAATAGACCAGGCACAGGTGCACATACACAAAAAGACGTATACTTAACCATGTAAATTTTGCTTATTTAAAAACAAATTATTAAAAGTAGAAAACTATCAATACTTATTGTTTCTAAGAAAGTAAAATGCAATAAAAAAGGACAGGATTAAAATGAAATACATTTATCTGAATATCTTTTGGCAAATGATGAATTGTATAATATACACTGTGACTTAAAACATATTTAAAAATGTTTCTGGTGGAAATTTTTCATTAGTCTGGCTAATTTAAAAGAGAGTGTGTGTGTGTGTGTGTGTGTATGTGTGTGTTCAAATGCACATGTGTTAATGTGGAAAATGCAGGTGTTGGTCCTCATTAGTGATTTCTACCTTGTTTACTTTTTCTTTGAGATAGTGTCTGCCATTTGTCTGGAATTTGCTAATTATGCTAGACTTCCTGGATAATGAGCCCCAGAGATCCACCTGTGCCTACCTACATTTCCAGCACTGGAATTGCAAGCAAATACCACCATATCTAACTTTTTAAATTCGGTTCTGGGATCAGACAATGTCATGTGCAAGCACTTCATTGAATAAACTGTATTTTCAGCCCTTAAAATGCTTTAAAAATAATATGACACACAACAATGTTGATAATGGTGATAATGGGTTCTTGGAACATTATACACAACTTCATTGCCCTTTCCCTTATATTTTGTATGTTCACAATTTTCCAAATTACACGACAGAGCACACCTTTCATTACCAAGAGGGAACAATAAGAAATGGATTACATACGTTTCAGCATTTATTTGGACAAGAATCAAAAAGCATACAGAAAAAGTATATAAATAACTTAGGGCATGTCAAAAATTTTTGAAAAATTGTGCTGAAATTTGACTGGTGGTAGGGATGATGAGTAAAAAGTTATTCAATAATAAATGCTTATCAGAAATAACCCAAATTTCAAGTAAGATGTTGAAAACATTCACTGATTGTAATAATCTGTAAGAAAAAGATTAAGTGTAAGACACTGAATATGAAATAAACAGCAGCCACCAAGTCAGCCCAGTGGCCATGGCCCTGCTCATCTAACCACTAAAATCTGTTAGATGCTGCAGAGGAAGAAAACTCACAATTACTTTAACTCAACCAGAAATTCTATTCTCAAAGCATGATAAAAAAGAAAGGAAAGAAAAAATTGTGGGAGCCTCAGTCTAGGTAACCTCGCTGGTCTGGCAAGCTTAGATGTTTTGATGGAGGAAGACAAGAGGGGGCATAGTTCAGGATGTTTTGAAGAAATCTCGCTACATACAGCCTGTGTGCTGACTTGACATTTAAGATGATTGGTTGCCCGTTTCCCTACCCTGGAATTCCCCTTGCAGTTTCTGCCTTTATAAGATGGCTATGGACTTGCAATAAACGAGTTCCTGCTTGACTAGACTCCCTGTCGTGTCTGATTGTCCTCGGGAAGGAGGGCTGGGAGTGGGCGGACAGCGCACTCACCTTTTCCTGATCCCCTTCGTGGAGGACCCATGGGACCAGCCTGCAGGACAGAGCTGCAATCCCCTGCAGGACAGAGCTGCCCCGGGTGCCACATCTGGCACCCAATGTGGGGCATGAAGAGTGTTGAAGAATTTGATTGGGGCCAAACGGTCTTCAAGGTGAGTGAGACCCTAAGAGATGGGTAATGCAATTACTAAGTCTGAAGACCGAGCGCTCAAGGTGCTGAGATACATGCTTAAAAACAGTGGCTTGGAAATCTCTGATTTCAAGGCTTTAAACCTTTGGAAGGCAGTTTTGAGGATGCCACACGGAGCCACAAACACTGTGGAGAGAGAGGGAGGGGCCAAGTGGGCAGAACAATGCCTATGCACCCTCACAAAAACCTCTGCCAAATCTGCACGTAGGCATGGCTCCCGCCAGGCTAGAGCTGGGAACTCAGGGAGGACTAAGGAAGACTACGTACAAATTCCTCAGGAGGGCTCTGTGGAGGCAGGTGGGAACTTCTGTTTGTGTTTGTCTATGTTAACTTTGTGTGGACTCAGACGGATGAAACAATGAGACAGACTATTCCTAGTCTCTTATACTTGTTGGTAAGAACTTGTAAAAAGACGTTAGGGAAAGAACCCAAAATCTGAATGTTGAGATAAAGGGAAATTTATCACCCTCTGTTCTGATGAATGACCCACTTTCTAGGCCAAAAGATGTGTGTTTTAAAATGTCTCCTCATTGATTTAAGGAAGCTTCTGCCCCCTGCACTGGTGGGACCATAAAAACTGTCTGTTCTTTGTACTTTTCCTGTGATGATAAAAGGTTACTTTAAAAAGTTCTGACTTGCTTGGTTATCTGGATTTCCTACAAAATGTGTGTTTTATGTTTCAAAATAACAGCTGTGGCCACTTCAGATTTTATTGTGTGCTTATGATCACATTTTGCTTTTTGACTCTGTTCATTATTTGGCATGCCCAATTTAAATGCACGTGCACAACTTAAAAATGAATCATCTTGATAACATTAAAAGGCCTGAGTACGTACTGACTAAAATATTTTGTTTTATCTTGATTTTTATGAAGCTTCACAAAAGGTGGTATTGTGTTTTTACCTAGGATCTAATAACATCACTTTTGTAATTCCTTTAAAAATTTGTTTTCCCATGTGTAAAAAAAAACTGATTTCTGAGAAATGCATTGAAATTTCTTCATTCTCCTGATATGTATGAGCTCTCTTCCTTGGGAACAAGTCTGATTTCTAATTCCAGGTGTACTCCTGTGTTCTGCTACAATCATAAAAACTTAATTTGGATATAATGATTATTAAGATGAGATCTACTGCCTCTTTTAAAGGACGTTTCTTACAGGATAACTAATGTGAAAAACAGCAGGAAACCATCAAGTAAGAAAAAGAAAATATGTGTGGTACTTGGATGTGTAAGAAGTTTAAAAGAAGGTTTATGGGATAAAAAATCTTACTTAAAAAATTAAAATGTGTAAAGGAGGTTTATGAGTTGGTTACTTAAAAAATGTTAAAGTATGCTATAAAGATTTGTGGAGTGTTAGGTTCATAAAAAGATTAAAAATTAGAGATGATGGTTAAAAGAAAATGTTGTGTTATGCTTTTTCCATGCTACAGAAGAAAAGACATTGAGCCTCAAAAATTAGAAATTAAAAATTAAGCTTCATGTATTCAAATGTATTTCGATTGTCTGTTTTGATTAAGCAGGAATTTAGTTACTTATAAAATCCCAACTTCTCAAAGGCGGTGGGAAGGTCTAAGACTAGAGCCTGCAACAGCCTGAGTGAGGCTCTGCTCAGGAGAAGCTGAGGGCCCGCCCAACAGATGCCGCCTCAGTTGCAGCTTAAAACAGACTCGAGGCCAGCTAGGATGTTTCGCTAGATCTTGGATTTCATGGTAAAAGAAACGCTACTAAACCAATCTTTGCTCACCTCTTGGTACAGGCTTCTCCTGGAGGGAAAGGAAAAAGACACCTTTAAAACATGGGAGAAATGTTTTAACCTCTGTGTGAATGTGTGAAACCCACTAAGAAAACTGTCAGTACTTTTGCTTTAAGACAAGAGGCTGGGGACCTCAGGACCCAAAAGCCAGAGGGCGGGACAGCGGCAGTGAGCTTGGGCTGGAGTGCGCCTCTTGGTGACCCATTTCTTTGGTGCAATCAGGATACCTAACTGGGTCACTGCAACTTGGTCTGGGATGCGGGAAACAGCGACTTCCCTGGGATCGAGAGCCCAATACGGACCCCTTTACTCCCATTCTTTTTTGTTGCGCCCCAGAAAAGGCAAGGAGAGAATGATTTGGTGGCCAGAGATGACAGGGGCCCAGACAGATGGCTGGCTGACCACTTAGCCAGGCAGGGGACGTGCCCCAACCCCTCCCAGGAGGAACCTGGAGCCGTAAAGCATCTGCAAGGCCACCAGATGACTTCTGAATCCCCGAGAGTGCCCCCAACCCGTGGCAGTGACCGCCACTTTGGGCGGATGCAAAACTTTTGGATGTTTTTACAGACACTATTAAATACACTTAATATTCCTGTGTTAAAAAAAAAAAAACACAGATTTCTGAGAGTAATAAAACCACACAACATGTAACATAAAGCTTACAGACCCAAGAAAAACAGTTTATGCTGTAGAGTTAAACCCAGAGACATGTTGATGGAAAGTTTAATAAAGTTTCGCCCTCATCCTAAAAGATTGCCTAAAGTTAAATTCAATGCTTGACAGAGAAAAAAACACAATGATAAACTTAAGGAAAACAACAAAACTCCAGGTGTTAGACAGACTAGCTCCGATAACAAATGAAATCAACGTTGGCTTTTCATCTAGATCCAAGGAGTGACACTACCCTAAAGACAAGATAATGCTTATAGATCTATAGAACTTTCCATGTGAGAATAATGTCTCCACTTTGATCTCGTTAGATGTCATAGTGAGGCTATGATGTCACTGGTGAGTCTATGGTGTCAGTGATGAATGTATTATGTGACAGTGACACTGGTGAGGTTGTGATGTAAAAGGCTGTGTTGTCACTGGTGTGGCAGTGATGTCAGGGTTCTTTTTTATTATATTTCTGCTCATACAAACTTAACAGGTACACCAGTCCCCTCCCTCCCTCCACCTCCCCCTAACCCTCTGTTTCCAATTCCCCTCCCCCTTCTTCCCCATCCCCCAGTGTCTCCCGCCCATCCCGGAGCATCCTTTAATGTGCATGCCAAACTCTCCTCTGTGTCCTCTCTCCCATGACATACAAGGACCCAGCGGCATTTCCCTGAACCCTTTCCTGTGTTCCCCTTAAGCTTAGGAACACTACTGTGACTGTCAGTCCCTATCTTCCAAGGATCCTAGTGCCTTTAGTCCATGCTAGACTTTGCGGGATCAATAATGTGTTGGACATTGCGCAGGTCCTATTATGATTGCTTCAGCCCTAATTTGTGTGGAGTATCTTGCATATCATTACTCCTCCCATCCTTGTGTTCTTAAAATCTTACTGCCCCCTCTTCCGCAAAATTCCCTGACCTTCAGGACAGGGAGAGATTAGGCTGGCTTAGTTCCTGGTGGTTGATATAGAGTCCCTGATGTTCTGAAATATGGTTTGTTGATTTTTTTTTAGTTTTGCTTCTCCTGCAATGCCCTTCGCTCCATCCTGATGGGTATTGGATGTCACCCCCTGGCCAGGGATAAAACCCTGTTAAATTAGAGTCTTGTTAAAAGAGTATATTCAAAGATAGATGAAATAAAAGTAGGAAACCACAGTGAGGGAAGGGTCAATTACCCATTTGCAAAATGGTTATTTTTTTATCTGCCAGACTATATGCTCTTCCCTTCTGGTGAGATCATACCCCAGCAGTTGCAAATGGTGTCAGTGGTGAACGTATTACATACAGTGACACTGATGAGGCTATGATGTGAAAGGCTGTGTTGTCACTGGTGTGGCAGTGATGTCACGGTTCTGACTAACATTAGTGGTGATGCTCTGACACCACAGAGAGGTTGCGATGTCACAGTGAGGCTGTGAGGTCACTGTGGAAGATGTGATGTCAGTAGCAAGGCTGATTTCACCATGAGTCTATGATGTAACAGGTTAGACTATGAGGTCACAGTGAGGCTGTGAGGACACAGTGAGGCTGAGATGTTTATTGGAGGATTGATATCACAGTGACAGTGAGGCAGTGATGTAACATTTGAGGCTGTGGTGTCTGTTTATGATGTCAAAGGCTATGATGTCACTGCTGAGGCTGTCATATCACTGTGAGCCTATGCTATCTGTGGAAAGTCTGTCATGTCACAGTAATGGTATAACCTCAGAGGTGTGGCTTTGATGTCACAGTGAGGCTGTGTTGTCAGTGGTGTAGCAGTGATGTCAATGTTCTTTCTAATGTCAGAGACATCCCTGATGTCACAGGTGAGGCTGTGTTGTTACTGGTGAAGCTGTGATGTTACAGTGAGGCTGTGATGTCAGTGGTAAGACTGATGCCACATTGAGGCTATGATATAACAGGGGAGCCTGGGGTGTCATGAGCAGACTGTGAGGTCACAGTGAGACTATGATGTTGTAGTGAGGCTGTGATGTCACAGAGAGGCTGTGATGTTTCAATGCAGCTGTGAGGTCAGTAGTTAGGTGGTGATTTCAGAAGTGAGAATGATGTGATAGGTGAGGTGTTGCTTTGAGGATGTGATATAACTGGTGAAACTGTGATGCCACAATGAGGTTTGATGTCACCATGAGGGTCTGATGTCCCTGGTGTGGCTGGGATATCATGGTGAGCCAGTCATGTCACTGGTGAGGCTGTGATGTCACTGTGAGCCTGTCATGTCAGTGGTGAGGCTGTGATTTCACCGTGAAACTGTGCTGACACAGTGTGGCTATGATGTCACAGTGAGGTTGTGATGTCAGTAATGACTCTGCTTTCACTAGGAGACTTTGTCGTTGGTGAAGCTGTATTGACACTGGTGAGGCTCTAATATCGAAGTGAGTCAAACTGAGGCTGTGATGTCACAGTGAGGCTATGATGTTAGAGGTGAAGCTTTATGATGCAGTGATGCTTGGATGACACATATGGCTATGATGTCACAACGAGGTTGTGATGTTACTGTAAGATTGTGATGTCACTGGGGAAGTTGTGATGTCACAATGAGGTTGTGACATCAATAGCAACACTGTGGTGTCACAGGGATGCTGTCATATTTCAGTGAACCTGTGAGGTCAGTGGTGAGGCTGTGATGTCATAGTGAGGCTGTGATGAAACAGTGAGGCACTAACATCACAGTCAATGCTGTGATGTCACAGTTGGGCAATGATGTCATAGTGAGGCTGTCATGTCACAGTGATGCTATAACATCAGAAGTGAGGGTATGATGTCACAGTGAGGCTGTGTCGCCACAAGCGATGCTGTGACATCACTGTGAGGATGTGATTTCAGTGATTAGGTTGTGATATCAGAATGAGGTTGCTGTTGGTGATGAGCTTATGATGTCACAGTTAGTCTGGCATGTCATTGGAGAGGCTTTGATGCCACTGTGAGGCTTTGATATCACTGTGAATCTGTGGTGTCAACCATGAGCCCATGATGTCACAGGGAATTGGTGATGTCACAGTGGAGGCTGTGAAGTCATAGTGAGACTGTGATGTCAGTGGCAAGTCTTATATCACAGTGAGGCTATGATGTCAGTGGTGATGCTGTAATGTCACATTGAGGCTGTGATGTCACAATTGTGGGAGCCTCAGCCTAGGTGACCTGGGTGGTCTGGCAAGCTTAGACAAAGATATTTTGATGGAGAAAGACAAGAGGGGGCGTAGCTCAGGATGTTTTGAAGAAATCTTGCTACATACAGCCTGCATGCTGGCTTGACCTTTAAGATGATTGGTTGCCCATTTCCCCACCCTAGAATTCCCCTTGCAGTTTCTGCCTGTATAAGAGGGCTATGGACTTGCAATAAAGGAGTTCCTGCTTGACTAGACTCCCTGTCGCATCTGATTGTCCTTGGGAAAGAGGGCTGGGAGCGGACAGACAGCGCACTCACATTTCCCCAATCCCCCTTGTGGAGGACCTTCGGGACCAACCTGGAGGACAGAGCAGCAATCCCCGGGGACCTACACATCTGGCGCCCAACTGTGGTGCACAAAGAGTTTCATGGAGTGTTGAAGAATTTGATCGGGGCTAAGCAGTCTTCGAGGTGAGTGAGACCCTAACAGATGGATAATGCAACTACTAAGTCTGAACACTCAACACGCTGAGATACATGCCTAAAAATAGGGGCTTGGAAATCTCTAATTCCAAGGCTTTAAAGCTTTGGGAAGCAGTTTCGCTGAGCATGCTGCGAAGAGAGAGGGAGGGGCCTAGCAGGCAGAACAATGCCCATACGCCTTCACAAAACCTCCTGAATCTGCACGTGGGCATGGTCCCCACCAGGGTAGAGCGGGGAACTCGGGGGGCTGAGGAAGACTACAAATTCCCTAGTCCCTGCTTAGGAGGACTCTGTGCAGCAGGTGGGAGCTGCCATCTGTTTGTGTTTCTCTACGTTAACTTTTGTGTTTGTCTTTTGTGTGGGCTCAGAGGAATGAAACAATGGGAAGACTGTTTTTAGTCTCTTATACCTGTTGCTAAGAACTTGTAAATGACATTAGGGAAAGAACCCAAATCTGAATTTTGAGATAAACAAAGGGAAATTTACCACCCTCTGTTCTGATGAATGACCCACTTTCTAGGCCAAATGATATGTGTTTTAAAGTGTTTCCTGACTGATTTAAGGAAGCTTCTGCCCCCTGCACCGGTAGGACCTATAAAAACTGTCTGTTGTTCTTTGTACTTTTCCCATGATGATAAAGGGTTACTTTAAAAGTTCTGACTTGCTTGGTTATCTGGATTCCTATAAAATGTGTGTTTTATGTTTCAAAATAACAGCTGTGGCCACTTCGGATTTTGTTGCAAGCTTATGATCACATTTGGTTTTTGACTTTGTTCAATATTGGCATGCCCAATTTAAATGCACACTTAAAAATGAATCATCTTGATAACATTAAAGGCCTGAGTACGTACTGACTAAAATATTTTGTTTTATCTTGATTTTTATGAAACTTCACAAGAAATGGTATTGTGTTTTTACCTAGGATCTAATAACATCACTTTTGTAATTCCGTTAAAAATTTGTTTTCCCATGTGTAATACTAACATATCTAGCAGCCAGAAAGAAAAACTGGTTCATTGAAATTTCTTCATTCTCCTGGTATGTATGCATTCCCTTCCTTGGGGACAAGTCTGATTTCTAATTCCAGGTGTACTCCTGTGTTCTGCTATTGTTTTGAACAGATTTTAAATGTAATCATAGGGATTTACAGTTGCCAGAGGAAAAAGGTCTTCAATATGTAGCTTCACTCTTGGTTTTCACACCAGACAGACAGTGACTATTCCAAGCGAGGTAACAGGTTTTCTTTACTAACTCTTGCCTATACCCACAATAAGATTGCTGAGCTTAGTTGGTTTATCCCATTTACCTTCTAAATTAATGATTTAAAAGGTTTAACCTGTGTTTTGTCTTTTTTAGAGGTACTTTAAAGTAATAAAGCCATCCATCAAAGACCTCTAGACCATCCCAGCACTTCATAGATGAGGACATCAGACTGCTTTCGCTCCCATGGTCCCAATTCAGCAGGAAGTAGCCAAGAGTGGTCGTTGCCCCGCATCCCTTGAGCAGTCTGAGTCCTCAAATAGGTATATGGGGGAAATGAGACAGGATTAGAACAGCCATGCTGGGATGGGCCTCTCAAGGTCTTTGAAGGTCTTTGGAATTCCAAAAAGACAACCCCCACTGCTGGATGACCTCATGCCCAACCAAATTAAGACAAATAATGGCCTTTGTTTAAAAAGGGGGGGGTAAACCCACACCAACAGCTAGGGTTGACATTATTTACCATCAACATTTTAAATTTTCAAAAGGGACAACTTAAATCAAGATACCTTTTGGAATCTTATCTACCAAACCTTCTGTCAAGATAACTATCCATGATGTGGTTAGGGAAGATGCTAACTATGAATCCTCATAGGCCTGGCCTAACTCAAGATGGCCTCATTGAAACCTTACCTAAACCAAAGTGGAGTTGATCTGGGTTTGACCTAACATCTAGAAAGAATTGTTTCTTTTAATAATGATATTGCTTAAGTATTTCCTCAGCATATCTCTCAGCAGCGCTCCATCAACGAGACCATGCTACGGACATTTATGGCCTTTAAACATGCATGCCATGGCCCTCCCAGAGATGCGATTCAAGCTTGGAGGCTCGTAAGGCCTTGGTCTAATCTACTAGCCACATATCCTGGCATGCCTTCCAGAGGAGAGGTCTTTCCAGGGCTGGCAGTCAATGACAGGTAAGGCTCCCACACGAGGGTGGTGACCAACCCAAGCCATGCGCAGTCCATTATGTTGGACCCCCTCTGAGGCAGAGTCAACAAGGTCAGAAACAAGAATTCTGGCTCTTGCTGGCTGTCACAAAGGATGGATATGTAGAAATAACATACCACACAGGCTTGTATTGTCTGTATGGGCTGCATCCAACTTCCCCAAGCTACCTGCTGCCATGGCTGGTACTGATGCTGACCTGCCTGACTGTGAAAGCCAACCCAAACAGGACGACAACAAAAACTCACGTTGGGACTTATGGGAAGTTGGACATACTTGTTACTATGCATATAGTATACTATGTATACTATAGATCATCAGAGAAGGCTTGAGGGCTATGGCTAGAACTTGTGGGGTTCGCTGGAGGAACAATGCTTTGAGCCCACCTCATTGCAAAACAAAAAGGGGGGGATATGTAGGGGCCTCAGTCTAGGTGACCTGGGTAGTCTGGCAAGCTTAGACAAATATGTTTTGATGGAGGAAGACAATAGGGGGCGTAGCTCAGGATATTTTGAAGAAATCTTGCTACATACAGCCTGCGTGCTGGCTTGACCTTTAAGATGATTGGTGGCCCGTTTCCTCACCCTAGAATTCCCCTTGCAGTTTCTGCCTTTATAAGAGGGCTATAGACTTACAATAAAGGAATTCCTGCTTGACTAGACTCCCTGTCACATCTGATTGTCCTCGGGAAGGAGGGCCAGGAGTCGGAAGACAATGCACTCACCTTTTCCCGATCCCCTTTGTGGAGGACCCACGGGACCAGCCTACAGGACAGAACTGCAATTTCCGGGGACCCTCACAATGTCATAGTCTCACTCCATTGGCATCACAGTCTCACTGTGATATCACAGCATCACTGGTGACAACACAGCCTCACTGTGACATGACAGTCTCACATCTGACATTATAACCTCACTGTGATACAACAGGCTCACCTCTGAAGTCATTGAACAAGTGTGACATCACATCACAACCATACTGTGCCATCAAAGCATCACTACAACATAAAGCTTCACCTCTGAAATCATAGTCTCACTGTGACATCATGGCCTCAGTTGACACAATAACTCACTGTGACATTAGAGCCTCACCAGTGACAATACGGCTTCACCAATGACATAGTTTTCCTGTGAAGCAGTCACTACTGATATCACAACCTCACTGTGACATCAATCCTCACTGTGACATCGCAGCCTCACCACTGATGGACAGTTTCACCATGATATTAAAACCTCACCAGTGAAACCACAGCCTCATGGTGACATCATACCTCACTGTGGCATCACAGCCTCACCGTTATATCACTTCATCAATGCGACATCTCTGTCCCAAGTCTCATATCAGTATCACTTCTGAATCACAACCTAACCACTGAATTTACAGCTGCACCATGATATCATATCATCACTGTGACATCACAGCCTCATGGTGACATCACAGCCTCATGGTGACATCACAGCCACACTGTGACATCATATCCTCACCACTGGTATCCTACCTAGCCTTACTATCACACCACAGCCTCACCACAGTTGCATAAGCTCACAGTGATGTAACAGCTTCAGCAGTGACATCATAGCCTTTGACATCATAAACAGTGACAACTCAGCCTCACATGTTGCATTACTCTCTCATTGTGACAACATTCCCACAGCTATCACAGCCTAATAGTGACCTCACAGCCTCACTGTGATGTCATAGCCTCACCACTGACATCATAGACTCACTGTGATATCAGCCTTGTCAACAACATCACAGTCTCCCTGTGACCTCACAGCCTCCATTGTGACATCACCAACTCCCTGTGACATCACAGGCTCATTGTGACACCACAGCCACACAGTGACAGCGAAGACTCACTCTGCCATCACAGCTTCACTGTGACATCATAGCCACATTGTGTTCTAACAGCCTCACTGTGACATTACAACATGACAGTGACATCACAGCCTCACTTTGACATCACAAACTCTCTGTGACATCAGCCTTGCCAGTATTATAATAGCCTTATGGTGACATCACATACACACCTCTGACATAACCTCACTACAACATCACAGTCTCAATGTGATGTCACAGCATCAGCACTGACATCATAGCCTCACTGTGACACCAGACTTGCCACTGACATCACAGTCTCACTGTGATTTCACAGCCTGTACCATGACATCATCAACTCGCTGTGACATAACAGGGTCACAGTGACACCACAGCAACATGGTGACATCCCAGTTTCACCTCTGAAATTATTGGCCAACTGTGACATCACAGCATTGACTCTGATGCTATAGAGTATTTCATCAGAGTCACTATGACATCACAGCCTCACCTCTGAAATAATAGCCTCAATGAGAAATCACACACTCATCACTGACATCTTACCTAGCCTCACTATGGCACCACAGCCCCAACACTGACCTCACCAACTCACTGAAATGTGGCAGCCATCCTGTGACTCCCCAATGTCCCTACTAACATCACAACTCACTGTAACACCACAACTTCCCCAGTGACATCACAACTTCACAGTGATAGCATAGCCTCATTATGACATTACAGCCATCCTGTGCCATCAAATCAGCATGGTGACATAAAGCTTCACCTCTGACACAGTCTCACTGACTTCACAGCTTCAGTTTGACATGATAAAATCACTGTGACATTAGAGCCTGTCCATGACAATACAGACTAAGAAATGACATAGTCTCCCTGTGAAAACACAATCACCACTGACATCACAAACTAACTGTGACATCAAAGCCTCACTGTAGAACCACAGTCTCACCAGTAACATGCAAGCTTCACTGTGACATCATACCCTCATCAACAAGATTAGTCTCATGCTGATATCACAGCATAACCACTGAAAACACATCCTCACTGTGATGTCATAGTCTCACTCCACTGATATCACAGCCTGACTGTGATAACTCACAGTAACATCACAGCCTCTCCTTTGACATCACAGCCTCAGTGTAACTGCACAGACTCACCATTAACATGCTAAAATCACTGTGAAATCCAAGCATCATTCCTGACATCACAGCCTCAAAGACATCTCATAGAATCAGCTCTGACATCAAAGCATTACTGTGACATCACAGCCTCACAGTGATCTCACAGCCTGCCCACTGACAACACAGGCTCACATATTATATCATAGCCTCATTGTGACATCAGTCTTGCCACTGACATCACAGCCTCACTGTGACATCTTAGCCTCCAAAGTAATATCACCCCATGGTGACATGACAACCCACAGTGATATACAAACTTCCCAAGGAGACATCACGGCCACACTGTGACATCACAGCCTCATCACTGGAATCATTCCTAGCCTTACTAGGACACCACAGCCACACCATAGATATCACAGGCACCCAGTAACGTGACAGCCACAGCAGTGACATCCTAGCCTTTGCCATCATAAGCAGGGAAACCACAGCCTCACATGTTACATCTCTGCCTCATTGTGACATCAATCTTTCCACATACCTCATAGCCTCACTGTGACCCCACAGGATAACCTGTTACATCATAGCCTCATTGTGACATCAGTCTTGCCACTGACATTACAGCCTCACTGTGATATCACAGCTTCCAGAGTGATATCACTTCATGGTGACATGACAGCCCACAGTGATATACAACCCTCACAGTGACATAATAGACTAACAGTGACATCAAGGCCTCACCAGTGACAACACAGCCTCGCCTGTGACATCAGCATCGCCAATGACATTAGTCAGATCACAGACATCACTGCCACACCAAGGACAACACAGCCTTTGACATCACAGCTTCACCAGGGTCACTGTCATGTAATACATTCACCACTGACATCATAACCTCACCAGTGACATCATAGACTCACTATGACATCTTTCTCATTACTGACATTCCAGCCTTATTGAGACATCACACCTTCTCCAGTGACATCACAACCTCATTGGGACATCAGCTTCACGACTAACATCACAGCCTCACTGTGCCATCTAAAGCTCTGCAATTACGTCACAACATCATTGTGGCTTCAGAGCCTCACTGTGGCATCATAGCCACACTGTGTCCTCAAAGACTCAGTGTGACATTACAACATGACAGTGACATCACATCCTCATTGTGACATCACAAACTCACTGTGACATCACAACCTCTCTGTGATATCAGAACCTCATAATGACATCACAGCTTCACAGTGATATCACAGCTTCACTGTGTAATTACAGCCTCATATCTGACATCACATACTCACTGTGACATCACAGCCTCACTTCTAAAATCATAACATCAGTGATACCACAGACATCCTACCTAGCCTCACTATGTCAACCACAGCCTCATCACTGATATCTCAGGCTCACGGTCACATGACAGCATCAACAGTGACACCACAAACTTGCTGTGGCATCACAGCCATACCAGTAACATCCCAGCATTACTGTGAATTCTCAGCCTCATCACTGACATCAACCTAACTTCTGACATCACAGCCTAATCACTGAATCACAGCCTCATTGTGACATCACAGCCTCACTGTGACATCACAGCCTCATGGTAACATCCTAGCCATACTGTGATATCACACCTCATCATTGATATCCTACCTAGCCTCACCATGACACCACAGCCTCACAACAGATAGCACAGGCTCACAGTGATGTGACAGCCTCAGCAGTGACATCATAGCCTTTGACATCATAAACAGTGACTGTACAGCCTCACGTGATACATCACTGCCGCATTGTGACATCGATCTGCCCACAGATATTACAGGCTCCCAGTGACCTCACAGCCTCACTGTGACTTCACAGTCTAACTTGTTATATCATAGACTCACCTGTTCCATCATAGCCTCATGGTGAAATCACCCTTGCCACTGACATCACATCTTCCACAGTGACTTCACAGGCTCACTGTGATATCATAACCTCTCTGTGATATAACAGGCTAACCTGAATCATACCATCAGTGACACCACGGACATTCAGCCTAGCTTCATTATGACACCACAACCTCATCACTGACATCTCAGGCTCACGGTAATGTGACAGCCTCAACAGTGACACCACAGCCTTGCTATGGCATCACAGGCTCACCTGTTACATCCCAGCCTCATTGCAACATTTCAGCCTCAGCACTGCTATCAGCCTCACTTCTGACATCATACCCTAACCACTGAAATCTCAGCAGAACTGTGATGTGATAGTGTATCACCACTGATATCACAACCTCACAATAACATCAGTTCCGCACAATGACATTACAGCCTCTCCTGTGACATCAGAGCCTCAGTGTAACTGCAAAGCCCCACCACTGATGTACTAATGTCACCTGTGAAATCCAAGCATCATCCTTGATGTCACAGCTGCACTAACATCTCACAGAATCAGCCCTGACATAAGAGACTCATTGCGACATCACAGTCTCAGAGTGACCTCACAACCTGTCCACTGACACCACAGGCTCACTTGTTACATCATAGCCTCATTGTGATATCAGTCTTGCCACTGCCATCACAGCCTCACTGTGACATCACAGCTTCCAGAGACATATCACCTCACAATGACATGAACACCCCACAGTGACATACAATTTTCACAGGGACATTACAGCCTCAGTGTGACATCAGCATCACCACTGACATCAGTCAGAACACTGACATCACTGCCATACCAGTGACAACATAGCCTTTGACGTCACAACCTCACTAGAGTCACTGTCATATAATAGGTTCACCACTGACATCATAGCCTCACCAGTGATATCATAGACTCACTATTACATCTTTCTCGCCACGACATTCCAGGCTTATTGTGACATCATACTTTCACCAGTGACATCATGGCTTCATTGTGACATCAGCCTCACCACTAACATCACAGCGTCACTGTGCCATCAAAACCTCTCCAGTGATATCACATCACTGTCATCAGAGCCGCACTGTGACATTGCATCCTGACAGTGCCTTCACAGCCTCACAGTGACATCACACTAATACACTGAAATCAAAGTATCATTGTCACAATATTCACCTCTGACATCCTAGACTCACTGTGACATCACAGCCTCAGTTTGACACAATAAACTCACTGTGACATTAGAGCCTCCCCAGTGACAATACAGCCTCACCAATGATATAGTCTCCCTGTGAATGTGCAGTCACTACTGACATCACAATCTCACTGTGGCATCACAACCTAACTATGACATCCCAACCAGACTGTTCCAGCACAGACTCACAGTGACATCACAGCCTCAACACTGACATAGTCTCCCTGTGAAAAGAGTCACTACTGACATCACGATCTCACTGAGACATCATAGACTCACCTGTTACATCATAGCCTCATGGTGAAATCAGCCTTGCCACTGACATCACGTATTCCACAGTGACCTCATAGCCTCACTGTGACATCACAACATCTATGATGCCACAGCCTGATAGTGACATTAGAGTTTCACAGTGATATCAGAGCCTTACTATGGCATTGTAGCTTCATTTCTGACATCCCAGCCTCATTGTGACATTTCAGCCACATCACTGACATCAGTCTCACTTCTGACATAACAGCATAACCACTGAAATCTCAGCCAAATGGTGATGTCATAGTCTATCAACACCTATATCACAGCCTCACTGCGATATCACAAGCTCATGATAACATCACAGCCTCACAGTGACATCACAGTCTCTCCTCTGGCATCGGAGCTTCAGTGTGAATGTACAGCCTCACCACTGATGTCTTAAACTCATAGTGAAATCAAAGCATCATCCCTGATGTCATGGCGTCACTGATATCTCAAAGAATAGGCCTGACATCAGAACCTCAACGTGACATCACAGACTCAGTGACCACACAGCCTGTCCACTGAAAACACAGGCTCACCTGTTACATCATAGCCTTATTGTGACATCAGTCTTGCCACTGACATCACAGCTTCACCACTGATATGACAGGCTCACCATGATATCACAGCCTTACCAGGGACACCACAGCTCATAGTGACATCATAACCTCACTGTGACATCAAAACCTCACCTGGTATATCACATCATCAATGCCACAAATCAGCCTCATTTCTCACATCAGTCTTGCCAGTGACAATACACCCTCAAAGTGACCCCACGATCTACCCACTAACACCACAGACTCACCTGTTACATTATAGCTCACCTGATAAATATATACACATATATATAGATCATACATATAGCTCATGTACATAGCTCACACATGTAGCTCACCATTAACATTCCAGCATAACTGTGACATCTCAGCCTCACATCTGATATCACAGCCTAACCACTGATATCACAGACTCACAGTGATACCACAACCTCACGTTAACATCACAGACTCACAGTAACATCACAGCATCTCCTCTGACATCACAGAATCAGTGTGACTGCACAACCTCACCACTGAGGTACTTACCTCACTGTGAAATCCAAGCATCACCCTTGACCTCACAGACTAACTGAGACATAACAGGATAATCTGTCGCAGTCCAAGCTGCAACCTCAAATCCAGGGCTCCCTTCAACAAGGTAGGCAAGGCTTCGTCAAATGGAGGAAAGACAGACAGCTCTCTGGGCTGAGTGAATCTGAATTTTTTATTGAAGTTTTTAGCAGAGTTTATATACTTCAGAAAACCCAGAGTAAAGGCCAGGGAATGTGTTACCATGCCCATAGGGAAGTCATCAAAGAAAACCAGGACCAATTTCTTTATAGGATTATGTAAAATGTATTCATTCCAGGTAACAAAGGAAGAGCAGAGGTGACATATTTTCTGTGTTGGAGCAGACATGATGTCTCCAGGTAGAGTTATAGCAAGCATGACACTCAGTTGCTAAAAGCAAAGGGACAATGAATATTTCAAAGTAGATTTTCCCTGGTTTATGTATAAGTTATGTATAAATGTGTGGGGGAGGGACTGTAAACTAGCTAGTCCTGAGAAAACAACAACAACAACAACAACAACAAAAGATCTAAGAACATACAAGAGGTAAACTCAAAATCCAGAGGGAGGAATCCTGCCAGAGGCAAAACTTAATTTACGTAGGGAAAGCCCCAAGCACCTAACAATTGCCCATTTAGATGTTAATGTGTTACTACCCAGCCAGCAGGCTTTAGGCCAGAACCAGACAGTAACAGTAAGGCAGGCAGTAACACTAAGGCCTGACTACCCCCTTATTTTCCTTATTTCTCTTATTTATATCAAATAACATCATGTCCTTTATCTAGAAATTGCTTCCTTGAAACAATACTCTGTCATGCTTGACCTTGTCAAAACAGCATGGTTGGATAAGGACTTGGCATTTCCCTCTCTTTTCCTTTTTTTTTTAAAGATGAGATTTATCTGAAGAACACTGGAAAGAGAATTGTAGCAATGACTATGATAAGAGTTGTCATGACAATATGAATTAACATGGTGAACCAGGGTGTAGGAAAACATTAAAACTCATGTGAGTATTTACATAAGTTTGTAGAGCCTTAAGATGGTAAAATGGCTCTGAATGTCTCTTAAAGAGTACAGTTGTAATAGCAGTCAGCAATTTGTATAAACTTAAATATAGAGTAGTCTTAATATGTCCAACAGACTAGTTTTGATAGGTAGGAATAACTTATCTAGGCGCTAAGTGTCAAGCCAACCAGATCTATTCTGGAGTTTGAATGAGTCTGAATTTTGTCCCAAATATAAATTTTATCTTATTGTCTAAGGTAATTGAAACATAATTATCCATTAAAAAGTAGATACAATTGGTGGTATAAATGTCAGCAAAAGTCAACAGAAAATTGTACATTTTTAGGAACCAAAAGCAAAACATGTAATGAGTACTCAATAGTGAATTTTAAGTAGAAAATAAAGTCCTTTAGCATATGGTGAGCAGCAGTTAACTTTTAAAGTCCAGTGTGTGAAAGACTCTCAGAGTCAGTCCAAATGTGTCAGGAATCCATCCTAGAGGGAAACATTTCTGGCTCCTTCAGGTCAGGATCTAGCTATTTGACTTGTTCTGTATTGATGTCAACTCCTTTTTTCCTGTATGTTGAAAGCTGTCACCTTGTCAGGGAGACTGTCTATGATTTTCCACTGGGCAAAATAAATGTTGGGGAATCCACAGGGATGAGCCTACTGATGCAGAAACACAATGACATCTGTGACTCCAAGGAGCTCTGGGTCTGGTTATGACAGGTACATATCAAAGGCATTTTTACTTTAACCATCATCTCTAATTTTTAATCTTTTCATAAACCTAATATCCCACAAACCTTTATAACATACTTTAACATTCTTTTAAGTAACCAATTCATAAACCTTCTGTACACACTTTAACTTTTTAAGCAATAGGTCCAATCACATAAACCTTTTATCAAACCTTTTGTACATCTAAGTACTATACATATATACATATGCATATTTTTTACTTGATGGTTTTCTGCTGTTTTTACATTAATTATCCCTCAAGAATTGTCTTTTAAAGGAGGTGATCCGCTCCGCCGGTCAGGACGCGCGTGCGTGGTCCAGCCGGGCCTCACCCCGCGCCCTAGGACCACAGGTCAGCCCACAGGGACCCGGCTCCGACTCCCACCATCCAGCCGGAGCCGCGCGCGGGGGCCGAGGGACGAGGAGGACCTCCCCCTGCACCCGGGCCCCGCCTCAGCTGCCCTCGGGTTAAATAGCTCCACGCCGTCGCGCCCATCCTCCCTTTTCACCCCACCCCGCTCCGCCAGTCGGGATGTGCGCACTGTCCAGCCGGGCCTCACCCCGCGCCCTAGGTAAGGCCCCGTTCGGGCCCCGCCCACCAGGACCCCAGGCCAAATAATTCAGTTTAGTGAAATTCAGAGATCTTAAGAGTTAAAATGACAATGCCAAAGTCAAAGTGCAAATCCATGAGCAGCAACACTCAAGTAAACAAATTTCCCACTGAAGAAATTAATCCCATAATGTTAGACTCCAACAAGAACAAACCCGCGGAAAAAGGCCAAGAAAGCCTCACCCAGGATAAGGTCTTTCAAAATATGATCATTACCATGTTCAATACTATGAAAGAGGAAATCCGGGAGGAATTACATAATCGAATCAATCGCTTTGAAGAGGAACACAACAGACATCTGGAGGAGTTGAGAAAAACACTGCAAGAAACAAAAAGTGGCATAGAGCAGTTAAAACAAACTCAAGCAGAGTTTAAAACTGAGCTAAAAGACAAGTTATCTTCAACCCAGAACGCCACAGAGAGTCTTATCAACAGAACTAATGAAGCAGAAAACAGAATTTCAGACCTTGAAGATAAAGTGGGAGTACTAACCAGCTCAATGGAAGAGGTTGTTAAAGCCAAAAAGAAACTTGAGAGAAATATCCAAGAGATATGGGACACCCTGAAGAAGCCTAACATGCGTATTCATAGAATACCAGAGCAAGAATCTCAAAATACCACCTCTGAGGAAATTTTTCAAACGATCATCAAGGAAAACTTTCCTCATCTAAAAAAAGAGAGGCCCATCCATATACAAGAGGCATTCCGCACCCCAAACAGATACGACCAAAATAGAAGCACGCCGCGGCAAATAATAGTTAAAACACTCCACATTCAAGATAAAGAACTGGTGCTGAGAGCTTCAAGGGAGAAAAAACAAGTCACTTTTAAAGGTAAACCTATTAAAATAACAAATGACTTCTCAGTCGAAACAGTAAAAGCAAGAAGAGCTTGGAGAGACATACTTCAAGTATTGAATGAGCAAAAATGTCAACCCAGGCTGATTTACTCTGCAAAACTATCAGTCATGATCGAGGGAGAAAGAAAAATTTTCCAGCACAAAGACAACTTGAAGGGATACATGTCCACCAAACCAGGCCTTCAAAAAATGCTAGAAATGATACTCAAGCGTGAAGAAAAAAACAGGCATATCCAGGAGAACAGAAGGCAAATGTAACACCATTAAAGCGAAGCAATATACTTATAAAAGCTACTAAACATAATAAAGTCTGGAATTAATAGTTTCTCCATTATAACACTAAATGTTAATGGACTTAATTCACCGATCAAGAGACACAGATTACAAATTTGGATTAAAAATCACAATCCATCAATCTGCTGCCTGCAGGAAACCCATCTCACCACAAAAGATAGGCACGCTCTAAAAATAAAAGGCTGGTCAACAATTCTACAAGCAAATGGAAGCAGAAAACAGGCAGGGGTAGCCATTATGCTATCAGACAAAGTGGATTTCAAACCAAAGAAAATTATAAGAGACACGGATGGATACTACATTTTAGTCACAGGTACAATTCACCAGGAAGACTTCACAATACAGAACATATATGCACCTAATACGGGCCCCTTCACATTCATTAAGAAAACCCTACAGTGTCTAAAGCAAGAAATCAACCCCCAAACGATAATTCTTGGGGACTTCAACACCGCCCTCTCAACATGGGATAGATCAACAGGTCAAAAGCTTAACAGAGACACTTTGGAACTTAATCAAACCCTGAAAGAAATGGACCTTACAGATTTCTATCGAAATTTTCACCCACGCACCAAAGAATACACATTTTTCTCAGCAGCACATGGAACTTTCTCCAAAATAGATCACATATTGGGCCACAAAATGAATCTACACATATACAAGAAAGTTGAAATTCTAACCTGTGCCCTATCAGACCACCACAGCCTAAAGCTGGACATCCACAACACATCAAACAAGAGAAAATACACTAACTCCTGGAAACTTAACACTATGATGCTGAATGAGAACTGGATTCAGGAAGAAATTAAAAAGGAAATTCAAGATTTCCTGAAAGTGAGTGATAACGAAAATACAACTTACCAAAATCTCTGGGACACAATGAAAGCTTTTCTAAGAGGTAAATTCATAGCTCTTAATGCCTACGTCAAAAAAATGGAAACATCAAAAATAAACAACTTAACAATGCAGCTTAAAGCTTTAGAGAAACTAGAGCAATCTGATCCCAAAAGCAGTAGAAGAAAGGAGATTAGCAAAATAAGGGGAGAAATATCTGAAATCGAGATTAAGAAAACGATAGAAAAAATCAACCAATCAAAAAGCTGGTTCTTTGAAAAAATCAACAAGATTGATACACCCCTAGCTAAACTAACCAAAAGCAAGAGAGAGAAAACCCAAATTAACAAAATTAGAAATGAACATGGAGTTATCACTACTGATACCCAAGAAATCCAGAGAATTATAACATCATATTTCAAAAACTTATACTCTGTGAAGTTTGACAACACAAAAGAGATGGATGAATTTCTAAGTAAACACATCTTACCTAAATTGAATCAGGAGGCTCCGAATTACTTAAATGGCCCTATAACATATAAGGAAATTGAGGAAGTAATCTCGAATCTTCCCACCAAAAAATGTCCTGGACCAGATGGATTCAGCACAGAGTTCTACCAGACATTTAAGGAGTTAATAACACCAATACTCCTTAAACTGTTCCATCAAATAGCAAAGGAAGGAACACTACCAAATTCCTTCTATGAAGCTAATATCGTTTTAATCCCAAAATCTAATAAAGATTCACTTAAAAAAGAAAACTATAGGCCGATCTCCCTGATGAACACAGACGAAAGATTCTCAACAAAGTCTTAGCAAATCGGATTCAAAAACATATTAAAAAGATCATTCATGGGGACCAAGTAGGCTTCATCCCCGGCACACAAGGTTGGTTCAACATACGCAAATCAATAAATGTAATTCATCATGTAAACCAATCCAAAGTCCAAGACCACTTGATACTCTCGATAGATGCAGAAAAAGCTTTTGACAAGATCCAACAGCCTTTTATGATCAAAACGCTAGAGACAGTGGGAATGGAAGGAACCTTAATCAATATAATAAAAGCTATATACAACAAGTCCACAGCAAGGATTATGCTCAATGGGGAACAATTGGAATCATTTCCACTTCGATCAGGAACTAGACAAGGCTGTCCAGTCTCACCACTTCTATTCAATATTGTACTTGAAGTCTTAGCTGAAGCCATAAGACAAGAAAGGGACATAAGAGGGATTCAAATTGGCAAGGAAGAAGTCAAGCTATCCCTATTTGCAGATGACATGATCTTATACCTGAGGGATCCCAAAAACTCCACCAGGAAGCTCCTGGAACGAATTGAGAAGTTCAGCAGGGTGGCAGGATACAAAATAAATGTACAAAAATCAGAGGCCTTCCTATATGCCCAGAATGAAAGAAGTGAAAAAGCCTTGAGAGAAACAATACCATTTACTATAGCCCCTAAAAAAATGAAATAACTTGGTATAAACCTAACTAAGGAGGTAAAAGACCTTTACAATGAAAACTTTAAAACCCTAAAGAAAGAAATAGCAGAAGACACCAGAAGGTGGAAAGACCTCCCTTGTTCCTGGATTGGCAGAATCAACATCATAAAAATGACCATCCTACGAAGGGCAATACACAGATTCAATGCTATACCAATCAAAATCCCAAAGCAATTCTTCAAAGAAGTTGACCAAAGAATCTCAAAGTTCATATAGAGGCACAAAAGACCCAGGATAGCAAAAACAATCCTGAGTAACAAAAACACTGCTGGAGGTATTACCATACCAAACCTAAGTCTATACTACAAATCCATAGTTATAAAGACAGCCTGGTACTGGCTCCAAAATAGACACACAGATCAATGGATAAGGATTGAAGACCCAGATATAAGCCCACAAAGTTACCGCCATTTGGTCTTTGACAAAGGGGCCCAAAGAATCCAATGGAAAAAGAACAGCATCTTCAACAATTGGTGCTGCCAAAACTGGATCTCCACATGCAGAAGATTAAAGCTGGACCCGTACTTGTCACCATGTACAAGACTTAATTCCAAATGGATCAAGGACCTTGATATCAGGCCAGAGACTATAAAAACCATAGTTGAAAGGATAGGGAACTCCCTCGAGCTGATTGGGCTAGGTCAACAGTTCCTAAACAGACATCCAATGGCACAGTCACTGCTACCAACTCTCAACAGTTGGGATCTTGTGAAATTCAAGAGCTTCTGTTCAGATAAAGAGATTATAACACAAGCTCAAAGGCAACCCACAGAATGGGAGAAAATCTTCACTAACTAGACATCTGATAGAACTCTGCTGTCCAGAGTGCACAAAGAACTTAGAAAACTAAACACCAAGGAAACCAATGGCCCAATTAAAAAATGGGCCCTGGAACTTAAAAGAAACTTTACCAGGGATGAAATTAAAATGTCTAACAAATATCTGAAAAAATGCTCCATTTCCTTAGCCATCAGGGAAATGCAAATCAAAACTTCCCTGAGATATCATCTCACCCCGGTCAGGATGGCAAAAATCCACAATACAAACAACAACAAATGTTGGAGAGGATGTGGAGAGAGGGGAACTGTCCTACATTGCTGGTGGGAATGCAGGCTCATACAGCCACTCTGGCGAGCCGTCTGGAGATTCTTAAAGAAATTAAAGATTGAAATGCCATATGACCCTGCTATTTCACTTTTGGGAATAACCCCCCATACAGCAGAGGTTCACCTCGATAGCACAAGCACGATCATGTTCATAGCAGCACTGTTTACAATAGCAAAGTCATGGAATCAGCCCAAATGTCCAACAGTTGACAAGTGGATAAGGAAACTGTGGTACATCTATACAATGGAGTACTACTCAGCCATCAAAAATGATGAATTACTGGAATTTGCCGGGAAATGGATGTCATTAGAAACAATTATATTAAGCGAAGTATCCCAGACCCAGAAAATTAAGTGCCATATGTACTCCCTAATAGGTGGCTCCTAGTACCAAACCCACCCAGCCCACCTAGAGACAGTAATTGCAAGGATTATGAACAGGAGGGATGGGGTAGGAGGGCCACACCAGAGACAAGGAGAGAAGGGGCCATGTTACAGCAGGGAAAATAGGCCTCCACCAAGGACCCAAATAAGTAATGAGATATCTGATTAAGTTCACAGACTTTTGTTCCTGATCATTTACTACTGAGGGGGTGTGATCTCACCAGAAGAGGAGGGCATATAGTCTGGCAGATAAAAAGTAACCATTTTGCAAATGGGTGATAGACCCCTCCCTCACTGTGGTTTCCCACTTTTATTACATCTACCTTTGAATGTGCTTTTGTCACAAGACACTAACAGCTTTTTGTCTCTGGTCAGGGGGTAACATACAATGCCCACCAGGATGGAGTGAAGGGCATTGCAGGAGCAGCAAAACTGCAAAAGAAAATCAACAAAACACAATCCAGAACTTCAGAGACTCTATATCAACCACCTAGAACTAGGCCAGCTTAATCTCTCCCCATCTTGAAGCTCAGGGAAATTTGCGGAAGAGGGGGCGGTAAGAGTGTAAGAGCAAAGAATGGGAGGCGCAATGATATATAGATACTCTATACTAGTTAGGGCTGAAGCAATCATAATTGGACTTTGCATGCCCTGCGCATTGTCCAACACACTGTTGACCTCACAAAGTCTAGCATCTGCTAAAGGCACCAAGAGCCTTGGAGGTAAAGAATTGGCAGCCACAGGAGTGTTCCTATACCTAAGGGGAACACGGGAAAGGGTTCAGGGAAAGGCCACTGGGTCCTTGGACGTCATCGGAGAGGAGGGCCCAGAGGAAAATCAGACATGCACAAGAAAGGACTCTCTGGGAATTGGGGCGGGAGGCACTGGGGGATGGGGAGGGAGAGGGGTGGGGAGGGGGAGCAGGGGGTACGGGGTTAGGAGGAGGAAGGGAGGGAACTGGTGTACCTAATAAGTTTGTATGAGCTGAAATTAAAAAAAATAAAGGAGGTGATAATAGATAACCTACTTCTTCTTTAAAAGAAATTAAGAGTTGAATCTGATTTGGCAATTGTGTAAACAATATACATTTATATATACTATATACACTGAAATCTAAGACATTAAAGCTCTCAATTTATTTATTTACTTTGGCATTATGTAACCATAAATTTTGTATCTTTAAAGTATATGAAACTTATAAACATAAAAGAAAACTTTTGATTTAAGGTAACAGCCTTAAAACTTGTTTTGAAATGAAAATGTTAAATAACTTGTAGTACTTTAATATCTTTTGGAGCAAAATTAATTATAACACAAGTCAGAAAATGTTCTTTAAATTATGTAGAGACTGAGACATTAAATATGGAATAAACTAGCAGCACATAGTCACAAGAGAGTACTTGTATGTCTCTGTTTAGATAAGCTTCTTTTTCTGGCAATAGAAATATTTAGATATTATTATATCTTACCCTAAGGAGAATGAAGAAACCTCATTGAACTTTTTAGAAGACATTTGTATTACCTGATTGCTAGATTTGATGGGATAAAATTTTATAAAAGAAGTCAAGAGGAATGAGGAAGTTTAATTGATCAGTATTATGGTGGCTTTGTTATTTTAGAATATAGGGAAAAACCTTTAAGAACACAATGGCATTTTCATTTGTGGTCCTGTTAAAGATCAAAACCAAGTGAGATAACATTGTGTGAAAGAAAACTTACAATCTATCAGAAAAACAGTTGTGATCGATTCAAAATGTAAATAGTTAAGGCCTTAGGTGTTATTAAAATTATTTGTTCATATTTTAGTATGTATATGTGTATTTAAAAATGGCATGCCAAAATTTTAATAGTGTGCAACATGAATCAAAAAGTGGCCATAGATTTTTTATGTTGAAACACAAAACACACAACATATAAACACAGAACACATAAATATACAGACACATTAATAACATACAATTCACTGACAACAGCCTTAAAATTACCTTGAAAAACATCATCAAAACAGATCAACATTTATGAAAGACTTACCATTGAAAACAAAATCTCATATTAGTTGAGTTCAGGAGTTTAGTTTAATTATAAAAAACAAAAAAGCAGATTGAACTTTAAATTTTATTACCAAAAACAAATTATTAAGAAACTTTATATTTAATAGATGAATATATTGGTCTATTTTTTTCCTGAAAATTTTTTAGCATTTCCCAAAGTGTCATTTTATTTTTAAAGTCCAAATATTCATATTATTGTTTCCCAAGCTGAGATCCTCTTGCCACAGACTGTAAAAGTGGCAGTTTTGAAAGTTTTTTGTGGATATCAAAAACATTTGAATTAATTTTAGAATATTAGGATTTTATACTAATTTTTTGTTTTTTTCTTATATTTAAAAATATCAGGAAGAACACGTTTTTGTCCTGTTATCTTTATTTTTTATTTATTTAATTTTTAAAATCCATTTGAAACCAAATTCTGGGCTTTACACTCCCTTCAATAAATGAAAGATGTAAATTTACAACTTAATATATAAAGCCAGCCAGTTGTTTGTCACTGCTTCTAATTTTTTTGGTTTTAACATTGTGTTTTCTGTGTGATGGTACTGTATGCCCTAATTTTAACTGTTCTTCCACCATTTGTTCTATAGCCTGTATTTTTTCCATGGTAGAGGCCACTCTTCAACCCATACAGGCTCTTTTAATTTCCATTGTATCTTATCAGCATAATACGTAACAGTGGCCCCAATTAAAAATATTTGTTCCTATTCTACAGGATCAGGAATTACTAAAGCGATTTCCATTGAGGACAAATCCCCTTGTCTCCATAGCAGAAAAAGAAGAGAGGGAATGACATAAGTTTGAAAACTTTTTGATTTAATATCACAACAGCCTCGGCAGTGACTCAGCATAGCCTTTGATATCATAAACAGTGTCACCATAGCCTCACATGTTATATCACTACTTCATGGTGACCTCAATCTTCCCACAGATATTGCAGCCTCACAGTGACCTCACAGCTTCACTGTGACCTCACAGTCTAACCTGTTACATCACAGATTCACTGTGACATAGCAGGCTAATCTCTGAAATCGTAGCATCAGTGACACCAAAGACATCCTGTCTAGCTTCGCTGTGACACCACAGCCTCATCACTGTCATCTCAGGCTCACAGTCATATTACAGTCTCAACAGTGATGTGCTAGCCTCACTGTGACATCACAGTCTCACTTCTGAGCTTATAGCCTCACTGTGACATGATGGGCTCAGATGACATCATAGGATCACCCCTGAAATCATTGCCCAACTGTGACATCACAGCATTGACTCTGACCTAATAGCTTCACTTTTTCATCTCAGCCTCACTATAACATCACAGGCTCACCTCTGAAATCATAACCTCAAAGCGACATCACACGCTTATCACTAACATCCTACCTAGTCTCACTACAACACCACAGCCTCACAACTGACCTCACCAGTCCACTGAAACATGACAGACTCCCTGTGACTCACTGTGACATAAAGCTTCATCTCCAACATCCTACCCTCACATTGACATCACAGCCTCAGTTTGACACAATGAACTCACTGAGACATTAGAGCCTCAGCAGTGACAATACAGCCTCACTAATGACATAGTCATTGGTGGAAGCACAGTCACTAATGACATCACAACCTCATTGTCTTATCACAAGCTCACTGTGACATCACAGACACACTGTGCCAGCAGAGCCTCACCGTGAAATCACAGCCTCACCATTGAAATGACAGGCTCACTGTGATAAGACAGCCTCACCAGGGACACCACAGCCTCATGATGACATCATAACCTCACTGTGGCATCACAGCCTCACTAGTTACATCACATTGTCAATGCTACATATCAGACTCATCTCTCACATCAGTCTCACTTCTGAAATCACAGCCTAACCACTGACCTCACAGCTGAACTGTGATATCATAGGCTCCCTGTGACATCATGCCTCATAGTGACATCACTGCCATACTGTGACATCACAGACTCACCACTGGTATCCTACCTAGCCTTACCATGGCTCCACAGTCAAACCACAGATAGCACAGGCTCATAGTGACATGACAGCCTCAGCAATGACATCATAGCATTTGGCATCATACACAGAGGCACCAGAGCTTCACATGTTACATCAGTGGCCTCATGGTGATATCAATCTTCCCACAGATATCACAGCCTCACAGTGACCTCACAGCCTCACTGTGACCTCACAGTCAAACCTGTTACATCATAGACTCATCTGTACATCATAGCCTCATGGTGAAATCAGCCTTGCCAATGACATCACATCTTTCACAGTGACCTCACAGCCTCAATGTGAGGTCATAACCTCTCTGTGATGTAATAGCCTCATTTCTGACATCATTTTCTTACTGTGACATCACAGCCTCAGTTTGACACAATAAACTCACTTTGACATTAGAGCCTCACCAGTGGTAATACAGCCTCACCAATGACATAGTCTTCCTGTGAAAGCACAGTCACTAATGACATCAGAGCCTCACTGTGACAACACAACCTCATTGTGACATCACAGCCACACTGTGCCAACCCAGCCTCACTGTGACATTAGAGCCTGACCACTGATTGAACAGGCTCACCGTGATATCACAGCCTCACCAGGAATACCACAGCCTTTTGTTGATATTATAACCTCACTGTAGCATTACAACCTCACCAGTTATATCACATCATCATTGCTACATCTTGGCTTCATCTCTCACATCAGTCTCACTTCTGAAAGCACAGCCTAACCTCTGATCTTCATAGCTACACTGTGACATCACAGTCTCACAGTGACATCACAGCCTCAGTTTAATGCAATAAATTCACTGTGACATTAGATCCTCACCATTGACAACACAGCCTCATGAATGACATAGTCTCTCTGTGAAAGCAGAGTCACTACTGACATTGCAACTCACTGTGACATCACAAACTCACTCTGACATCACAGCCTCACCACTGATAGGAGAGGCTCACCATGATATTACAACCAGAGCAGTGAAAGCACAGCTTCATGGAGACATCATAACCTCAATATGGCATCACAGCCTCACCAGTTATATCATATCATCAATGCGACAGCTCAGCCTCATCTCTCATTTCAGTCTAACTTCAGAAATCACAGCCTAACCACTGACTTCACAGCCTCACTGTGACATCACAGTCTTACCACTAATATGACAGGATCACCGTGATATCACAGCTCACCAAGGACACCACAGCTTCATGGTGACATCATAACCTCGCTTTGGCACCACAGCATCACCAGCTCTATCACATCATCAATGCGATACCACAGCTTCATCTCTCACATCAGTTTCACTTCTGAAATCACAGTCTAACCACTGACCTCACAGCTGCACTGTGACATCATAGCCTCACTGAGACATCACAACCTCACTATGACATCACAGCCACACTGTGACATCACAGCTACTCTGTGACATCACAGCTTCACCATTAGTATTCTACCTAGCCTTACTATGATACCACCACCTCACCACAGAAGCACAGGCTCACAGTGACATGACAGCCTCAGCAATGACAGCCTTTGACATTATAAATAGTGACAGTATAGCCTCAAATGTTACATCACAGCCTCACAATTACCTCACAGCCTCACTGTGACCTCACAGTCTAACCTGTTACATCATAGATTCACATGTTTCATCATAGCCTCATGGTGAAATCAGCCTTGCCACTGACATCACAACTTCCACAGTGACCTCACAGCCTCACTGTGAAATTACAACCTCTCTGTGATGTCACAGCGTCATACTGAAATCACAGCCTCACTGTGGCATTATTGCCCCATTTCTGACATTATAGCCTCACCTCTGATATCACAGCCTCACCACTTATAGCACAGGCTCACAATGACGTGACAGCCTCAGCAGTGACACCATAAACAGTGACACCACAGCCTCCTATGTTACATCACTGCCTCACTGTGACACCAACTTCCAACAGATATCACAGCCTCACAGTGACCTCACAGTCTAACCTGTGATATACTCAAATATTCCATCATAGCCTCATTGTGAAACCAGTCTTGTCACTGACATAGTATCTTCCACAGTGACCAAAAAGCCTCAGTATGACATCACCACGTCTCTCTGATGTCACAGCCTCATAGTGACATCACAGCTTCACAGTGATATCATTGCCTCACTGTGGCATTATATCTTCATTTCTGACATCTCAGCCTCACAGTGAAATAACAGGTTAACCTCTGAAATCATAGCATCAGTGATACCATGGACATCTTGCCTAGCCTCGCTATGGCACCACAGTCTCATCAAGGACTTCTCAGGGTAACGGTGACATGACAGCCTCAACAGTGACACCACAGCCTTGCCGTGGCATCACAGCCTCACAAGTAACATCTCAGCCTCACTGTGGCATCTCAGTCTCATCACTGACATCAACCTCACTTCTGATACACAACATAAACACTGAAACTTCAGCCAAACTGTTATGTCATAGTCTATCACCACTAATATCATGGTAACATCACTCCCCCACAGTGAAACCACAGCCTCACATGTTATATCACTAACTCACTGTGACATCAGTCTTCCCACAGATATCACAGCCTCACAGTGACCTCACAGCCCCACTGTGACCTCACACTCTAAGCTCTTATATCATAGACTTAACTGTTGCATCATAGCCTCATCCTGAAATCAGCCTTGCCACTGACATCAGTGACCAAACATCTTCATTGCGACATCACAATCTCTCTGTGATGTCACAGCCTCACAGTGACATCACAGCTTCACAGTGATATCACAGACAAACTGTTGCATTATAGCCTCATTTCTGACATCACACACAGCACATGTGACATCAGTGTCACCACTGACATTAGTCAGAACACTGATATCACAGCTTCACCTGTGACATCACAGCCTCATTGTGATATAAGCCTTATCACAACATCACAGTCATACTGTATTAGCACAGACTCACTGTGACATCACAGATTCACCACTGAGAGTACAGGCTCACTGTGATATTACAGCCTCACCAGTGGCACCACATCCTCATGGTGACATCATAACTTCACTGTGGCATCACAGCCTCACAAGTTATATCACATCGCCAATGCACCATCTCAACCTCATCTCCAACTTCTTGTGACATCACGGGCCCACAGTGACACTACAGCCACATGGTGACATCAAAGCCTCGCGATGGCATCACAGCCTCAGAGTGAGCTCACAAACTTCCCACTGACACCATAGTCTCACCAGTTACATCAGAGTCTCATGCCATCATTTTTTTATAATACATTTTTTATTATTATTTCAGCTCATACAAACTTAATAGATACACCAGTTCCCTCCCTCCCTCCTCCTCCCCCCGAACCCCCTGCTCCCCCTCCCCTCACCCCTCCCTGCTTCATCCCCCCGTGCCTCCCGCCCCAATTCCCAGAGTCCTTTCTTGTGCATGCCTGACTCTCCTCTGGGCCCTCCTCTCCGATGACGTACAAGGACCCAGTGGCATTTCCCTGAATCCATTCCTGTGTTCCCCTTAAGCATAGGAACACTACTGTGTCATGCCATCATTTTTACCACTGATATCACAACCTCACTGTGACATCACAAACTCAAAGTGACATCACAGTTACACTATGAGAACACAGCTCGCTGTGACATCACAGTCTCACTGTGACATCATAGCCTCATGGTGACATCACAGCCACACTGTGACATAACAGCCCCACCATTGGTTTACTATCTACACTTAATAGGACATCAGAGCCTCACACAGCACAGGGTCACAGTGATGTGACAGTCTCAGCAGTGACATCATAGTCTTTGACAACATAAACAGTGATACCACACCCTCACATGTTACATCACTGCCTCATTGCAACATCAGTCTTCCCACATACATCGCAGCTTCGCAGTGAGCTCACAGCCTCACACTTCTCTGACTTCAGAGTCTAACCTGTTATATCATATCCACATGGTGAAATCAGCCTAGCCACAGATATTTCATGATCCAAAGTGAACTCACATCTTCACTGTGACATTACAGCTTCCACAATGATATCACCTCACGGTTACATGACAGCTCACAGTGATGTAAAAACTTCACAGTGACATCACAGCTTCACGAGGGACAGCACAGCCTCACCTGTGACATCAGCATCACCACTGACATTACTCGGAAAACTCACATCACTGTTACACCAATGACAACACAGCCTTTAACATCACAGCCTCACCAGTGTCACTATCTCATAATAGGTTCATCACTGACATCATAATCTCCCCAGTGATATTATGGACTCACTACCACATCTTTCTCACCACTGATATTCCAGCCTTACTGTGACATCACACCTTCACAAGTGACATGACAGCTTCATTGTGACCACTAATATCACAACCTCACTGTGCCATCCCAGCACCACTGTGACATCTCAGCCTCATCACTGACATTAGCCTCACTTCTAACATCACAGCCTAACCAGTGAAATCACATCCTCACTGTGATTTCATAGTGCCGCTCCACTGTGATATCATGGCATCACTGTGACACAACAGGCTAACCTCTGAAATCATAGCATCAGTGACACCATGGACATCTTGCCTACCCTAGCTAGACACCACAGGCTCATTACTGACATCTCAGTCTCATGATCACATGACAGCCTCAATAGTGACACGGCAGCCTCACTGTGGCATCGCAGCCTCACCAGTAACATCCCAGCTTCACTGTGATATCTTGGCCTCATCATTGATATCGGCCTCACTTCTGATATCACAGCCTAACCACTGAAACCTAAGCTGAGATGTGATGTCATAGTCTGTCACCACTGATATCACAGCTCATGGTAACATCACAGCCTCACAGTGACATCACAGCCTCTCCTCTGACATCACAGCCTCAGTTTGACAGCACAATCTCACCACTGACATCCTTACATCACTGTGAAATCCACGCATCACCCTTGATGTAACAGCCTCACTGATATCTCATAGAATAAGCCCTGATATCAGTGCCTCAATGCTATATCACAGTCACACTGTGTCCTCACAGACTCACTGTGACATTACAAACTGACAGTGCCATCACAGCCTCACTGTGAAATCGCAACCGGACATCACAGACTCACTGTGTTCTGTACATCAGAGCCGTAGTGACAATACGGCCTCAATAATGACATAGTATCTCAGCGAAAGCACTCACTACTGGAATCACAACCTCACTGTGACCATTACAGCCACACTATACAAACACAAACTCACTATGACATCTTAGCCTCACCTTATATAACAGGATCATCATGATATCATAGCCTCACAAGGGATACCACAGCCAACGTTGTGACATCAGCCTTGCCACAAACATCACAGCCTCACCTTTGATGTTATAGCCTTACTGTGACATGACAGCCTAAATATGACATAAACAGGCTCACCTTTGAAATCATTGCCCAACTGTGACATCGCAGCATCAACTCTGATGATATCGTCTCACTGTTTCATCACAGCCTTATTATGAAATCACAGGCTGACCTCTGAAATAATAGCATCGATGTGAAATCACACCCTCATCACTGACATCTTACCTAGCAACGCTGTGGCACCACAGCCTCACCACTGACATCACAGGCTCACTGAAACATGACAGCCTCCCTGTGACACCACAGTGTCACAATTAACATCACAATTTCAACTGTGATACAACATCCTAGTGACATCACATTCTTGCAGTGATTCACAGCCTCATTGTGACATCACAGCCATACCGTGCCATCAAAGCATCACTGTGCTATAAAGATTCACTTCTCACATTACAGCCTCACTGTGACATTGCAGCCTCAGTTGACACATAATCTTACTGTGACATTAGAGCCTCCCCAGTGGCATAAACCCTCACAAATGATATAGTCTCCTTGTAGAAGCACAGTCACTATGACATCACAACCTCACTGTGACATCACAAACTTACTGTTCCAGCACTGCATCACTGTGACATCACAGCCTCATCAGTGACATGACAGTCTAACTGTGACATCACAATATCACTATGACATCACAGCCTCGTGATGACATCACAGCCACACTGTGATATCACACCTCACCACTGGTATCCTACTTAGCCTTACAACACAGCCTCACACAGACAGTACAGGCTCATAGTGATGTGACAGCCTCAACAATGACATTATAGCCTTGACATTGCAAACAGTTGCATCACAGCCTAACGTTTATAGCATTGCCTCATTGTAACATCAATCTTCCCACAGGTATCACAGTCTCACAGTGAACTCACAGCCTTACTATGACCTTGCAATCCAACTTTTACATCATAGACTCATGGTGAAATCAACCTTGCCACTGACATCACTACCACATCTTCCACAGTGACCTCACAGCCTCACTGTGATGTCACAACCTCTCTGATGTCACAGCCTCACAATGACATCACAGCTTTTCAGTGATATCTCAGCCTCACTCTGGCATTATAGCCACATTTCTGATATCACAGCCTCACTGTGATATCACACCCTCACCTCTAACATCACAGTATCACGGTGACATCAACGCCTCTCCTGTGACATCACAGCCTCAGTGTGACTGCACAGCCTCACCACTGATGTCCTAACCTCACTGTGAAATTCAAGAATCACCCCTGATGTCACAGTCTCACTGTGATATAACAGGCTAACCTGTTGCAGTTCAAGCATCAACCTCAAATCCAGGGCTCCCTGGACAAGGTGGGCAAGGCTTCAGTGAATGGACAGACAGACAGATCTATGGGCTGAATGAATCTGAACTTTTTATTGAAATTTGCAGCAGAGTTTATATACTTTAGACAATCCAGAGTAAAGGCCAGGGGATGTGTCACCATGCCCATAGGGAAAACATCAAAGAAACCAGGATCAAATTCTTTACAGGATTATGTAAAACATATTCATTCTGTGTAACAAAGGAAAAACAAGATGACATATATTTTCTGTGTTGGAACAGACATGATATCTCCTTGATAGAGTTAAAGCAGGCATGACACTCAGTTGCTAAAAGCAAAGGGACAATAAATGTTTCAAAGTAGATTTCCCTGGTTTATTGTACAAACATCAACTAGTCCTGAGAAACTAACTAGTCCTGAGAAAAACAAAAAGAGCAAAAAAGATCTTAGAACATACAAGAATTTGAGTCTAGAGGGAAGAATTCTCCTGCCAGAGGCAAAAATTAATTACATAGAGAGCACCCCTAGGACCTAGCAATTATCCATTTAGATGTTAATGTGTCACTCCCCAGCCAGCAGGCTTAGGCCAGAAACAGACAGTAACAGTAAGGCAGGCAGTAGCACTAAGGCCTGACCACCCCCTTATTTTCCTTATTTCTCTCTTTATATCAATAATGTCATATCCTTTATCCAGATATTGTTCTTGACATAATATTCTGTCATGCTGGACCTTGTTAAAACAGCATGGTTGGATAAGGACATGGTGTTTCCTGTCTTTATTTTTTTTTAAAGATGAGATTAATCTGAAGATGACTGGAAAGAATATAGTAATGACTAGGATAAGAATTGTCATGCCAATGTGAATTAACATGGTGAACCAGGTTGTAGGAAAACATTAAACTCATGTGAGTATTACATAAGTGTATAGAGCCTTAAGTTGGTAAAATGGCTTTGAATGTCTCTTAAAGTGTACAGTTGTAGTAGCAGTCAGCAATTTGTATAAATTTAAATATAGAGTAGTCTTAATATGTCTAACAAGCTAGTTTTGATAGGTAGGAATAATTTACCTAGGAGCTAATTGTCAAGCCTACCAGATCAATTCAGGAGTTTAAATGAGTCTGAATTTCATCCCAAACATAAATTATCTTAGTGTCTAAGTTAAGAGAAACATAATTAGCCATTAAAGAGTAGATATAATTGGTGGTATAAATGTCAGCAAAGTCAACAGAAAATTGTACATTTTTGGAACCAAAAGCAAAACATGTAGTGAGTACTCAATAGTGAATTTTAAATTGAAAATAAATTACTTCAGCATATGGTGAGCAGCAGCAGTTAAGTTTTAAAGTCCAGTTTGTGAAAGAATCCCAGAGTCAGTCCAAACAGGGGTCAGGAATCCATCCTAGAAGAAATCATTTCTGGTGACCTCAGGTCAGGATATGGCTCTTTGACTTGTTCTATATCAATATCAACTCCTTTTTTCCAGTAGGCTGAAAGATGTCATCTTGTCAGGGAGACTGTCTATGGTTTTCCACTGGGCAGAATAAAAGTTTGGGAATGTACAGGGGTGCTGATGGAGAAATACAGACATCCACAACTCCAGAGAGCCCTGGGTGTGGTTAGAACAGGTATATGTCAAAGGGATTCTTTCCTTTAACCATCATCTCTAAGTTTTAATCTTTTCATAAACCTAACATTCCTCAAACCTTTATAACATGATTTAGCATTCTCTACACACTTTAACCTTTTAAGCAACAGGTCTCATCCCATTAGCCTTTTATCAAACCTTTTGTACATGTAAGTACTATACATAGTTATATAAAATAAATACATATATTTACTTGATGATTTCTTGCTGTTTTACATTAATTATCCCTTAAGAAATGTCTTTTAAAGGACCTCATCTTTAAAAGACATTAAGAGTTGAGTCTGATATGGCAATTGTGTAGGCAATATACATTTACACATAATATATACTTTGAAATCTAAGACAATATAGCTCTCAATTTATTTATTTACATTAGCATTAAGTAACTATAAATTTTGTGTCTTTACATGAAACCTATATAAAACTTATAAAGAAAACTTTTGATTTAAGGTAACAGCCTTAAATCTTATTTTGAAATGAAAATGTTAAATAGCTTGTAGTACTTTAATATCTTTTGGAGCCAAATTAATCACAACACAAGTCAGTAAAAGTTCTTTAAATTTTGTAGAGACTGAGACATTAAATACGGAATAAACAAGCAGCACATGATCACAAGAGAATACCTGTATGTCTTTGTTTAGATAAGCAATATTTTTATGTAGTAGAAACATTTAGATATTATTATATCTTACCATAAAGAGAATGAAGAAACTTCAATAAATTTTTTAGAAGACATTTGTATTTCCTGGTTGCTAGATTTGATGGAAAAATTTATAAAAAGAAGTCAGAGGGGGGGCTGAGAGGTGGCTCAGGGGGTAAGCCTCGGCCCGTTGCAGGCGGAAGGTCCTGGGTCAGATCATAAACC